>CM075860.1:31027942-31380442 GCA_037975125.1 Latrodectus hesperus | reverse complement strand
GGAATTCATTTTATAAGATTATGAATGATAGCATAAATAGAATGTTTTAAAAAAAGATTTATTAATTTTCTTCTAATTTAAAAGTATTTAGACACTGATCTATACTTTAAGTATAAAATGAAATTACCAAAATTTTATATATATATATATATATATATATATATATATATATATATATATATATATATATATATATATATATATATATATATATATATATATATATATATATATATATATATATGTATGTATGTATATAGATAGATATAGATATAATTTTCCTTAAAATAATAAAATATATGTAAAAAATAAAATGCTCTATATACAAAAGTGCAAAAAATATCTTTAAAATTAGGAAAATGACACTTACAGATTTAATGCTAACAGTTTGCTTAGTAAGCAATGGGCATTTCTCCCAAATTGTCTAAGCAACATTTACACTAATTGCATAGAGGGCCGATTACTATGCAATGAAAGCTTTCATCTAATCTTGTCTCACATGCTAGGGTGTGCAGAAGATATCACGGATAGTGCTTAATCGAGGGAGCAGCCAAAGCCTATATCTCTGGCCTACAGTGCAGTTCGAGCTCGGTGGTAATCACTTCTCTGTTAATGTCATGGAAGATGAAATAGAAATATAAGATTTTTTAAAAATTTGTTTTATAGAAGGAACATATTTGTTTTTCAAAAAAAAAACAATTATAATAATGTTGTTTATTAAAATTTATGATTAAATAATGAATTTCCTTATTCTTATTCACTTTTGAAGGGATTCCAAATAATTAACTTAATTTTAAAAAAAAAATTTACTGTGTATTTCTTTGTTGACCTTTCTAATATGCCAACCTAAACATGATGAGTAAAATAGTCAAATACAAATGCTTTTTAATTATATTTTTCAGTTATTAAACGTTGCTTTGGAAACAAAATCTATAGTTTGATAATATTCTTGTTTGAAACTATAATTTTCATCAAACTGTAAAAATACAAAAATATCTTATGTTACATTTATGCCAGGCAAAATATCTTAATCATATGAAGCTGGCAATTTTTGATCAAAATAATATATAATATTCTTCATAAATCTCTCACTTTTGAAAACACTATAACTGTAATAAAATTAAATAAAATTATTTTTTCCAATGGCGGGCACACTTGGATGACAAACCCTATGCTACAACAACGCCAGAAACTGCTACTCATTTATCGTTACCCAGCGGGCACCTGTGAACTAAGTTACGGAGGCGAGTAGCGTTGCCCGAGCCATACCTCTACAAACCCGTTTATAGGGTGGGTCACATTCATACGACATTTACAGAAGAAAGGACAGAGAAACACAGAGAGAACAGAAAAGGAAAGAAATATCCATGCCCGAACCGGGATTCGAACCCGTGAACCACATCTCAGGAGTCAGGAACGCTAACCACTCAGCCATCGGTCGGCATAAAAATAAAATAAATAAATACAAATTCGATGTGATGTAAAAATACTCGTAATTGTTGTGTACATATACTTTGGAGCAATAAAATTATGGGGTATAAAGTGCATTATAATTATCCATATGTTTCTTATTCATTCATGGGCAACCTTGAATTTTAGAGAATGCTAAGAAAGTCATTTAGAGGAATTTTAAAGTGGTAGGCTTTTACACAATCTTGTATAGTTAGAAGACGTAATACTGTAAACTTGCTACAAGACATTGCTCGGAAAACAAGATTTGAATCGGTGAGACATTCACAGGGTTTTCACTTACCTTATTTTGACACGTAGAAGGCAAGTATCATTTTAAATTCTTATTTAATTTGCAGTTTTTTAAGGTTTAAAATCATGATTTTTTTAAAAGAGATTAGAATAATATTTTTTTGTTTTCTTTGACTCAGTGATTAGAACTCCATATATTGATATATTCTTGATTAAGGAATTAGATAACATATTTCATTAATCAAGAATTAAAAGAAATAAATAATTCTTATTAAACACATTTGTTATACACATAATTTTAATTGTATCAAAAATGGTATCAATTTTATATTCAATTACATAAATTAAATAAAATCCCCCCATCTCCAAATCAATGTCAAAATTGAGGGAATGGATCCTCTGATGGTACAATATATTGGAGTAGTTTAATGCAAAGTCCTATTTTCAAATTCGTGGTGCTCTGGTTAAACGAAAGATGCCACTTGTTGACTTAAATTGGCATAGCAGACAGCAAAGTGAATATCGGAGTAGAGTTTAATGCAAAGTCATACTTTCATCTTTGTGGTGCTCTGGTTAAACGAAAGATGCACCTTGTTGACTTAAATTGGCATAGCAGACAGCAAAGTGAATATCGGAGTAGAGTTTAATGCAAAGTCATACTTTCATCTTTGTGGTGCTCTGGTTAAACGAAAGATGCACCTTGTTGACTTAAATTGGCATAGCAGACAGCAAAGTGAATATCGGAGTAGAGTTTAATGCAAAGTCATACTTTCATCTTTGTGGTGCTCTGGTTAAACGAAAGATGCACCTTGTTGACTTAAATTGGCATAGCAGACAGCAAAGTGAATATCGGAGTAGAGTTTAATGCAAAGTCATATTTTCATCTTTGTGGTGCTCTGGTTGAACGAAAGATGCACCTTGTTGACTTAAATTGGCATAGCAGACAGCAAAGTGAATATCGGAGTAGAGTTTAATGCAAAGTCATACTTTCATCTTTGTGGTGCTCTGGTTAAACGAAAGATGCACCTTGTTGACTTAAATTGGCATAGCAGACAGCAAAGTGAATATCGGAGTAGAGTTTAATGCAAAGTCATACTTTCATCTTTGTGGTGCTCTGGTTAAACGAAAGATGCACCTTGTTGACTTAAATTGGCATAGCAGACAGCAAAGTGAATATCGGAGTAGAGTTTAATGCAAAGTCATACTTTCATCTTTGTGGTGCTCTGGTTAAACGAAAGATGCACCTTGTTGACTTAAATTGGCATAGCAGACAGCAAAGTGAATATCGGAGTAGAGTTTAATGCAAAGTCATACTTTCATCTTTGTGGTGCTCTGGTTAAACGAAAGATGCACCTTGTTGACTTAAATTGGCATAGCAGACAGCAAAGTGAATATCGGAGTAGAGTTTAATGCAAAGTCATACTTTCATCTTTGTGGTGCTCTGGTTAAACGAAAGATGCACCTTGTTGACTTAAATTGGCATAGCAGACAGCAAAGTGAATATCGGAGTAGAGTTTAATGCAAAGTCATACTTTCATCTTTGTGGTGCTCTGGTTAAACGAAAGATGCACCTTGTTGACTTAAATTGGCATAGCAGACAGCAAAGTGAATATCGGAGTAGAGTTTAATGCAAAGTCATACTTTCATCTTTGTGGTGCTCTGGTTAAACGAAAGATGCACCTTGTTGACTTAAATTGGCATAGCAGACAGCAAAGTGAATATCGGAGTAGAGTTTAATGCAAAGTCATACTTTCATCTTTGTGGTGCTCTGGTTAAACGAAAGATGCACCTTGTTGACTTAAATTGGCATAGCAGACAGCAAAGTGAATATCGGAGTAGAGTTTATTGCAAATTCATACTTTCACCTTTGTGGTGCTCTGGTTAAACGAAAGACGCACACTTGTTCACTTAAATTGGCATAGCAGACAGCAAAGTGAGTTTGGCTTCATTGAGTGTCATATAAGTTACAACACATAAATCAAAAATATTAATGTATACTAGAATAAATATTAATTATGTCAATTTATTCAAATATTTTGAATAATACATATCAAGAATTAAAGAAACTCTTCGATAAAAACATGTTATTTATCTTCCAAATTTTTCTTTAGTATATTATGTTTTCTTCAATATTTTTGCTTTAGCATTTCCGAATTATCCTTATTAAAGTAATAATGGGCATTTTATCACTTACTAATATATGTAAATATTTTTACATTACTAGAGTGCACAAATGCGTATCTTGTTAAGGTAATAAAGTATGTTTAAAAAAGATTCTGTACTAACAATACTTCGAATTATTAAAATAAACTGATGTTACTGGAAATAGAATGCTCGCAACATACTTTTAAAACCAAATAACATTAATATTAGTGCATGTTTGATTCGTACAAATATCTTTGAAAGGAAGTGTTAAAGTTTGTTATGTCCTCATCTTATAAAAAAGTATTAAAGCTGACTAATAAGTAATCACGTGTTTATTTATTTTTGTAATTATGAAAATAATACATCTTGATTAGTGTTTAGATTTAACTGCATCAAATAAACAGAAATGCTGTTTATTATTATAGCTCATAAAATTAAATTAAGTTTAACAAAATTCCAGTAAACCAATTAAACCTATCCCAAAAGAGCATGTCACAAGTAATGAAATTCATTGTGACTTGTAATATATATTTTCACTTGATGTTACAAAAACGTGAATTCTGCAAAAAATTTACTTCAGTAAATACAAATAGTTTCTCACCCGAATTGATAGAAATTGCATTAAATCGCCTTATTTTTACTTATTAGACGTTTATTGCAAACCGTCAATCATTTATACTTATCGAATTAACGAAGCCGAAGCGAAATGGTGTCAAATTCAGCTTCTCCACTGGTCCTTGTTTGTCTCTTCGTCTTAGTACTTGAAGAGGGCAATGAATAATGACAATCATGACAATAACCTTCAGGGATATGTTTGACGACGCCTTTAGCTGCAGGGGGGAAGATATACAAAATGAATAAAATCAAATTTAGTTTAACATTTTATATTACATATTAAAAACAAATATTAGTCATTAACTGAATACATAATATACAAAAGCAGACACATTACACAATTAATGATATACATTAACATTTATCATAAAATCTAAGTAATAATTTTTATTAATTTTTCAGTATTGGGAAACGAACCTTTCTCTGAAAATAGTAAAATGTTTAGTTGCTAATTATCTATCTTAGCTGAAAACAATATAATGTATAGTTGCAGATCATCTAGCTTAATTAATATTTTATTTTTTACCAAATAAAATTCAGCATTTAAAATTAAATATAAGTTTAAATACATTATTTAACATGCAAGGTTAAATACACTAAACATGAAAAATTAAAATTAATCATTAATCTAAAATGTAATTTGCACACCACTATAGACCATATAATTAATTATATAAATATTATCAAAAATTTAATGTTATGCATTTTATTGGGTTATGAGTATCGTGAAAGAAATTTTTTTCACTGAAGATAACATAATGTATAATTACTGATAATCTATCCTAGTTATATATTTCATTAAATAGTTTTATTGCATAAAATTTAATATTTAAATTTTAATATAAATATATTGCATTGAATATTTAAAAAACTTTTCTGGATTAAAAATTTAAAATATATAATATAAAAGAACGTCATTCAATTGTAGAGGGAAATATATTTAAGAATATAAAGATATAAAACTCTTCTCATAAGCTTTCAAAAACAGGACTAATCCTTAAATCCGCATGAATATTTACTGCATTTTTATACCGAAAATTATTAGAGTAAATAAATTAATACGTAATCAAAAGTATGTACTCGAATGATTATTAATAATCACGATCCTTATGATTTCTATTAATCTATCTTTATCCATATATTTAAATATATATATATATATATATATATATATATATATATATATATATATATATATATATATATATATATATATATATATATATATATATATATATATATATATATATATATATATATATATATATATATATATATATATATATATATATATATATATATATATACATATATATATATATATATATATATATAGTATATATATACATATATATATGTATATATATATTAGCTTTACAAATTAACATTTAGATAAACTTTAAAATAATGAAAAAGATTTAATGGCATGATAATATTATCCTTGATTTTTGTTATCGTACATAAATAATGTTTTGAGATTTTACATTATAAATTTGAAGCTATTTTATAAATTAAATATTTAATGCATAAAAATTTGCTCAAATTTTTAAAACAGGCGTGATAGAATCTGCATTTGATAAATTATCATGAATTAATTTAGGAAGTGCATATTATTTTCATCAAGCATTTGTTGAAACATGCTTAAAATAAAATACATTTATTGTAATTGTAATTTAATTTTGTTAAGTATTATTTGTAATTGTTTTCTAAACAAAATTTCTTCTATACATAATAATTAACAAAATTTTCAAACATAATTTCTAAAATTTAAATTTCATAATCTTAAATATCAAATGCATTTAATTCTTTCAATGCATTTTCTACATTTAAGGGTATCATTAAAAATTTAATGAGCACAGGGCATTTTTAAAATTTTTGAATATTTGGATTGATTTTTATAAATTTTGCACTTAAAGAATTTCAATTTTAAGAGAGCTTAAGAAAATCTTGCTAAACTTCATAATTTATTGAAAAAAAATAATATTATAATATAGTAGCCCTCATTTTAAACAAAATAAAATAAAAACTGTATATTTTTAGAATTAGTTAAATGACCAAAATTATTATATAATGTGCAATATTATAACAACCCCTACAATAAACGCGAATCTAATCCAACCGATAGCCAGTGTATCCAAAAGAAATAAGAGAAGCAAAACTTTTTGGTGCATGTGTTTCCAAAGCAACAGAATACAGAACTTTGTTCATAAAGCCCCAAAATTACCAGCATAATTTTTGATTGAAATCATTACTTAAAGGCTTGGATCAAGACTTTCAAAATATCCTCTTAGCTTTCAATTAATATAGATCAATGTCATAATAAAATTACCCACGTTGCTTGGTTTGACATCGTTAAAATGGATTTAGCGTTAAATTTAGAGTAAGGATGAGTTAATTTGCGACACGCTTACCTTTTATCTTTTGATGCTTCTTTTTATTAGGTCATAAACTTGTGTCCTGTAAGTAGCTTTATCCTTCTTTCTGTGGCGTTACATTAGACACCAGCACCAGAAAAGGATTCCCTGTCATAAAAATTTTGTTTCGTAAGTTATACTTTATCATTTACTTGTTAAATCTGTTTACTCAATTTTTCCTTTCCAAAGTGGCTAAGAAGAACTATTATGAACATTCAATATAGATATTAAGAATTTTAAGAAACAATAATTTTATGAACTTGGTAAGATATTGAATTGTGTGAAAATTCTTTAGAAATTAAGAATGAGAAGAGAATACTGTTCAATAATCTAATGTCCAGTCTATCATATATGACACTAAAATTTTTCATTGCTAATAAATTTAGAGATAATTGTAGAATACGTTTAATGATTTGATTCATTCTTATTTTATTTTGAATACTTGATAAAATTTAACAATTTCCAAATCCATGCCTTTGAAACTGATGTAAATTATTTATGTAAATGCTGTAACAAATTTCATTAACCTCTATCATTTTGAAATTTTTTGAAACGTATAAGAAATGTCTTAGAAAGAAAAACGAATACGAAATAAAACACAAGCATAAGATTTAAATAAATTTTAGTAAAATATATAATTTTTATTATTCAAAAATCAATATTTCCAAGTAAATGTTATTTTCACTTCAAGAATATATAGATTAATTTCCCATGCAAAATTTATTATTTTAGCTATTAGAATCTACTTCCAAATGCTGAGTTCAGATCAATTTTTATTTTGTAGGAAAAATAGTAAAACATTTAATAAAAATAATTTAATTTATGATGCATATATTTAAAATAATTGATTACATTGTATGTAATATTGTAATAGTATTTTTTTAAATGCAGCAATAAAATTTTATTCTAATGTTTATGACATAATTACTTTCATTGAGCTAGGAAGAAATATGCTAAGTTTCCATATTCGATTTATCTAATTCTTCTAACGGTCACTAGAAATTCACAAATATTAAAAATAACACTTTAAATATTGCACGAATTAATGATTAAAGTAGACAACCAATTTCTAATCCAATAATTAGAAATAAATGAAACCACTTATTTGTTAAAATAATTATAGTGTAAAAATGAATAAAAAATATAAAAGAAGTTATAGATATATTCCTAAGTTTACCTTTTTTAAAACTAACATTTACAAAATGTCGCTGTAAAATATAGGATTCTACGAATTTAATAAGCTAATAGTAATTACAGCTTTACATATTAGCCGATTTCAAATATATTATTATTTTCGATATAATATACAAATAATACTTGTGTTGTGCGTTTTGTCTGATAAACTATTTTTTACAAGTATTTTAACAAAACTGATATGCATTGGTAGCCACCAAAATACAAAATTCTAATGAATGTATAAAAATTATGTCAAAATTTTCCTTTGTATCCGTGAAATTTTAAAATCATTTGCATTGTAGTGCATACGCACATGGTGGGCAATTGAGGAACCCTCTGCATGCTATTTTAAAAATGACGTATATTTTATTTTATATTGATCAATATTAAAATTATAAAACTGTTTTAATTTTGTATTTCTGTGAGTATAAGTAAAGTGCAATGTATTTCATTCTGTTTTATAGTACCAGTAATATCCATAAAGTGATTCCAAAATCCCCATGTATGTATAAAAATAAAATTTTTTATTAAAAACTAATTTATAATTCAAGAAATTTTAAATTTGATTTTCATTTAAATAAATGAAATACTTATGCATTAATTGGTTCTTTTATTAATATTTTTCATTTTATTTCATTTCAGCTGTCGACAGCAATGTAATATTATAATAATGTTTTGATTCACTCTGCCTAGGACCTTCATTGCTGCGGGGGAGTGTCCCTGGGCTGAATGGCCAAAGTAAGTCGGGTGTTTATTTTCCTGGTGGGGTCACCCAAGTCCTTAAGCCCATTCCACTATGCTCAACTAAATGTAGTGCAGGCAAGAAAGAAAGATTTCAGCTTTTGGTTCTTCCAGGTCCTTTGACCTCTTGAAGCTGCATTTTAAATCTTTTTATTGACTCGTCGATTTGAAAATAACGCGAGTTCTCCAGACCTGAGGCTGAGCTTCATTGTTTGAATGTGTTTGGGTTCATGGACCTTGTCAAATCTTGATGGTACTGCGAACCAGGAGGGATAAGCCATAACACATATTTTGATACAGCCTAGTGGGTTGTATAATCTTATAAGACCAGTTTTAATTGTCTGCTATGTAAATTTCATTACAGGAAACATTTTTACATGTGCTTGGTCGCATTTATGTGTCGCAAGATAAGTAAACTTTCAAACAGTAATTCCGATTGATGTGAATGCAGAAGAAAAAAAACATTGTAATCATCTCAAATTACTCAGCAATGACTGTGATCAAACTAGGAGAAATCTTCACCATTAGGTTTTGTTGTACGTTAACGATTACATACATAAAAATTTATTCCGAGTTCATTTATAGATTTATTTTACTTTGAAATCAATCAGATTTCTCCTGTTTCCAAATATCAAAGGAATTAAAACTTTTCCTTCAAAAACGCTTTCTGAATTATCAGCTTTTAATTGCAATGAATGAATTCTTAAATTTTGATTTATAACTTTTTTTTCTGTGTGTATTTATATATACTATTAGTAATCATTTCTTATAAAATGCTATCATAATTTATTACATACTATCTTCATTTTTACAATTGCTGCATTTTCAAATGTTAGAAAATTAGGTTCACATCCACAGAAACTTTAAGACGGAATTTTTAAAATTTTCTGAAGAATTATATATTACGCATATTTATATGTATAAGAATAATATATTTCTGAAGAAAAATATATTTAAAATACAATTCAGATGAACTCTGTAAAGTGTGTTTTGGTGCATATTTTTATACACACAATGATGGGAAATTAATCACTTAATTAAAGTGCCACTTTAATTAAAGAAGAGTGCCTCAAATGCAGAAAAAATATGAAACTAATATGTACTAACTAATAAACTAAAGAAACTAATAAAAACTAATATGAAAAAATATGAAACTAAATGGCAACATAAAATATGAAACTACACTTATATTGCTTATTATTTTGAAAAAGACACACTGAGATGTGCTTATTTTATTAAATAATTGTGAAAAATCTTAGAATAAACCTAATATATGTAGTTCATGCAAGTAAAATTGACAAAAATACTTTAACGGAAAATATTCAGCTTGAAATATAAAATATTCCAAAATTAAGCAAGTAAAATTAATAATAATAATATTAAGAAATATATAAGTTTACATTAGAGAAATCTATCAAAACTACAATGACATAAACATAACAATTTGAATAATTTAATAATTTGTCTTCACATTGCGCAACAAGAAAAAAGTTTATTTAAAGTGATTGGTAAAAGTTACATGTAAAAATAATGAATAAAATTTTGGAACATAAGAATAGAAAAAAATTCACACTTTTTTTCTGGATGAAGAAAGGGAAAAAATTATTTTGTAGGAATTAATTAATCAATTTAAAATAGGAATCTATGTGTTAATAAATTGCGTTTATTGTTTTATGAATTAGAAAAAATACCTAAAAGAGTTTTTGAAAAATCAAACTTAATGAGTATAACAAAAAATGAAAATTTAAATAAATAACTGACGATGAAAGTCTGAATATTAGGATTATGATTATATCTGTAAATAAAATGATTTTAGGAAAAATGAAATTGCTGGTTCTCTACTAAGGCGTTAATGTTTTAGTTTTTTGTGAAGTATTCTCCCAACTGCCAGTAAACCAACACAATAGCAAAATATTCACTGACATGAAAATATGAATGCTGTTAGTATATGACTGTTTGATATTAAATAGAAGAAGTGTAAGAGAAATTCATTGTTATTATAATGCATTTTAGGCAATATTTCGTTTGTATAATTTGTTATTGGAAGATATTTATTTCAAAACAAAGAGGGCAACATTTTATCATTTTAATAGAAAAGCTTTTAAATGGTTTTATACAGTTGCTATAGTTATTCAAAATTTAACTTATTAGGTTGGTGCGTATGAAATGTCGGATTCTTAAGTGATTGTATAAAACTGCATATCTTTCTTCAAAAGCTGTTTATTCAATCAAAGTATGCTCCATTCGCTTCAATACACTTCTCCCAACGAGATTTTAAAGCGTAGATGTTTAAAGCATTTTAAAAAATTTTGGTCTTTAGAATTAATAAACTCTGATATCGAGTTTTTTAGACTGTCTTCATTTTCATAGTGTTTGCCCCTTAAAAACAGCTCTAAATGCTTGAAAAAATGAAAATCGGTCGGTGAGAGATCCGGTGAATATGATGGATGCTGCAATGATGAGCATACGTTTAACCGATCCAGCTTATTTCGCTCTGTCAGTGCGTGCGGTACCCACTTGTCCATCTTCTTAACCTTGCCAATCTCAGAAAGGTGTCTCAATATCGTTGTATGGTCAACTTTCATCCTGATAGCAAGTTCCCTCGTGGATACGGCTGGATCCGCTTCCACTAGAGCCTTCAGGTCATCATTCTTCACAGACGTTTTGGGTCTTCCGCGCGGCTCATTTTGCAGTGAAAAATCACCAGTCCGAACCAACGCTGCACTTTCCGATCGTTAACCGTATTCTCTCCAAACGCTTGGTTTATGTTGCGTGCAGCTTTTGCATCACTATTACCAAGTTTGTACTCATATAAGAAAATGACGCGAATGTCGGCAGAATTCATATCGGCAATAAACTCAAAAGAAATAAAAAAGGGAAGACCTTCGAGAAAACCTATTTTGCTGAAATGAGTCTCTGGCAATGGACAATACGAGTATGAATGAGGTTATGCCAAATACAAAAGTATAACGAAAACAGGGAGGTAAACGTCCGCATGTAAAGAGAATCCGACATTTCATACGCACCAACCTAATACATGATTTGTTAACAGAAATGATTTAATTTGAATCAAAATAGCTAATACTTCACTTTTCTGTCGCAATGTTTGCAACTAAAATATTTCATTCTTGCAATCTTTGACTTCTAAATATGAATCAAAAAAGATTTATCGTTAAAATAAAATAACAAATATTTTGCAATTTAGATAAGAAAAATATTTTGCAGATAATATGTATATCTTTTATTAATTACAGATAGTAAAGTCAAACATATTTCAAAATTTATCAGTGACTTACGATTAAAATAACATAAGTTTCTTATAGTAAAGAATTTATATAACATTTTAGAATATTATTACAAAATGCTTCCATATAATCAAATATATAATTAGAAGCAAATCTAGCTAATCATTTAATTGAACTGAAAAGCGTTTTATTGGTAAGTAACTTTTTAAAAGATGAAACCATCTTAACTGAAAATCAGATAAAATTTTAAATTAATTTCAAAGAAATAATAAATAAACTTCAATTAGTAGTTTTGCTATTTAGAAAATAAGTGATTGCTGAAATGTCTAAACATTTATTATCCTTAATCCATGCTATTCGATGTTTATTTACAGAAAATATCCTTTAATTTTATTACTGATATTTGTTCACAGTACTGGACAATTTAAGAAAACTAATTGAAAAAATAAGATCCATTGATAAATGCTCTCTAATTTTTCACTGGAAATCTGAATTAAAAACAAGTTTTAAATTATGAAAAATCAACAAATGAATCTTGGTCTATGACAATATTCATAAATATATAATCTTTTTTAAAAGTGATTCAATAATTTTAACAATTATAAATTTAAAAAAGTAATATTTTACAATACATGCTAGAACTATAAATATTTCTTACATGAAGAGGAAATTTTATATTAATAACAATAATGCTCTATAAGTTGCATATTAAAAGAGAATATTTAATTTATGGATCATTAAATGGAAAAAAATAAAATACATACTTATTTTTATTTTGTCCTAAACTATTAAATAGACAAATATTTTATGTATATTTAATTTAATTTTCACAAATACTTAAACACACAATGCTATTTATGCATTTATATTTAAGGTAATAACTTTAACTTGTATAAGAAGAAGAAAAATTTAAGAGAATTGAGATGAGGGTATTCAGTTTTTGGAAAAATTCAGTTATTTTTCTACTTTGTTTTATCTTCAGTTCATTCATTTTAAGTTGTTTTTTAATTCACAAATGTGTATTTCCAAATATTTTACTGTTTGTTATTGCGGAATAGTTACTTGTTTTTGAAAAATAGCATATTTTATACTTATACAGTGTACAGAATTTTCTATTTAATCTTAAAAATCTGATATATAATAGAAAATAGGTGAAAACGCTTTTTTCCATAAAACATAACAAAATTATATATAATAGCTGACTAATTAATTTGTAATTTATTTATGTTAGCTAATATAGTTTAATGAAATATTTTAAACTCTGATTGTTTTACTAATGCATTTAAAACATATGGTTGTAAGTTCTATCAGTAATTTCAAAATCTGTGGATTGATTGATTTGAAAATTGAAGATAAAATTTTTCACACTTTTCCAGATATTACCTCTTGTTTGGTCGAATATAAAAATCATTTATTTAATTATTTCAACCGAAATGTTTGCATTACAGCGTAGTTCATTTACCTTGGGCCACATTCAATTAATTATTCATGATATAATTTGTCAGCCTTAAGAAGAGTTTGAAGATAGAAATAATGAAAAGCACTAAAAAATTAGAGATTGTACTCATTTATTTTAACCCCATATGAATTATGAGATGCTAATAATGTTTGCTTGCATGTATAAAAATGGAAGCGGAATATTTGCTTATGAAAAATTAAAATTCTATTTGCAATTATTTATTAAAAGTTTATAAGCTTGAGTAAAAATTGAAAAACTTTTGCTTTCATGTTTATGTATATTTACTATTCATAATCATATATTTTATTGTGAACTAAAATCTATTATTTTAAATAAAAATATTATTACATCCTTTAAAACTCTAAAATTATCCGCATTGTTAATATCAGAATGCATTAAAGAAAAGATATAAAAATATATTTATTTATAATATGAGATGGTTTTGTAATGAATTTAATAATATATTTTTATGCATGATCTAAAATAATTAAAAATTATGTGTCTGTAATTTATCTGTTAATTAAAACAATAATAATGTATGTAATCAGAATCTACTTACTAATATGTATTTTATATTTTTTTAAAATCAAATCATTATTTAAGATGATTCAAAATACATCTAAACCTTTATAATATGTTTAAAAAAACACGGATAAAGATTCATATACTATTTTTTAAATTTTTATTAAATTTTGTAATTTACTAATTTTTTGCATACAGCAATTTTGTTAATTTATAAATTATTTTTGAAATTCTGACTATTAAAATTGTTAACTAATTGCTATCTACTTTTTGTATTGAGAATATTACAGAATTAACAAAACAATCAACTTAAGAAATAAGAATTATAAGATAAAATTTAAAGTAATTTATCAAATATTTTTATAATTTTTCTGTGCCTTATGATAATTTCGATACATATTTAACAATTTTTATCTAAAGTTTATCAAATTAAAATTACCTGAAATTTCAAATATTTAAATTCACTACATATAGTTCATTTTCAAAATAGTATTAATGAATATAAATATGTTTTTAACGCATTACATAAAGCAAAAATTAGTTATAAGCCATTATAAGCCACACATGTAAGATAATTTTGTTATAACCTCTCAAACAATTGACTTTTTGTTGCGTTAATATTCAAGGTATCAGATCTCTCAATGTATTTGTACATTTTTTTAAGGTTAGCAGCACGCATTAAATAATACGCTTTTAACTAAACACTTTTTTTATAAAGAAATGACCCTGAAGTGACAAATTAGCTGACCAAAAAATCTAACCCTCCTAAGAGTATTTTTTGTTGACAGATGAAGATATTTCTATTAATTTTGATTATTTTAAATATAAAAAATAAGTATTCCTTTTCTCTTTTATATATGTATATTAAAATTTTAATATCACTTGATTTTCATGATTTTTCATGCACTTGATTTTTCATGGAAGAATTTGTCTTAATTATATTGATATTTATCAAAATGAACTAATATTTATGTATTCTGACATAATAAAAATCAAACTCTCAACACTTTCTTACGTAAATTGTTCTCAATAGCTTTTTAATAAATTAAAATTTCATTGGGGTTAAAAAAGAAAATATATGGAATGTTATAACTTCTAAATTATTGAGAAATATTTAATAATTATAAGAATAAAAATATTCAATTCAAAATATTGATTATTAACATATGCGTGTGATAAAGATAGCATAATTACCAAAAGCTATTCTGGTTTTAGTAAAATAGTTTTAATCAAACAAAGATGAACTGAATGTACAGCCTCATAATCTGCTATATAACTTAATAACTTTTTCAAGTATATATTTGTTCTAAAAGCAATATTAAAATTCATTAAATATTTTATTACTGTCACCGAATAAAATATCTTCAATATTCTATAATTAAATAAAAATTAGTTATATGCAAAATTTTAACCCGTTTATTAAATTTAATTTCAGCAAAGTAATAGAAATCTTCAATTTTATTCTTCGTCATCTTATTCGGGTCATTGTTTATTAGCAATAAAGTATTGAGCAGTAAAAATGAATGTTGTATAAAACTTTCATTAAAACTTTAATAAAAAATGTAAATATTTTAGAGGGGAAATTTAATTAATGAATTATACATAAATAATATATCAACATAAGTGTAATTTATGAATTACGTCTTTTGTCTAAATTATCTAGATTTTGCAAATTTTACGAACGAATAATGGAATCGTAATAAAAGGAAATGTTTGTTCATATAATTTAAAACTTAAAAAATCAATGAATAGGAAGAATAAAAATAAAAAATATTAATTGCTGCATGAGAGGAGGAGTATTAGAAAAATTGCTAAGCAAAAAAATAAACTTTTATTGTTTATGCCTAAATTTCAAGGGAATATATCCAAGCTAAAAATCAGCACCTGTGTTGGCTCCGATTTCAATAAGCCCATTAGGCATTTTCAGTCACAAAAGCTCCTCAAAATTTAAGTGTAAAGTATAAGTTAACGATATAAGAGCCAGTTTAATCCCATCACAGTAGATAATTAGAATACTGAAATCCACTGCGATTCTTTTTAAACACCTAGGGAATTTTGGTTAACAAAAAGGCATTTTTAGATGTTTAGACTTACTCAAAGATCGATAAGAAACAAATCTGTCATTTTCGAGTCAACTGTCCAAAATATGTGTGTATCCTAACACAGAAGAAACAAAGGATCTATCTGTATCAATTATACTTAAGTTTCATACTGCATACAGTTGATCATAACTATAATCATCTGAACTGAGAATGAAGATTAGGATCAATCACGAAAAACCAATCAAAATCGATTATACTATTTAATATACAGACAAACATCTCAAATATATTTTAATAACGAATATTTCTTAAGAACGATTTTACTTTTTTATTCATACTTTCTTGAAATTAACTTCACAACAATTTAAATTTTAAAGAAATAAATTTTGTAACTTTAGAAATATCCATTACTGTGTTTCAAAGTTACAAATAAATATAATTTATGTGCATAAATTATTTAAGTACTATTGTCCTTATAACCTATTGATTTTGGTAGTATATTTAGCATATCTTTGAGTTTACATACATGCACCAATTCATTACTTATGTTCTAAAAAATACTTACCAATCCATAACTTATAATCTTAGAATTTACGGGGATAGCGGTAATCAAGAAATATAACCAATTAATTAATCATTGATCATTGACAAATATATTCTTGTTTAAAAAATCAAATAAGTTTACACTAAAAAAAATTGGAGAAAATTTCCTCCCCCTACAGATCAAAGTCAAAATGGTGGGAGGGAATCCTTATGTGGTGCCATCTGTCTGAGGAGTCTTAGATCAAAGGCGTACTTTCACCTTCCTGGTGATCTGGTTAAAAAGAAACATGCACCCTTCTAAAATAATTCTGTCTGCTAGCGAGCTTGGGTTGACAAAATGTTATAAATAACAAAAATAACATCAGCTTGTATCTTTTACAAAAACATAAAAAACTTTACATATATTTCTTTGATACAGAAACTAAACACAGAAGTTTTTGGAGTTGGTGACTTATTAGTCTGATACCTCTTTAACTTTAAATTAATATGCAAAGCATATGTCATATAAGGTGGTCAGCGTAACGCGAAACCCCCAGTGTTTTTTTCCCAAGCATGCTTGGTATTTTGTTTATCGACCCACTGAAGGCCTGAAAGATTGAGTCAACCTTTCCCAGCCTGAAGATTGAACCTCGGATCTGTATCTTCGGAAAGGGAAATTCTATCACTAAGCCATCAGGCTTCATAATTATATATGATAACAAATAGTGTCTAGTCTATGTGATCAAAAGTTATAAAACTGAGGTGTTATTTAAATCTGACAGTCATTAATGAAGTTAAAAAAATATTTTAGCGGTATGAATTTGACAAATAAAGTGATATTTGGAACATTTTGTAAGAAAAGAAGTATGAAAAAAATACTTTAATTTTTGAACACAAAAGGGAAGAATCATGGTAAAGGAAAAATATATTATTCTTTATTTCTTTTATAAGACAGATCTTTAAATCTTCTCCGACAGAATATACTTCCAGGCATGACGCATTCCAAAACTTTAAAGTTATATTGTCTGAGAGTATTTTATCATTAAGTAATGTATATAATTTTATACTTGCATTTAATTTAGGTTGAAGCCATAAGTTAAAATAATGAATAAAAAAACGTATTATACTGTTAATACTACATTCTGTCATTTTTATAGAATAAAACAAAAATTATGTTGCTTTTATTAATTGTTAACAACTAACCCATGGGCTCCGTTAGCTGTGGAAACTCTCTTTAAAAAATTATTAACTTAAACTAACCAAAAACGTTTTTATAGGGTCTTATTAATTTTTATTTGATACAAAGTTTACAATAAAAAAATTGTACTAAGCAATTTACAATTGGAAAATGAAAATAAATACAATGAAATGGAAAGTAAAATATACAAAAATTAAGTAAACAAAAAATGTGTAGTAAGTTGAGCGATTGTTATTAACATGAATTTGTGTCAGAAAAACTTAGATTTGCTATTAAGAAATCTTTGTTTTATATGAATTAATTACTAAGCCCTTAACTATAAATGATATTTTTATTGTTTAGATAGCCCTTATTTAATCATAGAAATTTCATTTTCCTTTGATAAAATATAAAAATATATGTTGGGAAATAAATTTGAAGGTGTTTACTCGCTATATGACTGAAACGTATTCCTTTATGTATAATTTATTGCCTTAAATCGGAATATAAATATTAAGAAAATTTATCTGTCTAAAATAGAATTAAATTATAATGAATGGTAGTAAATCTTATTTTAATAAGACATAAAAAGCAATGAAATCAAAATATAATTATTTTATAAAAATTCAGAATATATAAATATATTAGTGACACTCTTAGACATGTATTGTTCATAGCAAATCATGTAGATAATTCCCAAACTGTCATAAAATTAAATTAATAAAATTATCTGGATTTTATTATAACCAAAATATTCTTGCTATGCTTATATGTATATATATTATGTACGTATGTATTATTGTGTCATTTTTTCCTTTAATTAATTGAATAAATTTTATTTTAAAACAAATTTTACTGGATAGCATCGGCATATTACCCAGTTCTATAATATTTGTAATTAATTGCACTTAACTATTCCCCAATTTAAATTAATGAAAAAATATATTTTGTAAGAACAAAAGTACGAAGGAATTTTTAGTACATTCTTTCACGGAATGCGCTGTAATCAGTAAATATCCGAAGCATTTTTCTCAGTACTTAGCAAGGCGAACACTGGATCTACATTAAGAAATAAAAGGTGTTTGTAGACTTGAAAGGAGCACGTGAAAAATTTAATTTGCAACTGACAACAGTTTGACAAAGAATGTTAATTTAGCTCAGACTAGGAAATCGAGTAAAGGACTGGAATGAAAAGTGTCTAAATTAAACAAAAAAATATTTCAAAATGAATGACATTCTTTCTTTGAAATAATGATTAAAAATTTTAACGAGTTTTCAGAGTTAGTTTAAGATAAGTTTAATTAATTAAGAATTGAATTTTCTGAAAGTATTTATTTGTAGAATTTGAATACTTTGAAGGAGTTATCAAACTAGAAGTTTCTGCTTATAAATTAATTTAAAAATTTATTTTACTTTTCCTTAAAGAGAAACAAAACTGTTTCAATAAAGTTGTTGAAAATTTCTTGTCTGGGTTTTGATTGGATATATTAGATATTTTATAAAAATTTGATTTTGTCAAAATTTAGACGATGACATTATCTTTCTCAAAGTCTTATTTCTCCGAAAATGTATTTCGATATTCAGTACCGTTAAAATGCCTTATCTTCAACAAAGTTATCTTAGGAAAATTATAAAAATATTTTAATATGCATAACATGAAAACATTTTTTTTATTTCAAAACAGTGGTAGTTTACTTAAATAACTATTATATTAAGGTAAATATAAGAACAATAGATGCTGCAGTTATTTTTTAAATGTTAAAGTTATATAATTTTTTAAATGTATCGAATTAATGGATTAATATGTTTCACAATTATTTTACAATAGCTGACAAACTTATTTATCAGTATTATTTTTGTTTTGTGAATCAAATTTTTAATCAGACCAATAAATGGAAAAATAAATGTATATAGATATTCGATCAGTTTTTTTAGCTGTTAATTAACTGTAAATATTTATTGTAACTTTGATTCCTTTTAAATTTGCATATAATTAATTATACTTTGCTACCGGTTAATTAACTACTTAGACCATGTCTTGAATAGTAATGATCATTACCGTAAGTTCACTGTGCCCATCTAAAAAAGAATTATTAAAGCTCGAGAAATTTATACTGCTTGTGAATTTTACATAAACATAAATATTTAACTTAATTAAATTTTATATATTTATAATAATATTAAAAGTGATTTTGTAACTGCAATTAAAATATTTTTAACAGTAAGTAAAATAATTTTTATGAAAAAAGGAAAAGAATATATTTTTCGAAGCAAAAGATATTTCCACTAATGAAATAAAAAATTATGGTAAAATAGAGTAAATAAAATTATCAATATGTTATAGAATGACAATTTTGTATAAATAAAAAAAGGTTAATATACCGAATTGTATCATTATTTTACCTAAATTTGTTTATTAATATTTACAACCTGAAAGAGATATAGTTATTTAGTTATTGTTCTTCTTCTTCTTAAGGTTGGGTTTGTATGTCATTGGGCACTTCTGCTTTTATCAGCATTTTGTACCATTAACTCCAAACCCAATGTTTCCTAGTTCCAGTTGCTTGGGTCACCCACTTTATTAATAAAGTCTGATAACCCTTTAATGGAGCCTAGGTGTAACTCTCTAGTATGGATGATACCTAAAGAAGTTAATCTAGGGAGGACAAGAACCTCGCATTCATAAATGATATGCTCTGCCGTTTCCTCTTGCGTTTGACATTTCCAGCAGATAGGGTCTTGCTGAAACAGTCCCATCTGGTCAGAAAGTCAGTCATGTTAGGGATAGCTTCCTGGCTTTCACCAGAAGAAGATGGTTTGGAGGTCATTTCTACCTCAAGTAAAAGATTCATTACTGCCCCTTTACAAGATTGCCTCTGAGTTCCCTTGTCTTTTTAGTTATTGTTACATAGAGTTATTGAAAAATACACAATTATTTTAAATATTTATATTTTAAATCATATCGTACAAAAGATTAAAAGGAACAGACATGTAGGTAATATCCGTCTGTTTTCTTTTATACACAACGAAATAAAAACTAAGCAATTCTTTATGGAAAAACGAGATTTATAGAAGAAAATTATAAATGAAATGAATGGTAAAAAGGTAAGTATAACTTTAAGAAATTAATTTAATTGATAAGACTGAGCATTTGAATTTTTTTACATTAAAGGTCTTTCATTGCAGTTACATTTAATTTTCCAAGCAGATATATTGTTAATTTGTATATTGTTTAGTTTCAAAGAATGGTGAGTAACAAGTTTGGTATTCAAACTAAACATTGGGATATTTTTAAGAAACTAAACACTGGGAATTTAACTATTTTTCAACATTTTTCGTATACAGTTTTTACAATATTCATCATAAACTATAGATTTAGAATCTTTGAATTATTTTAAAATCTATTTGTTATGTAAAGATTGTTAATTTATTTAGTTTTTATACCAGGTGAAAAAATGAGCATTGATTACCTGGTTAAATAATCCAATAATATATTTTTTTAAAAATTATTGCAATTTTATCTATGGATAATGATATATTTTAACATCAAATTAAAAAACTAGGTTAATTATCTTTTGAAATTTTAAAAAGAAATGTCTGTAACATACTATAGTTAAAATATTATTAGAAAATAGCTGAATTTGAGATTATAATTTTTGATCAAACGTATTTACAAATATTAACTATGAATAACAAATCTTTCTTGTTATGACATCAAAATAATTTTAATTATTTGCATACGACCCCCAATTCGTCCAAGAAGTTTTCATCCGCGATGCCGTAACTCTCAGAATCAAATGGAGTATTCTTGTTCCCTGGTAACTGTAACCTAATAAAGATTCTCCAACCGTAAACGTTACACAGCCGTTTACGGTAACAAATCTTGAATCTAACAAACCTTGTCCCAACTATTCACGATAATGCTTCTGTTGGCTTTTCGAGCACCAAATAAGTATAAATTCCCTCCAGGGGCCAATTACAGTAACACTTGTAGGAATTTAACTTCTGCAGCTTTACCAAGACATGATTCATTTTTATGAGATGGTAAAGAACTTTGTTTGCCGTAAAAAGATTTCACTTTCTTAAAAATCAGATTTTAAATATCAGATCAACTAAATATTGTGCGCAAGATAAGATATTTCTGAAATGCAATAAAATAAATGCATTTATAAGTAAAAAATTCAGAAAGTAAAGCAGTTTTAGCACTATAAAAATCAAAAATGTTTTAATTAATGAAAAAAATGTCATGAAATTTAATTTATCACCGTTTTGAACATTATTTATAAACTTTCATGAGCGTTGCTGAACGTGTAGCATTTTTGAACGAAACATTATATCATTGAACCACGCTAGTGTAACTTTACTGAAATTGTAAGTAATAAATATGATTAAACATTAGCAGAACAACAAATACTACACTTTCTGAGGTGCTTAATTAGATATAAGTATATATCTCCATGAGAAATTTCTCGTCAAATCTGTCATCTTTTGTTTTGATTATAGTGTTTCCGGTTTTCCCGTAGGTGTTGAATTTGAAATTTTGTTGCTTTTTTGGATTTATATTTTGTTGCCAGGTTTGGCTTTTTCTTTTGTTTCACATCATTTTTGTCCATGCATACCACTTTTTTAAGTGGCAACAGCATTAAAATTGCTTGACAACGAAAAAAAGTGGCAAAGTTCACCAATATTGCGGATATACTCTACTAGTTCCGCTTTTAATTCATAAATATAAAACATTTAAATAAAAAACTCACTTCTTATTGAACTGTTTAGTCAATAAAAATATTTCTTTTATATAAACTTATGTAATTTACATTCAGTCGCATTTTCATAAAATAATTATTTAGAATTTTTTAAAATTTATGAAGTGATATTTTTTGTAAAATCACATTCTTATTAATCTTTTTTAAATTTTACATTTATTTTTTTATAAATAAATCAATTGTTTCAAATTATCTTAGTAGTTTCCAAATGGCTATCTCATAATTGTTTTTAAATTTTATACCTAAAAAACCATTGACTTCAAATTTATTTCTTATTGTTTAAAATATCTCTAAGTATTCCTTATTAATTACATTATATCGTTCAATTTGATATAATCTGATGAACAGCGGGATTGTTAATAAAATATGGAATTTTATAAGATGAAATAGAAAAACAAATATTAATAAGTATTGTTAAACTTATATAATAAATACTATTATTTTATAATAGTCAATTATACAAACTTAATATGTAACGAAATAGTAGGAATAAAGATTAATAAAATTAATCAAATATAAATTATTCCTAATATGTTGTATAATCCCTGGCTACTGCAGATTTCCATAATACTAGGCTACTACAGGAGAAAAGGGTTTCCATATTTCAGCATCTAATACAAATATTTATAAATAAAATTTTATATGCTTAGAACTATTCAAAAATATACAATTTTTCTTCTGAAAACAACATACAACAATCTAATCAAATTTATATAATTTAAGTTAGTTATATTAAGCAATATTTTGTAAATATATCTTATTCTATTGTAATATTGTAAGGAAATGCGATAAAAAAGCAAAATATTAGTAAATCTTAGGTTTTCTAAGAAAGAACAGTTTAAACCAAACCTTATGAGCAAACATATAAAGATACTTTTGTAAAATAAATTTTCTTTTTGATAAATTTCTTAAGATCAGAAAATAAAAAAAATACATGATTTGAATTAAACTTTTTTAAAATAAGCAAAGTTTCAATATTAGGGAATCATTAGGTTAAACAAAATTATTTTAAAAAGGTTACTTATAAATTAAGAAAAGAATAAAAATATAATATATAAAATGTATCAAAAAAAATCATTTTGCTGATGTTTGAACAAGTATGTATGCAATGAATAAGAGTGTTTATATATATATATATATATATATATATATATATATATATATATATATATATATATATATATATATATATATATATATATATATATATATATATATATATATATATATATATATATATATATATATATATATATATATATATATATATATATATATATATATATCTTAAAATTGTAAATAATGTACACTTTTCTGATTTGGTATAAATATTTCGAAAAAATGTGAGGAAAAAGCATGAATTATTTTTTGACGTATGTAGATATTATTATAAATATATACATATATCAGAAAAAATATTTTTTCAAGTTTCTTATACCTACAAATATTTGTAAATATATAAACAAGAAACGAAAAAGGTGTATAACACAGATTGATAATACCAATGTCTTGTAATCGCTAACATAAAAACGAATGTATTTTGTCCAAATGAAATAATTTTTTTTCTGGGCAAATTATATTTGTTTTTATTTTTCGTAATTTTTTTTCAGTTTAAGTTAGTAACACATTTCTCAGGGGTATAAAATACCGTAATATAAATGTGTATCAGTTAAGTTTATTTAATATTTTTCGAGCTATATGGTACTCAAAAATATAAGAAAATGAAGCTAATACTTTGCATTGGATTTTAATTGTATTTATTTATAATTACTGATATTTGTACTATAGTGATAATTTTTAACTTGTTGTAGATTTAGTAATTTTTTCTAAATGAAACACTGTAATATTTTTGTTATTTAAGTGTTATGACGGCTGAGATAGTTGTAAAAATTTGTTTCATTTTTGTTTATGAAAAATAATTCTTGAGCTGTAAGTCTTCAAAATGTGACAGTTAACTTAATTAAAGTGATTTTTGAACACATATAAATCTTAAATACATAAATTCATTTTTATACCACAAAAAATATTTACGCATAACTGAGTAAAATTATTCAGATCTGCGATTTCAAAAATTTTTTTTCAATAACAGGTGGTTTCGTTCATGATTTTTTTATACTTGATAACCATAAAAGAAATGTATAAAAATTTGATTTATTTTTTCATTAATAAATAAATGAATTGTGAAATTTAATCATTTGATGCAAAGTTAAATAATCTAATATAAAAACAAACATGACAACTCATTATTGCGAAAAATTTGTAATAATGTTTGTGGATACTGAGCATTAACTTCATTTAATAATACATTTTAAGTGTATAGTTGATAAATTTCATAATTGGCTACATTTGTGACCAGCAAACTGAAAAGTATCGAATTTAGATTAATAAATGCACAACAGTGTACTGTCAAATAGGACAATTATGTAATATTAAATTCTGCATTTCCTTGTAAAAAATTAAGTTAGATTTCATCTGTAAGCTTCTTTTTTATAGGGTTCATTACCTATTTCAATAATTTTGCCTTTAAATAAATATCATATATATACACAAAATAAATGTGAAGATATATATTATTAGTTTGACTCAATATTTATATTCATTTATGAATTAAATTCTGGATCTGATTTTCGTTCTTCAGTTTTTCAAATATATCAGGTTAATAAATTTAAATGCATCCCTTTTGCTTTGGCAGCATAATTTCTTAATTTATTTGTTATTAATGTCAGTTGAACACATCCTAGAATTTGAGTCATGGAAATAATTATGGAAATAGGAAAAAATTATTAAAATCTTACATGATTTCTCTGTGTTAAAGGAATTTTTCAGATTCAATATGATTAATCTTATTTCTTTTTTAGGATCTGAAAACTGAAACTTTAGGAACTAAATATAAAGCTTACTGAAAATCAATAGAAAATTTTTTAAATATTATGTAAGTTCTAACAGCATTTTTATTCTCTCGATGCATTTCCGATTTTTAATTTTCTTATAAGTAGTTTAGGAAAAATTTAATGGAACTAGCATATTAATGAATTAATTAGTTTGGTAATTGTTCTAAACTTAAATTTGGTTTCTCGTAACGTTAAGTATTATGACATGTGCGTGATAAGGCATATATGTGACGCATTTTATGCACTTTGCACATTTGAGTGGCATAATATTTATATGGATAAAAATATTTTCCTATATGGCCATACCAAAACCTTGAGAAAGGTATTAATCATGTCATTTTCAATATAATTTTTGTTCTATTCAGCACTCACTAAATGCATTTAAGAAATTCAAGACCTTAAAACAAAATATTAACGATTTAAGATTTAGTAAATTAATAAATAGATGTCGATTACTTTTCAAGTATACAGTTTAATTAACATTTTTAATGCATAAGTTATTTAAATCGTATTCATATATATTAAGAGGTTTTATTATATATATATACGTATTTTTACATTTGCCATATTTTGTGACACGGTTTATACTGCACTGAAAATTTCAAAAATCAACAGTTTGAAGATTGTTTTTAAATTATTTATTAAAATAAAATAAACATTTCAGCTCAATTAAAAATTTCTTAATGCTTGGCTTCTCAGCTAATTTAAAGACTATAAAATATTTTATTTTAAATCTTACTGCTTGTTAAAAAATATTGTTTTGTTAAATACAACTCTTTGTAAAACACTTTGATATTAAAAAAACCTTGCTTAACTTCTTAAACTTGCAGAGATTGTTGTATTTCATTAGAAAGTTAGATAAATTAATAGATAATATTTACTGGCGAAATGATAAAGTATTTGGCGAGTATTATCTTCTCCCGCATGGAAAGTTAGGTACTTTATGATCACCGTGAAAGAATGGTTTTGAAAGGAAAAATATAAAATATATAAAAAAAAGTGATAGAAGCCTTTACAAAAATTTTCTCTAGCGTACATAACTTGAAGCCAAGATCTGTGACGATAGAAGACAAGTTCACTTTACTAGGACACAAGAACAAATGGCTGAAGAACAGCGATCACTTCATTTGTGATCATAATTTAATTCGGTCCGGTGCACTCTTTCTTTACTTGAAAAGTATTTAAGGACTTTTTATAGGGCACTAAGTTTCGTTTCCTTCGCCCTTATAGATTGTGACTACTTTTCTTTTTAAAGATAAAAAGGGTTTATGATTTCTTCGGAAAAGAGGGCAAACTAATGCAGATAACTTAAAGAAAAATTCATTTTAGAATTGATGTTTTAGTATTTTCATTTCATACAAAAAAAATAAATTTATGAACATGTATCAATAACATTTTAATGATTCTCAACATTTTATTATAATTTTAATAATAAAATGTATATTTAAAAAAAAAGAAAATTGTGAATGGCGAAATTTAGAGTTTATGTGGTGAAAGGTAGTGATATTAATGTCAGAAAATCAATATCTTCTATAAAAATTTGAATTAAAGCATGATTTTCTTATAGATGTGTTTTAATAAATTTGAATTAATTTAAGCAGTGCGGTATAAAAAATAAATTAATTGGTTATTGACAATAAAGTGTTAAATATAAATTATTATAAGTAAAATGATTCACATGAAATTGCATATTTGTGCAAGAAAAACGATATTAAAATAATATATCTTTAATGGCATATCACATATTTTGAATACATACATTTCTTAAGAGATATGCTAATAATCAAGTAATATATATTTATAATATATCAACAAAATAAGAAAGCAAAATTAATATATCCAATTGAAACATAAACACACTTAACTGAGGTTTAAAAATAAATTATAAATCATAATTCAATCGATAACTTTATTATTATAAATTTTAAATTGCTTATTGCATTATTACTTATTGCTAAATAAAATGGCGAAACAAATTTCTAAACATTTTATGTTTTTAAACGCACTATGTAGATTTAATAGCACAAAAACAAAATTATATTTATTTAACTGTGTACCTAATAATCACTTTATTTCCAAAGATTATTTATTATTTATTATTAGAAACAACCTATAAAGTTAATTTATAACCATTTATGTTTCATACTCTTGTACATCCATAAAATTTTATAATTACTTCAAAGTAAATCCAGTTTCCTAAAGTTTCTTATGTCACTAAGTTCCTAAAGTTGTGGAAATTATTTAAATTTCTATTTGATATTCTTTATTTAAAGCCAATATAAAATATGTTAAATAATTAATAAATTTAAGTGGAAATTAAAATTATTTACGTATTTTTTTAATGAAGATGAAAATATCAGTAAATTTTATTGTATCGCAATTGATTTAATTTAATTTTAAACTTTGAAATGTTAAACATTTTAATATTAAATTTTAAAATACTGAGACTAATTTTTTAATTAAAATTTTACCTAAAACTTCACGAAGGATATTAACTTATTACTCTAATATGATGAGAAATCACACTAATGAAAAAATCCATTATGGTATACTATGGAAAAATATCCTAATTCGAAAAAGGAATAAATTCTCATTTCATCAATTAATTAATCAAAAATAAAATATTTTCAAATTCATGAAATCAGTTTTTTATCATGCAACCTCATTTACATTTGTTTCATGAATTTTTTTAATATAACTAAAATTATTTTAACTTTAAATGTCGAGCATACATAAAGTAAGTAAAAACTCTTACACACTTCAAATGATTTTTCATAAAATGTGTACACGTAAAAATTAATCTTTCCATTCCCCCCCTTTAACAGTGGAAGAAAAATGTTATAAATGCTTTTCGTTGACATTACATATAAATATAGACGGTTACACAGTGAGTGATACAAGTTTTAGAAAAAATCAAGTTTACTGAAAAATTAAAAACCTTCTCTAACGACATAAGCTATGTCGTTAATCCTCGAACGTTATTTTGAAATGTAACGGTACATTATCTTACTGATATCAGTTATCAATAAAATCTGGAGTCTGGTAAGCTATGATATGCCCTTGTTAATGACAGGGATGTGATATGCGTGAAAAATTCACATCATTAATTTGTATCGATTGTTTATTTTTCTTCATCGATAACAAATGGCGTAGAAAGTTGTGCTATTAAAGCTGAATTTGTCTAATGGATGGCTGTAACATCAATTATGAACATTATTTTTTTAAGTTTGTGAATGAAGTATTTTAATTATACTTAAAACACCTCAGGCAAAAGAGCTTTGAGTAAAAATGGAAGTAAAAATAACGCGGAAGTAAATAAGATTTGATTTACGAGCAAGCTCACAGTAAAATGAGTATTTAATTTGTTCATTATGTATTTTTTAAAAAAATATTTTTAAATGCATAATTCACAGCATATTAATTAGTCGTTATTTTCTTTATTTTTCATTATTAAAAATTCTAAAATTGATGGCAAAATGTAACAAGAGTTTAAGCTTTGGAAGCTCTAATTTCTTTATTTAAAATTGCTTTAATTACTCCATATGCGAAAAAATATTTTTAGTGAACATTCATATCGACTTAATGTTAGAGAAAATTAAGGAATGGAAATTTGTATCTATTGCATAATTTTATCTGATAAATACAGAGAAAGTAAATAAAATTATCATTTTCTAATTGTTTACAGTATTTGTTCCGTATAACATAAATTTACTTGAAAATCTCTAAGATTCATTCAAATTCTTATCATATCACTTGAATCTGAACCTAAATTCAGAGGTGTAAATTTTGGCTAACATGATAGTGAACTTATGAACATCTTGATACTAATTTTTACTGAATGATTAATTTGCGTACATAAATTTTAATTTATATTGAAGGACTAAAATTTGAATAATCTTAACAGTTTCTCACTTACTGAATTAACATAATATAGTACAAATAAAAGCAGTTTCTTTTAAAAATGTTGGTAAACTTAAGTTTATGTTATTGAACAGAAGCAGAAAAAATTCAAAATAATTTAAGTACTTTCCCATTATACCCCCGCTTTTGATCATAAAGAAATAGCATGATTTTTATGGAGAAATGAAAATATTATATTGTAGATACGATGATTTTATGGACTCCAAACTTTATTTTGAATATAATATGTACTAAATCTAATTATTTTGTGTATAAAATTTGACTAAAAAGTTATAAATAATGGCAAACGATTAAAATGCTAAACAAAGCTAAACCTAATTGGTCCAAAAAGTTCTTGTCGATAATTATGGCGTTTAAAAGAAGCAATACGGTTGTTGTGGTGAACTCGGTAATTTTTGAAGAATTCCGAAGAAACCCAGATTCGTTCTTTAAATAATTGAATGACAGAGATATAAGTTCAAAACAAAAATACAATAAAACTTTTTAATTTATTTTAGTAACTTAATTACAAGAGAAATTTACATTTACAATCAAAGCATTCTTGATTAAATAATTGAAATTCTAACATTATTATTTGTTTTAGGACAATTACACATTAATGTATCATATCTGAGTGTGACCAGACGGACAAGGAACGAGAGATCAGACTCACCCCTTTTAGAAGTAGCAGTGTGGTGTTCCTTAACATCTATGGCATTACCGGCTCAGGATCTCACTTGGCTTGCTCATTGCTCATGAGCTCTCCCTCTTTTCTCTGCTATCTCTCCTCAGACTTTACCGTCTTCTTCTTCTGTTCATTTATTTGTCGGACATCTGCAGCTCCATTCAAGAAAGTCGAGGCAGGGCTCCTACTGGACAGGGCAGTTATACTCCGTTTAAAACTAACATCTTTTTATCTGCTTATTATGCTCAATGAGGACCCAGTCTCAACTGTGGACTCCTTTTCTACGTCGGAGTTCTCTGGGGCTTCTCTGTGTCTTCTCCATTTTTAGATGCAGTTTTTAATTCTCGTCTTAGCTCCCCCTCTTTACACTATTGGTTTTCCAAAGTTCTGTAGTTCCTCCTACACTTCTATGGGATAGGTCAGAAATCTCTCCCCCTCAATCCCGACTGGTCAGATTTACAAATAAAACATATCATAAAACATAAACTTTCCTTGCAATTTTCTCAAGATCATCCATCCATTCCGAAAGGAAGAATTCATTCCTTTATTGCACTTGTCTCATTGTGCCAATTTTTTATTACATCCTTTTCTTCATTTTATTAAAGCTTAGTTTGAAAGGAAAAGAGGACTCTTAAATTTAAAGTGCAATAAAAATACACACACCTATTTTCTCAGGGATTGGTTATGTCGTATTACACTATGACAACGGTCACTAGTCACCAAGACCAAAAACAACTAAATGCAGCAAAATTTCATTGAGTCTCATTGAAAAAAGGCACTATTTCATTATAATTACGCAAACGATCACTTATTAGATTCTAAACAGTTTTCGCCAGCAATAAACACACATTGCCGTTTAAATAAGTTTTTTCAACAATTAATAATTGCTTAGTTTATAAACTGTAAATGAAATGTTTGTATTATTTTTTAGAGTTTTCTGAAAATGAATACATTTTTAACAATGCATGATGCAAATGGAATATTTATGACAGTAATTTATGATTTTTTCGTTCCCTCTACAGCGATTATCAAAAGCTGGAGTATAATGGGAAAATGCCCTAATTTATAACATAACCTGCTTAGTAATATGTGTATATTTTATTTGATAGTCACATTCTTTTGCATTATAATATGGTGTTCTAAAATAAAGATGCCTTAAATTTAATAAAAATGGAGCAGTATTCTGAGTACACTCTTTTAATAATGTAGGTTAATAATCAGAATTTAGAAAGAAAAATAATTAAATTTATTTAGTGTATATGATAAAGTTTGATAAAGAGTACACTCTTTTAATAATGGAGGTTAATAATCAGAATTTTGAAAGAAAAATAATTAAATTTATTTAGTGTATATGATAAACTCCAGTATTAATTAATCCATCACACATATCAGAATTCTTAGTAAAGACTGACGGTTTTTTTATAGATAAGTATCTAACATGGTAATATAAAGTATAATAATCTTAGGGAATGAGTTTAACAAAAAAAAAAAAGTAGGAAAACGCTGAAAAGATGATATAAAATTCTAACATATTATGAATGAAGTGTTATAAAAAAATGATGTTATAGATTTTTAAAATGATGTACATAACATTTTTCTATTTACAAATACATGTAGGGATTTACAAATTAAACAGTTCAATAAATGATGTTAAATTTTGAAGTCCTATTAAAAATATCTGTCGATGACATAATAAAGAAAGTTCGTAATATTAGGCAGCATATAGTTTTTTTTTCTTTTAAAAAGGAGATAAAATGATGTTATTCTTATAAAAATACATTATAGATAAAATTTGATTTAAAATTAAGAGCAAAAATGTGTTCCTCTAAGTCTGATTTTGATTAATTTTATTCACGCCCTCAGTGTTTTTAAATAAAGACAACAGTGAAAGAAAGCGTCACAATTGAACATAAAACTTAATTGTTTTCTTTTTTTCCACCGAGCATAAATATAAATCCACCTAAGCATTTCCTCCAATGTAAAAAAAGAGACAGCATAAAATATAATGTAAGGAAATGGCAAAAAATTAAAAAATAAATTTAAGATTTGAACTCAAATCTTGTTTATGATTCTTATTCTAAGAAGCTCTCAGAATATTCAATTCTAAGATTTCAGTTCTTCTCAGAATACCGGCAAAAAAATTTGGTGTATATTACTGTACAATACTAGATTGATGTAAATAATCATATAATAAAATTACAAATAATTAAACAATATCCTAAGTCAGTACATATAGGATAAATTTAGTATTTCAATCAAATATGTTGTGTGTGTGTTGTTGTTGTTACTTATGACACTTGGACAAGTAAGGCTCGCTATGCCGTTGGCTATGCAAATGTAAGTCAGTAGGGTGCGTCTTTCGCTTAACCAGAGCATCATGAAGGTGAATATAGGACTTTGCTCTTAGCTCCTCCAATAGATGGCACAGCCAAGGGATCCATTCCCTCAATTTTGACTTTGCTCTGGAAGAGGAGGAAATTCCTACCAGAACACTTCACCCATGATAACTGCTCAACGTCTGACCACAGGAGTTTTGATTCCACAGATTTAACGAGCACGTATATCGCATACACTCGGAGGGTCGTTGGTGGCATTGGGAATCGAACCCCCCCCCTTCCGGATGGAAGGCCTGTGCTCTAACCACAAGATTAAGATGACAATCAAATATATTCAGATTAATACATACAAGACCACCTTAAAGATTCAAAAACACTCAGGAATAAGTTAAGAATTTCATGTTCTAAATAGCTTAACTGTATAATAATGCTGTGACGCATTTTAATGTGTGACGAATTAAGCTTTAACTTGAGGATATTTCATAGACACAGTTTGAATGTCGTAAGGAAGGAAATCCAAAGAAATGGCAAACCACAGACCAACCCTACCACCGTTCATGCAGATGGCAGAGGAGTAGCATCCATCTATAGCTATGGTGTTTGGGATTGAAACCAGAGTCTTCCTCACAGAAGAATGTTGTTTTACCACAAGACCAAAATGAGTCCGAAATATTGAATGCTTAGAAATTTTGAACACATAGAAAAGTTTATTAGAAAAACATTCTTTAAAAAAAATAGTGGTCATGGAAAGGTACAAGTTGTGTGAAGCAGGTTCAAATCAGAAACTTGCAAATATTTCGAAATAAGAAAAACAAGCTGTATTTAAGAAGTATTTTTCAAACAAATAGATTGGCTGTACGATTTTGAGTTTCCCTAACGATGAAAAAAATATCATTAAAATATAAATAAAAATAAAAATGCTCATGGAATATAGATGAAAAAAACATATTTATTACTCACAATTCTTGAATAGAAACAGATAATGGACAAATATAAATAGAAATAATGTCTAAGACATTTTAATTAATTAACTTCACTTTTGTTGCATGTTTCCAGCATGAAAGTTGGAACATTTGTTCAAAAATCCCACACGCAAGAGTGTTTTGAATTTAGTATCATTCACACTTCAAAGTGAGCATATTCAAAATATCCTCACCTCCTCAGCGTTCTCTAATATATGAAAAAAGGCTTTCCTGATCCGGTATTCTTATGTTATTCTGACTTCCATTCATGCACCACACTTCTCCAGGTAGTGTGTAAATCATTAGTTGGGTCATTTGCCCTAAAACAAAGTGCTTAAAACGAAAATTTAATTGTTAAAATAAACAATATAAGCAGAAAATACGGAACGAATACTATGTAATTAAAAGAAAATTCCTAGATATGTCATTGTTTTAAGAATATCTATAAAAAATTGTAACAACTGAATTTAATTTTAAATTTACAATTGGGAAAAAATGCAAAAATTGCTTTTAAAAAATCGTACTTAAGAATTATTTCAAAAATTTACTGATGAAAAATTTAATTTATTATTCGACTAGAGTTAAAGTATAATTCTAATTCTCTGAATCACCATTTACTCACAATTACCAGTTGCTGACTCTTGAATAATGAAGAATCACAATTGTGAAATTCTAACAACTGTAGTTATTACATTTGTTGTTGTTCCTTATGACACTCGGACAAGCTAAGGTCGTTATGCCTTTGGCTATGCGGATTTAGTTCAGTAAGGTGCATCATCCGTTTAACCAGAGCACCACGTATGAAAGTATGACTTTGAGCTAAGCCCTTCCGATAGATGGCACCACCAGAAGATCATCTAACTCAATTTTGATATTGATTTGAGCGTTAAGTTTCTTCAGACCATTACACCCATGGTTACTGCTCAGTGACTGACCACTGGACTTTCGATTCCACAGACTTAACGAGTACATATGTTGCATGCACTCAGTGGGTCATTGGCAACACTAAGAATCGAACACCAACCTTCTGGACGGGAGGCCGATGCCCTAACATCTGGGCTACCATGGCCCTAGTAATTACATTTAAATTATATATACATATATATACTATGTACACTAAAAATTACAAAAAAATATAATATTTATCATTAGTTGCATTTTAAAATCCATAGCAGATATTCAACCTTTTGCACAAGATATAAAATTTAAAATGTTAGGAGACACTTCTTAAAATCTAATCGATTTACCTATTGTTTGAAATATAAAAGAATATTTATATATAAAGTCTTCGACAGCACTTTTTTATCAGAGAAACTCAGCTTGTTCCAACAGCAACATTACAATCGGTTACTGAATATAAAGCCAGAAATATAAAAAGAACTGCTTAAATTATTATTTTTTCGACACAAAAGATCGCTGTAAAATCAAAGTAACTTATCCTTTCGAAATTTCTTCTTTTATGCTAATATTTTCTAAATTTATCTCTTGTGCTTCTGTGGATAAAAAAAAAGTTTAGTCTTGTGAAAGTAATCGCATTTAGTCTACTAAACGATTTCTTTGAAAAAAAAGGAAATTTATTACCTCATAGACAGCCAGAAAAAGTCACATTTCGTAATTTGTATGATAATTTACTTCTTTCGTTCAAAGATATTTTCTGATTTCTGCCTATTTCATTTTTGATTTGGAAATAGCAGTGAATTTCTGATTCACAATATGTTTCCAAAAAAAGAAATTCTTATATTTTCCTTCTGATTGGAATTTCAATTTACAGACTGCAGTATTTGAATAAGTTTGCAACTTTCAGAAAATCTAATTTACAATACTCAGATGCCTTGTATTTAAAATTTATTTAAGATCTTTCACCTGGAAAACAAATTACTCATGCTAGTTTTCTTACGAAATATTTTTTTATATAAATAACCCGATGATTATCATTGTTTGACTGTTTAAAAAAATTATTCATTTTGATAGTTTACTTACATAAATCAAAAAGAAAACTAATTAAAAGACACTATTCTTTTGGTTGATTGGTTGGTGATGTGTCCATTTAAAGTCAAGTACAATTACTCTATGTGCCAAAACCACGGTCTTGACAATGTATACAATTTTGCCACTCTAGAGATTTACCTAAAAGAGAAATTAGTCAATGACTCGTAAACTTCTTATGATAATGGAAAAATGATAGTCATTGCCTCCTAGGAGGTTGCATTTCTACTTGTTGTTCCGCGGAAGGTGTTTTATTTCCTTTCTACCATCCAAAGGATAATATAATGGAGTTATTACCCTATCCACTTGTGTTCTGTTAATAACATTAAAGAAACAGTTTAAAATTTTGATATTTAAATTATAATGTAAATTTCAATGGTATCGTAGTAAGGACCATTTCTTTTGAAAACATCTTATTTCATAAAATGATAGTTTTTTCTCATTATAATGTATCAAATAAATATTTTTAATAAAATTCTATGAATTGTAATAAAATACTATTATTAGTACTATTAAATAAAATACTATTATAAAATACTATTATTAGTTTTATTAGTATTGAAAACGATAAATATCATTCTAAGACAAGTTTTCTAACATTATTTGCATACGTAAATATCTGATTTAAATTTTTCTTAATGATAGAATATTGACTAATTAAATAGCATTGCACACTCCTTTATAAGATTTAATATCACCTTACATTGCACATTATTTCTGCTGATGTTGTTACTAAACCTTTATAATCCAGAGCAACAAGTGGATATAGTGCACGAGTTCATGTATTCCAGCAAAGTCAATCACTAGAAATGGAGATGATATTGGGTCCTTCAACTCTCAGTCCAGAGAGTCTGGTTTTAGATGACATTTGTTGCAAGTTTGAAAAACTTTGCAGCTGGTAATTAAAGTTAATCTTATAGATTGTCATTGTTTAGTCTAAAAATTTATATGATATCTGTTCGACATTCTTCGATGTCAAGAGTGATTTTTTACCTTTCCAGTGGAAAACAATACTCTGTATTTCAAGATTAGTGCCCCTTAGTTGCTAAGCTGTTAATAGTGAAAACGTCAGGTCTTAACCAGCCTTTCAGCCTGAGTGAATAACGTTGCACACCAGTGTTTCTCAATCTTTTACTTTTTGTGGCTTTATTTTCCATCACATATTTCATCGCGCTCACCTAGCATACAATAAAATATATAAAATAATAATGTATTTTAATAATTTTGGAGATAAATGTACACTTTGACCTTAAAATATAAAATTTACAATACGGAAATTTATATTCATTTGACAACACTAATCCTCAGCATTGGGAAAACAATAATTCTATGCGTTTTCATGATACTTGCGTCTATCATGTCGGACATTTCCGCGGTTTCGAAAGAAGTTTTGATTGTTCTCTAACATTCTGATATGTGGACAAGATGTGCTGGCTTCTTTGAAGGCAAAATATAAATCTCAGTTAAATATAAAACAAAACTGAGATTGTCTATTCATGATCTTTTTATTTCCTTTGACTGACTTCGCTCTGCGTGAAAGGCTGATGCAAGTCACTAATAGATCCTAAATTTGTTTTGTTTTTTTTTAATTTAGTGAAGTTTTGAGTCAGTTAATTTTTAATTTATTAACTTAATTATTAAATATTAACTTAAAATATATTTCGTTTTATATGTGTGTATGAACTTTCTTTCAGTCAGTCAAGCATTTTTTAAACATTTTCTCTTGCATATGATCACGGTCTCCCTTTACTGTGCTCGTGTCCCACCAGCGGAGTACCATTGTATGAGAATCACTGTTGTATACTTTGACTTAAAGATGGTATCGCGTTTTCCTGCAGAGTAATAATTTGAACGTTAGGAAGCTCAGCGAGACCCAAGAGCTTGTCCAGTTTAAGCATTATCGTGGACGTATTAATATCATATACGTTTCATGCATAATTCTTAAGGGTTGGTGCTTGAATGGAAACTGTTTCGAATTTTTCTAACGAAGACCTCTTCCAAAGCTTTGAGTTTGTCTCTGTTTTTAAGGCGGGACTGATGATTTTAATATAAGACATAAAAAATTTAGAAAACAGTAAATAAAAATATGCATTTTAGAAATAAGATAAAGTCGCGGATATGTTGGTAATTTGTTTTTAATATGCCTTGTAGATTGCGGAAATTATAATTTAAATAATATTTAATAAAATTCATTAAAATTAAAAGGAAATCGTATGAAATTTATAATATTATTCCAATTAATAAAATAAGAATGTATAATATACAGTTGAGGTATCAGTAAGATGGAGAGATTAAAAGTTACATTTAAGTGATATGATATATATGATAGTGATATGATATATGAGTGATATATTTAAGTGATATGATAAGTATGTGATATATGTGAGCTTATAGTGAAGAAAACATAATGAAGAATATCAATCAAAGATCAAAATATATTTTGCATACATGTTAAAAACAAAACGGTTACTTTCTTACAATATTTGTCACATCCTTAATGGTCATGTAAACCTATTTTATTAAAATAACATTTGCTTAACAATATGTTGATAAATAATACAAGCATTTAATATTAACTATTTTATTAACATAATTTTCTATAATTTTGATGAATATTTATGATGCACTTGAAATAAATTGTGGAATTCTGAGATCATATAGCAAAAATAATACAAGTTTTCTCTAAATTTTATACCTCAAAATAAATTCTTGCACATTGCGCAAATTAAACACATCAAAACTCATTTAATTTTTATACTTCTTGTGTCCTTTATATTATATTTATGAATAAATTTAAAACATGAATTTTTTTTTATTTTTGACATACGTTTTTATTATTTTTAGAATATAAATTCAAAAATTTATACTTTTTTCATAATGAAGAATCAATATATTTTTATAAAAAAGTCAATACTTTTTTGCAAACTTTATTTTTAAGTTTTATACAAATTTTTATGCTGATGAAGTGTTTTACTCAGAAAAAAATTTGTCCACATTGAATAATAAAAAACAAATGAAATATTATACATTCTTAAAATATTCACTTCATTGTAATGTTGTAAAATAATATTTTCAAAATGATAATTGTATTGTATGCAGAACAAACATCGGTAAAGGAAAAAAATAAACAAAATATCTCTACTATACAATTTTTTTTATATAATATACAAATACTGTTACGCGGTAATCAATTTTAATCCAAAAAAAACAAGTAATTTTTAACTCTGAACATAAAGCAAAATAATGAATAGTTTGGGCATATATCTTTACTATATATAATTGAAATCAGTGATACATAACATTCTAAAGTAACGTAATATCCATATACTACTTTAATAAGCAATGAAATTATTATTGAAACATTCGATAATTTTATTGTTTTGATAAACTATTTATTTTACTTAACTTTGTTATACTTTAATAAAATGATGCTTCTTTAAAATAGATTAAACTTTTAAGCAATATTTATTTTTATTATGTGTATAAAACAACATACATGAATAAGCCGAAACAAAAAATTAAAAACAGAAATAAATATTTAAATCTTTACAAAAACAGCTCTATATCACGTAAGCGATTTTAAATATTTGCACAATTTTGTAATGTCCTTTAATTTAAAAAAATATTTAATATAAAATTTTTCGTTAGACTGTTTTTGAAAGTAGTGGAAGAAAGTGTGAAATTTCCTTCTCTAAGCTATATCTAAAGAAAAACTATATCTGTAAATTTTTATCTTTCATTTAAAAGGTGGTGCTGGTCATTCGGTTTCACATGAGAAATTCTTAAGAGAAGCTGATAAGATACACTGGTAAAAGAATAACGGATTGGTTGAGCACTATCTTTTCTTGCACGGGATACTGCGCGCATTATTATCGCCGTGGAAGACTGCTTTTGAGTGGAAAGATACAAAAAATCCTTCACGAAAATCCTTTCTAGCATACATAACGTAAGTAACGATTGAGGACACACACAAGTTATCCTTACTAGATCACAAGAACAAATAGTGGAACAGCCATTACGTCATTTGCGATCATAATTTGGTTCGGTCCAATGGGCTTTTGCTTTCTTGAAAAGTACTTATGGACTTTTTATAGGACACTAAGTTAAGCTTTTTCATTCTATGCTTCTTTCAAAGATTTTCTTCTTTATTAGAAAGAGATAAAATGCTTTATGGTTTCTTTTTCCACAGATTGTTCAGATAAAACTTCTTTAACCTGCGACTTAGTGGTAAATATGTGAACGAGATAGCAGTTATTTCTTGAGAAGCATTGTATAATCTCTCATATCTAATAAACAGAAAATAGTATCAAGATTACTATATGTTTATTGATAATAATAGATTATAATTTACAATGAGGGCAAAAAAGATTATTTTTTAATTATGATTTTAACCAATAAAAGGAATAACATTTAAATTTGTATTATTAACTTATTTATATTTGTTATATATATATATATATATATATATATATATATATATATATATATATATATATATATATATATATATATATATATATATATATATATATATATAATTTTAATTATGACTTTAATCAATCGAATGAATGATATTTATATTTGTATTAATATCTTGTAAAATATATTAGTTAAATATAATTTTAATAGCATTTATTTTGATGCATTTTGAAGAAAACTTTTGCTTTCTGTTTTCAAGGCTCAATTTTAGTTAAGTGGAGGTGCCGTAAAAAGTGCATAATGTGTCATCTTTGGAGAGGTGTGAAAATTAATTTTAATAATAAATTTCAAACTTATAACAGAAAAAATATTAAAATATCGAAACATAAAAAACTGACATTAAGATTTACTGAAACTTATTTATTTATTATTGCTTACAGAAAATATGCCCTTTTTAACTAAGGATGATAATATATTTTTAGAATAGTTTATGTAAATCGATAGATTCATTTAAGCAATTTTTTCTTTAGAATTTTTATGGAGATTTGTATTATACGTTTATGTATAAATCGAAATAAGTATTTTTTCTTAAAATATTTTTGATATAAAATGAATGAATCTCATGTGTCTGAGCGGAAAAACTAATAAGCTGAGTGCACATAAATGTAATTTCAAGTGAATTGTGTTCTTCATGATTTAATAAATGTAGCTGGAGAAATCATATTAAGCATTTAAGGTAAACGGTACAAAACAGACTAAATACATAAAATGACAATTAGTATTTTTAAGACATTTGAGTTTAATATTTTACATTCCACATGAACTATTTCAATGCTTATGTATTAAAATTTAATTTGATATAAATTATATTTAATAAAAATATTGAAAATAAAATCTATAAATTTCCTTTATAATAATTAGATAATTGTGAAAGTCTATGATAGCGTATATGTACTGTGCCCCAGCATATAATACACACATGTGCATAAATTAAGAATAATGCCGAAACCAACAATAAAAGGTTCAGAAGCAAAACAAACACTTGATTTATTCATAAAGCCCATGTATTAAACAAATGAGAAAGAACAAAAGAGATGGTGTATGTATGATACCAGACAAACAAACCATGATTACAGCTCTCCTGCAATACATATTAACCAGACAAAATCTTTAGATTACCTTGTATGATATGATTAATACATCGTTTGTCCTAAATAAGAAGTTATACAGTCCTTACAGCTTCGATGCATACTGAGGATCACATACGAGCTTCACTTTAGGAAGGTAACTCTACTCAACAAGCAATACTTTCCAAAAGTCCAATATAGAAAGAGGAGATGTTTGCATGGGTCAAGCATGTACCACACAGGCTCTATAGGATTCAAGTCTATTGCAAACGCTGATCGTTCCTCACTGGTGATATCCTCCAATTAAAATCAGTTGCTGACATTAGTCAAACGCTGAGTATGTGCATTGCCACCAGTGAACATAAATTCATCAACCACGACACTCCTGAATAAACAAAATATTATTCCAGTATGATGTCCCGATACGTTTGATCTATCACGGCTTCAATATAAACGTAGATCTAATTTGGAACCATATGCTTTCCTAAACGAACACTTTTATACCACGATAACTTTAGAATTCAATTAGTAGTACTGCATACCTAGAATTTTCCATATGAACATTGAAGTGAAACAGAGTGCAAGCGAAACCTCGACTCATCGGGAAAAAATATATTAACTCATTGTGACAATGTAAACCTTGCATGTTCTCTAATTCAGACTAAACACTGGCGATTATGAGCAGACATTACTGTTTGTACAATCGATACACATGTTGCCTATAAACTGCCATGCCAGAGGCTGAAGATTGCTAAGGCGATAGGTCCACTGATATGCTTCATCTGTTGTTTTTTTGGAGGTTATTACCAAATACTGGTCATTATTCAGCTTTGTCACTCAGTGGTGACCTCTTTTCTAACATCTACTGAAATTTCCATCATCTTAGGATTGGTGACACCGTTTATATATGTAACTTTGAATGATTTTGAGTTAATTAACAATTTTACGTCTTCCTAAGCAAGCATTCCAAGCCGCCGAAAATTGTACTACGTATAATAACACTATAATACGTTCTGTGAGTCATGCTTAAGCAGTCATGGCACTAAGTACAATACAGGTCACTTGTGAACAAGCTTATTCCTTTGCCAAAGAGCCCTTTGTACCTCTCTTCTACGCTCTCACCATTGCACTTACGCTCGTCTTCGTTAAGTGCGTTACCATAATTTTCATATTAGTCTTGACTAAGTCAGTGATATTTCTACAGGTTGAATTTTTTCTTTCCCTATCTATTTTTACGTGTTTATTAATTAAAATATGTATGCATATTTCTCTTTATGTTGGATTTCTTTTCAGAAGTTATGAAATTGAGAAAAGAAATTATTTTGATTGAAAAAACGTGGCTATTGAAGATTAAATGTTAAGTATACAGGGTGTCCAGAAAAGGACTCCCTGATTTCAAAATTAAATATCTCGAAAGCAAAGATCGATAGAGGAATGCAATAAACGGTATGTTTACTGAGAAAACTGTAAGAATTTTACACAGCAGTTTGAAAAAATAGTTACAAAAGCTGCTAACAGATGGCGCTGATCGCTGTACTACTATTATCAGCATACATAAATGAAATAATCACATGAAAACATTCTTTGCAAAAAATCACATCATAATATGTTTTCAAAATGTACCCCATTGTCACTACAGAAGTGGCGCAAACGAAGAATGACATTTGCCATCACATTTCGTAGTGTCTCAACAGAAATGGATTCACATGCCATACAGATAGCCGATTCAAGCTCGTAAAGCGTGGTGGCATGTTTCGGGTAGACAATGTCTTTCAATGTTTCCCACAAAAAATAGTCAGAGGGAGTAAAATCCGTTGAATATGGAAGCCAATCTATGCCTGTACCAGTAAATTTGGGATATTCCAAAGCAATGACTCGATTCCCGAAGTATTCATCAAAAAAGCGAAACACTTGTTCGGTACGATGTGGTTGAGCTCTATCTTGCATAAACCATTCAATACGTGGTCGATCCTCTAACACTTGCTGTGTGGCAATAAATTGTTCCAAAATTACCATGTAACATTGACCAGTGACCGTTTCTCGAATAAAAAAAGGGCAATAATACTTTTGCTGCATATTGCAGTCCACACAGTAACTTTAGGAGAATACAGGTGTTTCGCTTCACACCAATATGGATTTTCGGAACCACAAAATCACCAGTTCTGTTTATTCATGAATCCATTCAGGTGGAAGTGTGCTTCATCTGTAAACCAGATGCAGCCAACATCAAATCCTTCACTATCAATCATTGTGAGCATCTGATTAGCAAAGTCAACCCTTTGTTGCACAGTTCTTACGGGTATGGCCTGATGAGTTTGAATTTTGAATGGAAACATGTGTAGGCTCTTTTTCAGTATTTTCTGCGTGCTCAGATGCAATTCTATGGACGGATGACATTGGATTTTGCTGAATAATTAAAGAAACTGTGGCGACATTTTCTGGCGTAACTGTAGTTTGCTTGCGGCCAACATTCCCCACTAGATCATCAGTTACACTGCCTGTTCGTTGAAATTTGGCGAAGAGCGTACGAATGGTTCTCGCATCGGGTCCTTTTGGAACTTTAAATCGTGCTTGAAAACTGCGCCTTGTTGCCGTAGGACTCTCTTTTAACCTGTAGTACTCTAGCACCAGAAAACGCGTTGTTCAATGGAGCACATGATTTTAATCTCTTCCTTCGGTACGCTAACCTCCTTTCACGCTTCAATAGTGGAGCTGATCGCTCTGGGCTTCGGATCACTATTTATACTAGGCATTACGTATAGCGATTACAGCGCCATCTATTTGCAGCTTTTGTAAGCATTATTTCAAATTGCTGTATAAAATTCTTACAGCTTTCACTATAAAATATACCATTTACTGCATTCCTCTATCTATCTTTGTTTTCGAGATATTTAATTTTGAAATCAGGAGTCCTTTTCTGGACACCTTGTATATTTCCTTGTATTCTGTAACTTTTTATTTATTTTTATAAAAAGTGAGAAAATTAATGAAATTATTCTTTAATATTTAAAAAATTATCTAAAATAGAATAATATTCATAAAGGTGAGGTCATGTAAATTCAGTGAGATAAATTATTTGATTTATGTTATTAAAATATATACATATTTAGTATGGTATAAGCAAATTTCATCAAAATATTCTCTCATTATCAGTGTTCATGAGATGAATTTAATTTATCTTAAATTCTGAACATGTTATATTTTACTGTATCAATATACTTACAAACTTCAAAATAGTATTACATTTGTTGATTTTCACAAAAAGCTTTCAATTTATCATCAGTATCTCAGTTGGAGATTCTTTGTAGATTAACCTACTATTATGTTAATTTTTTAGTGTAAAATAAGACCTATAAATCTGTAAATATATTTAGTTTTATAAAAAAAAGTCATTTATTCAGGAAATATATTTTACAAAATTTAAAATTTTAATTACATAATAAATTATTAAAATACAAATATTTGAAAATATTTATGAAACTTAGTTATAAGTAAATTTAAACTAAGTGATAAGTTCCTAAGATAAGAAATTAAGTAATTATAAGAAACTAAGTTATAAGTTATAAATAAAAGTATAAAAATACTGAAAATAAAATTTTCTAGAAACATCTTCATAACTAAGATTCTTATCCATCAAAATTTCTCCAAACCCGTTTCTTCGTATCATTGCTAGTCTATCATTAATCAATAAAGCCTGGTATCTGACAAACTGTGATGCAACTTAGGATATTAAAATTTTCAAACTTTCTCATCACTGATAACAGCAGATGGCTTAATACTTCTTCACTATCACTGCGCTGTTACTTTTATACAACGAATCCTGATTGTTATCACAATGTCGTCGTGTATATTTCCTCTTTTGCGATTTACTTACTAGATAACATTTAAATAATTGCAATAAAAAAGCAGGATCACTAAATAAGTATGCTAAAGAAATAATTATGAAAATAATGTATATCTTATTCTAAGTTATTATGTTTTGTTCTTCATTATTCAAAGAAAGTCATTAACTTGTTGCCAAATTTCTGACTGAATTTTGACAAAACATTTCACTTAAAATTTCTGATATTTCGTTATCAAAAAGTTAGGAATTTTAATACTGAAATATTTATATATATATATATATATATATATATATATATATATATATATATATATATATATATATATATATATATATATATATATATATATATATATATATATATATATATATATATATATATATATATATATATATATATATATATTTATTTATTTATTTATTTATTTATTTATTTATATATTTATAAAAATTGTATTGTCTACATAAATTATATAATGCGTCCATTAAATTTTCATAGACTATAATGATATAATAGAAGTTTACTATATCAATCTGATAAATAAATGTATTTAGAAATTACACAACTAAACGTTTTGAAAATGATTTTTTGAATGAAAACTATTTTTTAATTCATGAAACAGTATTGTTATGCATGTATTTCGCTTATTTTAAGTTAAATAAACGTAAAAAAAATTTATTTAAAGATAATGACGGATAGCTTCAGATTGAATTGTTTAGTTTTTCTTAATTTTCACAATTTTTTATGTTTTGGGGCTTAATCTTATTCTGGAGCAAATTAAATCCAAATTTTGACTGATAGACTGTTTTGTCTATACACAATGGATGGTTTAAAACACAATGTATCAGTGTTTTGAAAAATTACATGCATTAATTTCTATTTTAAACATCTCATGTTAAAATATAGCACTAAGTTATAAATTTTGATTTTTCATTATTCACTTAATTTAAACTTTGTTTTTAAATTCTTGAGAATTATTTTTATAATGAATTAATTGCATTAATTTAATATATGGAATAATTTTGGTACCTGCGTTTTTATGAGGGAGAAAAGTTTGCAGCTGTAAAAGTAAACAAAATATGTAATAAGGAAAATAAAAAAGGAAGAAAACACTTCCACATAAAATCAATTATTTCTAACTGAGGAATTTTATTCATTGAGTGAGAATGCTGATAATTTTGACCGCATTTAAGGAAGGCGTTATATTAGCATATATTTTTTTTAGTTTCAGAAGTTTCATTGCAAGATTATAAGCAATTTAATATGACTCATCCTTATTCTACCACTGAAAAGATTTTGTCATGATGGTTTTTTTGTTCTGACGACGCTAATATTCAATATCATAACTTTGTTTTCTTGCTGTACTTTCCATGTCAAGATTTATCGAACGGTACGTAAACAAGAAAGATAATCTAATCCCCATAGTTTTCCAAGTTCTGGAATTTCAAACCATTCTGGAAAAAGAAGAATTGCCGTTCAAGAAGAACACAATGAAAACGTTGAGAATTTTGAAGAATATTTACATGGTTAAAAATATGTCTAATAAATGAATTATCTCATTAAATAACCAAACATTTTTCTAATTTACTATAACTTTTCTAAAAGAGTGTTTTAATGGAATATTCTATGCCGTGCAAAATGTTAAATAGTATTAACTAAATAGCAAAAAATTATTTCTTGTTATTTTGAATGGTTTGTTGTTATTTTGACAGAAAGTTGAATCGTAAAACAATAACTAACCTTTTACTTTTTCTTCAGAGAAGTTTTGTTTATATTTATTAATTTTTAGATAAAAGAAATTAAAGCAATAAATCTAAATAATTATAAAAAGTATCTCCAATTATTAAATTTTCTTTATTTCATAAACCCGTATTCTTACAAACTGCATCCAATAGTTGGGAGTATACTGAATATATTTTTATGTTTTAAAATAAAGAATATATTTTGAACAGCCAAGCAACTTCCAGTATTTTAAATATCATTTATTTAATTTTAGAATTAAGAATAATATTATATTTATTATCGATTCATGATAAATGGAGAAAAAAGCAGCTTCTGTTGGTGCAAGACCTTGGACGCCCTGGAGCTGAAGGGCAATAGGAAATTGCAAACCACCATTACCAGGCTCATTACTGGACATACTCGCACCCTTACATCCGTTCAGGGTCAAAAAGTGTTCCCTGTGTGCCTCAGGTGTAATTTCCACCAAGCTTCTCCGGACCATCTGCTCTCCTGTCTGGGTTTGGAGAAGAGAGATCTTTTTGATAACCCTGCGCTGGGTTCGGGACTTTCTCAGGGCGAACGATCTACAGGACTTGGTCTAGATTTTATTAGATCAAGTGGAATAAGGAACAACAACAACATAAAGAAATGATTCATGGTATCAAACCACCATTACCAGGCTCATTACTGGACATACTCGCACCCTTACATTCGTTAAGGTTTAGAAAGTGTTCCCTGAGTGCCTCAGGTGTAATTTCCACCAAGCTTCTCCGGACCATCTGCTCTCCTGTCTGGGTTTGGAGAAGAGAGATCTTTTTGATAACCCTGCGCTGGGTTCGGGACTTTCTCAGGGCGAACGATCTACAGGACTTGGTCTAGATTTTATTAGATCAAGTGGAATAAGGAACAACAACAACATAAAGAAATGATTCATGGTATCAAACCACCATTACCAGGCTCATTACTGGACATACTCGCACCCTTACATTCGTTAAGGTTTAGAAAGTGTTCCCTGAGTGCCTCAGGTGTAATTTCCTCCAAGCTTCTCCGGACCATCTGCTCTCCTGTCTGGGTTTGGAGAAGAGAGATCTTTTTGATAACCCTGCGCTGGGTTCGGGACTTTCTCAGGGCGAACGATCTACAGGACTTGGTCTAGATTTTATTAGATCAAGTGGAATAAGGAACAACAACAACATAAAGAAATGATTCATGGTATCAAACCACCATTACCAGGCTCATTACTGGACATACTCGCACCCTTACATTCGTTAAGGTTTAGAAAGTGTTCCCTGAGTGCCTCAGGTGTAATTTCCACCAAGCTTCTCCGGACCATCTGCTCTCCTGTCTGGGTTTGGAGAAGAGAGATCTTTTTGATAACCCTGCGCTGGTTCGGGACTTTCTCTGGGCGAACGATCGACTGGACTTGGTCTAGATTGTACTAGATCAAGTGGAATAAGGAACAACAACATATTTACTATCGTATACATCATTCATTTTAAATTATCATAATTTTTTAATTACTAAAATATCAACAAAATCACTCGATTTACTGAATCAATTTAATTATTATTTATAAATCATGAAACAAATAACGTTATAATTTGAAGGAAAAATTTTAGAAATATTTTTTCAATTATTCTGTAAATGTTTTGCAAAATCTTTTTCCTAAATATAAATCAAATCGTGAGAATAAAATCCAATATTGTCAAGTCTTAACTATAAAAAATTATTAATTATTTTCACTTTAGACATATTAAAATAAAATTAACTAACTACATGACAATATACATCATTTATTACAATATACTTCTCTTATTACCATATGAGAAAGACAATTCTCTTGTTATCATTTTATTTGAATGATAATAACAAGTTTATAGCATACCACCCACCTAATTACGTTTTAAAAATAATTTGCTTATATTTGCGTTTTCTAAACACATGCAAATCAAAATGAGGATTTCAAATGTTTTATTCCACGAGAAAAAGTGAATTCTAATTATAAGAAAATTGTTTTTAAGTATGATATTAATATTTAGTCAAGTTTTTATAACAAAGATCATCTATAAAGAAACTAAAGCTTACGGTAATTGTATCTATGACAGCTATTATGTTTTGAGGAATATATATATATATATATATATATATATATATATATATATATATATATATATATATATATATATATATATATATATATATATATATATATATATATATATATATATATATATATATATATATATATATATATATATATATATATATATATATATATATATATATATATATATATATATATATATATATATATATATATATATATATATATATATATATATATATATATATATATATATATATATATATATATATATATATATATATATATATATATAGTTACATCATCAATTTTAATAATCATTTCCTGCAATTATTAATCAAAAAATGAACCTAAAAAAGTACAAAAATATTTTTAAATAAAAACTTATTATTTTTAAACAAGGCTATGCATCATTATTGTTCTCTTAGCATAAATTAATATCAACTCTAAATAAAGTCCAAAACTGAAGAAAAAGGTCTATTGTATTTGTAATGTGCGCAAAAGTAACCTGCAGGCATATTAATGTTTTATATGTCATAAAAGCTACACAGATTACCAATTAATGCTTGACAGTATTTACCAGAGATCATGTCCCGTAATAATCTGTCGAAATTGACGTTTGGACTTAAATATCCTGTTGAAATTTGTACGCTTCATCGAAACAGTTTAATATGTGACTTTTGCTGCCATAGTTCTTATCAGACCAATGAAATTGAAAGGGTTTAAACGATATCACAAATTTCCTGGCGTGTGATCGGTGTCATTATCATCGGCTAGATATGCAATCCGTCTATTATTATGAGATAAAAAGACCACATTTCACTTTCTTATCAAAATTTAAACAAATTATAACATATAGCTCAATATTTAAAATTAAAAATTATTTCAGATGTTTTAAGTAATTGATAATTGCTTTATGAATATATTTATAAGACCACCAGAAAAATTAGAATTTTATTATATACATGTATATACATACATATTTATGTATATATATATATATATATATATATATATATATATATATATATATATATATATATATATATATATATATATATATATATATATATATATATATATATATATATATGTATGTATATATATATATATATATATATATATATATATATATATATATATATATATATATATATATATATATATATATATATATATATATATATATATATATATATATATATATATATATATATATATATATATATATATATATATATATATATATATATATATATATATATGTATGTATTAAGTTGGTTATGCTTCCAACTCAAGATAATATATCAGAAAACAAATCATGTTAATAATGAATCTTGATATGGTATATTTTCTGATGAATAATCTTAAAACTTAGAGCTATAAATATTTAATTTAGTTAAAAGTATTATATCCATGATGTATGAAAGAAAACAATCAGTTATTTTTAAATACTATCGGGATAATTTTTTTAAATTTTTATATGACATTATTGGGATAAATTGTAATGCACAAAATGTAATGTAATTATTAATTACTAAAAGAGAACAAAATAATTTTCTGAGAAATCCGTTTACAATCTTTACTTGATATAAGCAAACATAAGATAAAAATACTATTTCACCTCAAGAAAAGGAAAAATAAACACACTAAAGAATGTAAATATTTTATGATTTATTATTTAACTGGTATAATTTATTATTTATAATTAGACTCTTAAAGGCTAGGTTAATAGAATACCAATTGATTGTAAAAATATTATTTTATCCTTCAATTAGTAAACTGTATTTTATGTTGTATGAAGTATATGTAAATATCTTTTAATAAAGATTTCAGGTTGAAATATTTTAATACTAAGTTCGAATACCAAGGAATTGTAAAAAAAAATCTAGCCTTAAATTAGTTAGCTGCATTTTGTGTTGTGTGAAATATCTGTAAATTTCTTATAATAAACGTTAGAGATTGAAATCTTTTAATACTAAGTTAGTAGAATATCAATGAATGGTAAAAAGAAAATATTCAACCCTTCAATTAGTAAGGTACATTTTATGTTATATGAAATGCATGTATTATAAAAACATTTTCAAGCTAAAGATTAATAACCTGATTTGGCGTACCATTCATGTAATTCAAACACATAATGACTTCAATTATGCTCATAATATGAAAGTGTTCAAAGTATAAGTTAACTCGTTATCATAGCATGCATAATGTTATTGTGGAAAAGTTATTATAGACATATTGGAATACATACTCATTTAGCATATAAAAGGGACTGATAATATTGAAAAAATTAAATTGATCTATAACAATAACCAAAACACAAAATATTTATGTGAACCTAAAATCATGTTAGATTTTGTAATTGTCGTGAGTGAAAAATGTTCATAGATTTATAATTCAAAGAAATATTAAATTTATGTCTTAAAATAAAAGAATTTATAATAAGAAAGTTTAAATATATGTGTCACGATTAAGAAGGTCTCATCAATTCAATCTACGAATTAATTTATAACCGATTAAGAAGTTCTCATACATTCTAGAAAATTGAAAATAATTTTTCACAATGATCACCCAAATTTGAGTTTATGTTTATAGTGCGAAAACATTAAAATTGTTTTCACTTCATAAACGCTTAGATTTCAGCTTTTTTTAAAGTATAAAAAATTCATACTCCTATTCAACAACACACAAAAAGGTGGTTTCGAGTTTGATATTTTTTAATTTTTGAATTAAATCACTAAATTTACCTTTAAACACGAAATTTAAATAATTCCTTATCTCAAAACGTAAATAATATTATATTCCTGAATCAATGATTACAATTTTACATAGTTGTTGAATGAATATATTCATTAGCCATTAGATTTACAACTGAATTTATATTGTTGTCAATCGTATATTCAAATAGATTTTTAATTAACCCCTTCAAAGTTTACCTAAATTTCTACATATGATATTAAGTTTAACAACATTTTACAACTTTAAGTACTAGCAAAATATACGAAAAATGGCTTAATCAGAATATTTAAAAAAAGGCTAAATCAAAATATTTAAAGAATAGCTAAATCAGAATATTTGAAAAATGGCTAAATTATAATTACAAGAAAAGTATAACTAAGAAAATACATAAGAAAAAGAAAAATTAAGGAACTTATTTCTAAAAAACATAAAAAAAATCTTTAGAAAATTTGAAGATGCATCAGATGCGTTAAAATATGTTACTAAATTTTATGAATATTTACTTGCAAGTAATTTGAATAAGTGTACTTGGCATTCGTTTTTAATATAAAATATTAGTTTGATCGCACTTCTCCGCTAAATGATATCAATCCTCATTAAATGAAAATTAGCGGACACTTCATATTTCCAAATATACAGCTCCCAACTGCGTAATTGGAGTGTTTAAATGCAAATTAATATCAAAACATATACAGTGAAGTGCGTAAACATTGGCTAAAGCATATAATTTCCCTTTAATTCTACATAACTTGTCTCGAAAATGATATGTGTACTTTGACTGCAGAAAATTAATGATATTTAGATTAACTCTAATACTAGTTAATCTAATGAAGTAGCAATTCCTCCAGTCAAATGAGGAATTATTTTGCTTGAGACTGGTAAAGAGTTTAAATTCTAAATATATTTTAAATATTTGTTCCTTTAATTCATTTTGATCATAAATTAATTGTTTTCTAAATGTAAAAGCACTAAGACATATAAATCTTGCTCAAGACAAAGCCAATAATTTTCAAAATAAATCGAATTTTATACTACCTTTTACCAAAGAAAAGAAATTAAAAATATTTACTTCTTTTATTTTCTTATTTAAATAAATTACATAGTAGTGTTTCAGTTATAATTTTATACTCACAAATGTCTTCCTCATATATTTTTCTTCATACGTATTGTTAAACAAATGTTATATCTTTTGTATGTTAGATTTTCATAATCAAATATAATTGCTGATAAAGCTTTCAGTTTTACTATAAAAACACCTTTTGTTAGAAATGGCAATGCATATAGAAAACTGCAGAAAATAAAATAACGAGTATTTTTAAATATGGATGTACTGCTTGCCTTGCTGGTCATCTAAATTAAAACGGATTATAATTCATACACCAATTTAGAAAAAAAATGTTTTAATTAATTTACCTGAAGAAATTCTGAAAAAATAAGTTATAATCCTATCATTAATTTCTTGTATGCAAAACCTAATTATTAAGAAATGTTTTAAAAATTATAAACTTGAAAATATATGCAACGTAGTTTAATATAAATTTGTATTCTTTATAGTCTATAGTACTGTATTTTTGTTTTTAGTATTTTTCAAAGGAAAAAAAAGTTTTTGATCAAAGTGAAAAAATTCTTATGTACATAGTTTTTAATTTTTTTTAAAATAAGGAATTAAAATCTCATGAGATTCAAATATTCTTTAGATAGGAAACTAGAGCTTTAATTATAGACTTTACAGGACCAATATTAGTAAGAATTAAGAAAGCATTTCGTAATAAGCATACTTTTAGTCAGGAAAATTTAGAACGTTTAAAATTAATTAACGAACTTGTGTGTATCTTCCTTAAATTAAAAATTAATGTAGATTATTGCAATATCTTTTAAAATTCAAAATTAGCATATGCCTTATAACATAAACACTACAAATGATTCTTATTGATATTAATTCAATACATTCAATTGTTTTAAATATTCAACAGAATTCAAATTCATAACCAAAAGTAAAGTTAAAAGTTAAAATGCTTATAAAAGTTTTCAAAATATTTTTGAAATCGTAACTATTCTGGTTAGGAAAATAGTTTTTCACCTAATAAACGTATTGAATAATCAAATATATCAAATATACTAAGCATTAGAAATGAATTTATATCTAATTTTCTTTAAAAAAAATTGAATACTTCTTAAAATAAAAATTTATAATTAAATATAAAAGAAATCAAGGAACTAAAAATAAAGTAATACTTCTTTTTCAAATGATTAATTCAATAAGAAACTCTTTAAATAACTTTAGATAAAACTTAAATTGAGAAATATAAAATTTAGTAAGTATTTCAAAAGTTATTTTATTACTTTAAAGTTAGAAATGAATTTAAATTATTCCAAATTTAAATGTCACAAATAAGTGTTATAATTAAAATTTTGAGAATGGCATATATTAACACATTTGAATCTCTTTTTCTTATTATTTTTTTCAATTAATTGAATTCAAAAATGGGGCAGTTCTATTTCAATGTATTAATTTGACTGTTATTCTAATGTTCTGTGAAAGTGAAAAATCAATGAGTTTAACCAACAAAAATTATCTGGAAATGGAACAGAACTTATATTCAATTAAAATTTATATTCAATTATAGAGATGACATGTGAGACAGGAAATTAAATATAACAACAACGAAAATTACTGGTTGGCAATAATCAAATGTTATTCTTTTTATTGGGGTAATATTTTGTGTCAAAAAAATAAAAATAAATAAAATTATAATTATATTCATTTGTATCTAAATGTATTATAAAAAATTATGAAATTCCAAATATCAATATATCTAAAATTATATCATATACAACAGCTCTTATAATCTAGAAAATAAATCAACTTCTATAAATGTTATCACTTACCACAGGGACTTCATTTTTTATATTATCCTCATTGTGGCAACTCTTTTTTGAGATTTTGTAAATTAGTTTGTTAGAGTTTTACAAATTCACATATAAAAAAACAAAAAAGAAGAAATTTCAAATTTTACAAAAACTTAAATTGTTAATAATTTGATGTGTTTGCATTCAATGTATCTGTATCTGGGAAGCGAGATAACTGAAATAATCTTAAATGCTTTTTAATGTTTCATAACTCCATATCATTTATCTCTAAAATATTTAATGGTTCAGATGCCGTATAACCCAATATGTCGAATTCTGGAATTCTTTGGTGATGAAGAAATGTTGCAAAGATGGCTTATTGTGGCGTGCGTAATGGCGCAACGACTAGGGTTGCCAAAATAGAATTTTCTGCATAATTCTTATAGGTGTCTATATCGATGACGTAATAAAACCCAAATTGACATGTGAGTAAGAAAATCCACCAAATATTCACCAAACTCAGAATTTAGCATCTTGGATTACAGGGCATCTGTGCCATTCTTAATATACATGGAAATTAAAAGATATGTTGATTGTAGGAATAATTATAGATAAGTTTCTTTAATTATTTCGTTTACCACAAAGAAACCGCGCAACTCATCGAATATCATATCTAACTTCAACACCAAAATTAATTTACTCGTACGTTTTTCCAAAACAAAAAAGTTCCAAAAATACTGGAACGTTCATTAAAATAAAAAAAAAATTGAATAGCTTCATACCAAAATTAGGGACTATATACTCAGGTTCAAAACTGAGTTAAATGTATTGAATTGAAATTTCTTACTAAAAATTTGTGTTGGCAAAAACATTGCTTAAATATGCACAATAAACATTGTTGGAATAAAAAATAGAAACCCCAAAGTAATTTTAATGCTTATAAACATAGCCGTCATGTGTAAGAAACATATTACTTTTTTAAATATTCATTTTCTTTAAGATTTTGAAAACAAAAAGAAAACAAACATAAGGTTTATTTTTAAATTAGCAGTTAAATTTGAAAAGAAATAAAAAAGAACAATGTGGTACAATATTATTTAATCAAAGAGAATTATTAACTTTAATGTTACACATTTGATTTCTATTCTAATGATCACATTTGATTTATAAGCATCGGTTTAAGCGTTATTACAACTTGGAGGCTGACAACAAATTTTGTTACTCACTTCTGGACTATGATGACAGTCGATCTAAAATATTACAATAATACAATTTATCAATAATTTAAAAACATTTCATTAAAAATTAAACATTTTTATCATAAATGTTTTTTTTAGTTGTGATGGAAATGTATTTAGGTAAATTACTAATAGAAATTATAATATATTTCAAAGAATCTCCTTAAATTTAATCACATTTTTATGTATATTTTTATAAAATTAGTTACGTTAATTAAGTAAATAGTTAATATTTTTTTATCTTAACAAATATCCGCAATCTATCAACATGCATTATCATGATAAAATAACTTTCCATGAAGTAACAATACATGAACTTATGTTATTGTTTCCGAAAACAGATAAAAGATAAATTATGTTCATAAGTTAAAATCAGTTTCACTTAATGTTGAATAATAAGCCAAAACATTCATTGCAAACCGCATAATTTTTTTAATATAAAATATATGTATATTATAACATGTTGTTGTTGTCTTTTATGACACTTGGACACAAGCCAAACTCACTATGTCGTCGGCTATGTGAATGTAAGTCAGTAGGGTTCGTCTTTCCTTTAACGAAATCACCACGAAGGTGAAAGTACGACCTTGCTCTTAACTCCTCCGATAGATGGCACTACCAGAGGATCCACACCCTAAATTTTGATATAGGTTTGAAGAAGTAGGAAATTTTCCCTAGACCATTATTCCCATGGTAACTGTTCATTTACAACATATAGGACATATAAGAGATATCTCTCAAATGTTCCAAGAAAATAAAAAAAAAAACTTTTTAATTTAAAAATGCTAGATAAATTATGTCATTAACGTAAGAAGAATATCTTTTTTTAAATCTATTGCATTGTGTTCAACCATAAAATAATCAGAAATATTATAAGAAAAAACAGTTGCAGTAACCAATATTCTAGAATAATTTATTATTTAGGTTTACAACTTATTTTTTTCAGTAAACCGCAGAGCATATCTAAAACATATTATAGTAATGTCATTGCTTTAAAATTTGCATTTAATTACATTTATTTCTTTACTCTAAATTGTGTACAAATTATAAAATTACACTGTGAATTCATTTTAGTTGCTGACTTGAATTCATGAATTTCATTATTAGAGTGTTTAATTGCGATCCAAAATTGAAGCTCATTGAGAATTGGAGCTGAAGTTTTAAAAATAAAGATGCATTAAAGAGTTGTTTTTTTCAGTTATGATAAAATGTACACTCTTGTGATTGTTAAAGTCTTTAATTGGAAAGTTTTGATATTTACAAATAATATAACGAACTTTTAACAGTGATATAATATACGATATGTATAAAGCATCTTGAATGGATTCATACAATTATGTTAAAATAATTTCATTATACAGCTTTCAGTAAAAATAGAAGATATTTAATAGTTTTTTTTATCTTATTTCTGTCAAATATAAGAGCAAAAGATGTAGTCAAAAATGTTGAATTTAAATTATAGAAATAGTAAATCTAAGTATTGTTTTTAATTTATAACTTTCTTTCTAAGTGTGTCTTAATCTTTTATGTTGACAATTTTTAAAAAACACATTTAAAGCTAGCAACTAAAAAACTCCATTTATTATTAAATTTTTTAAAAAAATTTACATAATTTAAATATCTGCTTAATTTGTTTAAAAAGAATAAGTTGTCTGAGCATAAATGGAATTGCATAATTTTAAACTATTATCAAATGACATTTTTTTACAAAACATGAAATGATTTTTTTTCATTTCATGTCTTGAAAAATTTATTTATGTTGGTATAAATTGAAATCATTGATTAATTTTTTCAAACACAAGCACTTTCGATCATAAAAATAAATTACCCTTAATGCATTTCAATTAATAAAGTTAGGTTATTATTAATTTTTATTTTAATTTTAAATTTAAACAAACGTGATTATATATATATATATATATATATATATATATATATATATATATATATATATATATATATATATATATATATATATATATATATATATATATATATATATATATATATTAGGTGTAACAGAAAGTTGTGTGTTCGTTGATTCATGACGATGTTACGATGTTGTTGTTGTTAAAACCATGTTAGAGCAAGAGCTTTTTCTGAAACATTTGTGATCACAGAAGCTACATTTAGCTCTCCAAACTGATTCGGACCATATTCAGAAGATAGGATCGGTGTGGAAATACTCAAAGTATAGATGCCACATAAATTAATTCAAAAGAATTTTGATAATAGATAATTTTAATAATAATGTATGTCTTAACTTGTTTGAAACAAAATGGAACCCTCTTTGTACCAGATTATAACTAGGTATGAAAGGCAGATTATTTACAAAAATATCATAAAGTAAAATGTATATTGTTCGGAATTCAGTTGTTTCATAGTATTTAAACATTTACAATACTTATTATCTAACCAAAAGTACTGCTATAATTTTTTTTAAATTGAATAAATTAAAAATTTTTAATATGACGCATCTTTTTTAGAGTCGGGAATCCACTCAAGCGAAAATCCGTCATGTTCACTAATACCATAGTACCACAAATACCAGTTTCGAAGTTACGATGGTATGCCATTTGAGGAATTCACTAGACAAATACACCATCACTACCATCTGCTGTAGTGTGCTTAATGGTGACTAGAAACATCCGGGCATTGAAATGCGCAACAATTTTTAATATAAATCATAAAGAGTGTAAGCTTTCCAATCACTTATTTATTAAAATAAGGGAATTTAAATTAAATAATATAATATGTATGTGTATATAATTATACCATTTATATATATATATATATATATATATATATATATATATATATATATATATATATATATATATATATATATATATATATATATATATATATATATATATATATATATATATAGATAGATAGATAGATAGATATAGATATAGATATATATATATATTTTTTTCTTCTTCCTTCTTCTTCTTCGAGTTGGGTTTGTATATCATTGGGCAATCTCTGCTTTTATCAGCATTTATATATAAACATTCTTTGATCTTTCATTGATAGCATTTAATGATTGATTAGAACTATCAAATTCTAAATCATCTTTAAAAATGTTAAAACAAAGAAATGAATATTATGAAATATAATGAAATCTGGGATTTATTTTCTAATTGTTTAAAACTAACAGGTCGATTAACAAGCATGGTGTCACCAATCTTATTATCATGAATATTTGCATTCATGGAACAATGATTTAGGCAAAATGTGCAGTATATACAGTAAAATTAGCGAATGTTTTGCTAATTTAAAATTGTTCGAAGCAAAATGGTTCAGAATAAATAATAATCGAATTGGGATAAATGAGCGTATAATATTAGAAATATCTTTCTGGAAATAAAAGTTATGTTCCAAATAATTTAATTATTATTTGGATGTAAGCATTTTATACCCTTTATGAAGTCTTGTTAAATACATTTATTTACAGTGCGTGCAAAATAATATTTTAATAACAAGTTTATATATTCTAACATCAAATGAAAATTTCTTTAATTATACATTTATGAGAATTATTTTAATATGAATTGAAAATTAAAGCCTATATGCATTGAAATTTAAATAATGTTTGATTTTGAGTGTTCCCTAATATCAACTCTAGTGATGAGTTTGTAAATAAAATGCTCATCAGGTTTTAATTTATTTACATGTGATACATATTTACGATAATATCAGGATACCATTTTAATGTCCCTGATAATGAATAATTATGAATTCGTGACAATTGAAATATTCTACTATGGGAAATACCTATTTACAGGAATAAAATTGAGATGTAAAATAAATATTCGAAAATTTTAAAATTCTAACTTATATAATAAAGGCTACCTATAATCTACACAGAAACAAAGGCTACCTATAATCTACATAAAAAGTACGTAGAAAATCTTTGTCATATTAAACACAAAATTTTAATATTTTCCATAATTACTGAAAATTATATATCTTTTCGAAATATTTATGAAAATCATTATATATAGTGAAGCGTCCTTAAGTAAATAATTGTTACAATGTTGTTAAAAATATAATTATGCGTTGAGGTTGCAAATATATAGAGAATTTATGATTAATGAAAGAGATGTATTGTTATTATTATTGTTTTAAATTTTTTTTCATAAAATTCCAATTATTAAAGTATTAGCATTTGTTCAATAATAATGTTCGTAAGTTGCGAATATTAATAACGTAAATTTAATTTCGTATTACAAACTTTTAGCCTTAATTTCAGTAAGCATATTATTATTAGTAAAAACTACATTAAATACCTAAAAGTCAATCGCTTAATAAGTTTATCCTTATAAAAAATATTTTTTTGCTTTACTTTAAAATTTTATCAAATATATTGCCACATTTTTAAAAGCATTATTTCCATTGTATAAATGTTTTTGACAATGTTTTTATTTTCTTCACGTTTCTCTAATTTAAAACAATAATTATATCTAATTAGTTGATGCATACAAATATTAATGACTTTTCAATCAAAGATTTTCAAGCCTTTATGATTACCAAGTGTCAAATGCAAGCTTAAGCCAGTCAATAAAAGCATTAAAAACTAATTAATTGTTTTTAATATGTGAAACCTTCAAATTTCATTCCTCCCTCAAAGCCATTAATTACGTTTAAAATTTTTCATTAGCTCACAAGAAATTCTAGATAAAAAATAGCCTTAATTAATTTGTAATTAAGATTGTTCGGTATTTGTTTAATTTCCACCAGATATTTTTTTCCTTTTATTAATCCCTTTTCTCTCGTTTTTCTGTTTTCTCAAGCTATTCCGTTTAATTATTTTGTTTTTTCAAAACAAATAATTCAGCCAATTCAAGTAGTTAATCAACTTTATAACCTTAATCATATAAGAATATGATTAAAATTATGTATGGATATCAAATTTGTATCTATTGCATTTGTAAAATTTAATAAATAAACATTTTTGAAAAATAAAAATTGAGTAAAAAGTATGCAAAATTTAATAGCACTATAATCAAAGATTTTTGATATAAAACTAAGATTCTGTTTAAAATTTGGAACAATGTAAGTAAAAATTTAATAACAAGTTTAGTATTAACGGATAACATAAAATTTAATTGTGTATTAAAATCATATTTCTAAAAAGTGTAAGAACAATAATAATTCCATATTTAATTTTTGTGAAAAGTAGATTTAAAATAGAATAAAGAAAGTGTTGACTGTTTTTTAAATGATATGACAAATTCATAGTGAATACATATTAATATGTTTAATTAATTTTGAGCTATTTTTTAAATAAAGACGTAAATGTGTGGTTAAAAAAGTAAAAAAAACTGCAGAAGAATAAAGAAAACTAATATGTAAATAGAATAACAAAACTCAGAGACTCAAATCATTGACAATCTGCTTAGAAATGTTTTATATGTACTTTCAAGAAATATATACTAAGATAAAACTGAAATAAAAAGTCTAAATTGTTTCAATATTACCATGTTTTTTTTTTAATCAAATTTTGTGTATAAAGCACCTTAGTTAAATTTGGATACTTGCATCTATGGCAGTAATAAATAAGCAGACAAGAAAATACTTTGCAATCACAAATATTTTTTATGAAGGTGTGTGTTTCCAAAAGTATTTAAAATAAAATTATATTTACTTCTAAAACTGAATTATTATTATTGCATTAATGAGTAAGAAAATTTTCCTTGGCAATATGTTTAAAGTAAAAACAATGTTGTATACAAACACTATACATTTTGAGTTCAGGCAAAGAGAATAGCATATTTTTATATTATTAAATCCATAACATATGTTTCAAGCTTGTGCAAAATATAAATAAATTCTGAAAACACATGTTTAAAATAATTTCATTTCACGTTTTATTTCATTATTATTTCAAATATTAAAGTGCATTAAATAAATGAATTTTGCAAATAAAATTAAATAAATAACGCTTAATATCTTTAAAAAAGTATAAAATAAATCTATAATTAAAACAATGAAATTACAAAACTTTTTTCATTGTAAAAGACGTTGATTTTTAAACAGAAGATATAAGTGAACTTTACTGTAGATTTATAGTCAAGAATTCCCATTAACTTCCTCAAATAATTTATTCCTGCTTCTTTAAATACTTTTTATAAATTCTTTTTATTATTTTGAAATTAGTGCTTGATTTTATTATTATTTATTTTTCATATGATTTTTTTTTCCAAAAATAAAATAAATTTGTAGTTACATAGCTAGTGTTCTAATCACATACAAATCCATACTGAAAAAATGAAATTAATATAATCTAATTAAATACATAATTATTATCAAATTATGTATTTAATTAGATAATATTAATTTCATTTTTTTCAAGCTGTTTTTACAAGTTAAAATAATTAGTGGTTTTTAAGGCAAAATCAGAGACTAAATATATTAAAAAGTATTAAAATAATAGTTATAATTTAAAACAGAAGCTTTGGACACCTGTTATTATCTGTAAATATCTATATACATATGTAAATATCTTTTTACATAAAATTTTATATATAAAAAAATACATATAGAAAAACGTTCTAAAATATATTTGGCTTGTGAATTGTAATAATATTTAATGTTTTCAGCTATTGTGCATTTTCAACTACTGTTCACTGTGCAATGCATTTTTATATTGCATAATTTTTCTCTTTTCAAAAAAAATTTTTATACAACTTTTACTTCCTATAATAATTTGAAAATTATTTGTCTAAAAGGTATTTTTTTCAAATAACTATATGTATAAGAATTAACAGCTTGTTATAATATTTGTATTATATCCTAAAATATATCAAACATGAATAATAGGAAATTCTTGAAATGTAATATTTACGTTATTACTTATTTCAGTGTTTAAAAAACACTAACAAATTTTTATAAAGTAGTTCCTTCTCTACGTTTAAGTCGTAGTTTAAAACAGGTTATTTAAAAGGTAAATTTAATTTATAAGAGTTAAACATATCATTTTAACATTGAAACAAATGTGAAGGGTAAAGACATTTAAATTAAGTAATTTAATGATAAAGAATACATACTTTTCTAAATTTAAATTCAGAAAACATAAAATAATAAAACCATTTGCAGCAAACAGTAACATTGTATAGAAATTATTTCAAGAGTTAAATCTTTCATAATGAATAAATTTGTAAATGTAAATTTAGAATTATTATAATATTTATTAACTTTCTAACGATTTTTTCTGCAGTTCCTTAAATTACTTTTATATCGCTTACGATTATTGAAGATCTAGTCATTATTAACATAAAACTTAATTTACGAAGCTCTAATATCTTCTATTAAAATTTATTTCAAGCAGCAAAACAGCAAATGAGATTTCAATTAATATGTTTGACAAAGTTATTTCAATTATTTGTCAAATCATATTATTAAATTTTTTTCTTATTACAAAATTACGAAATTTGCCTGTATGTATATATATATATATATATATATATATATATATATATATATATATATATATATATATATATATATATATATATATATATATATATATATATGTATATATATATACACCGTTATGTGTTTCATTACAAATTTTATGGACAATATTAGTTAATACTCATTAAATAGTAATGAAAGAAAGAATATAATTTAAAGTACATTTACATCAAAAACGCATTTCTAAAACTTAAAGCAATAAATACATTTTCTAATGTTAAAATTTCATCTTAATGGCATTTTTTCTTAAAAAATCATTATTGATTGAAATAAATTTATTACACAAGTAATTTTTATTACATTTGTTTACAGGATTTCTCAAAAGAAAGAATTATCTTATTTTCCTTTTATCCTTAACAAATTTAAATAGCTAATACTTACTTTAAGCCCGTAAACATAATTTTTAATTAGGTTAATTTTGTCTTTAATTAGGTTTTTTATTCGAATCTTTATGTAGTTTTTAATTATTTTCATAATATAACTTGAGGCCATTCTTGAAAGATGAACTTTTTATTTAATTTGTAGTTGTTTCACATATGAAATGATAATTTATTTTTGTCTAATTTTTTTTTCACTGTTTTACATTAAAGATATTTTTTGAATCTCAAGACAATAAGCTTTTCGATAAAAAACACTCTAATTTTTTTTACTTTTAATTTTTGTGAATAAGCATTTAGTTAAAAGTTTGATTCTGTATAATTACATAATTATGTTCAAAAAAATTAATGCTAATAAATATTTTTTATTATTTTATATTTATAATAGAATGATATCTTGGAATTATTTTGAAAAATATAATTGAGTCTTGATTATGAATTCATTGAATATAATAAATGGATGTGCATACATTTTTACATGTTAAAGTTTTGTGAATGTTTTCAAAAATGAGTGCAGGGAAGATGCATTATATTAAATTCACGTTTTTAGCACTTCAGTAATAGCGCATACTAATGTTCACCGGTTATAATGATATTGGTTTATTTATGAAAAAAAGCTAATAAATAAATTTTATCGTTAAACTTCTAGAAAAGTATACTTACATATAACAGAATGATTACATAGAAGAAAAATTTGCCTGAAAAGACGTTATCGTGCAAATTTGGTATTTAGCTTTGCATTAGGTGTAAAATAAATGCATTACGTTTTTTCCAATGCATATACAAAAAGCTAAATTTTGCCATTCTGGCTGCCTGTGCTACCCATTAACATGACATTCTTTTTCTTGACTTTTACATGCAGGATCTTTATGGTGGTTGCTTGGGAGTTTTCTAGCTATCTTCCCTTATGACACGTGTATATATCCTTCTATCTATAAAAAGACCTCCAATTAAGCCATGGTGGAAGGTAAAATACTTTCATGCCATTGAATACTTTCATGCCAAATGACTTCATGCCATTAGGCTTGTCTCAACCTGAGGGGAAAACCCCTTCATATGGCTGGCCATAACTTAATGATATGACATTGTTTTTAGATGCATAAGTCGCCGAGTTTGGTTAAGTCAAATCTAAATAACGAGAGACGTATGATGAGCTTTTGCCTTCTGTTTTACATCTATATGAGAGAGTACTTGAAAATTTTCCTGTTTTTCTCTTTTGCTACACATAAATCTATGAAGAGTCCCGCCTGGAGGTAATTTGCTTGTTGAATATCAATATGCTTTATAACGACCAAAGACGTGAATATTAAATTGCCTTACAACAGTTTTCACCTATTAGGCTGTTTATTAATTGGAGTCAATGTGCCATTGAGGTAAGAGGTTATTGGACTAACTTCACACTAGTCCATTTCCCAAATAAGGGTTCCTGATGTGGCAATGCAAGACCCTCAGCAAACGCTTTCTTTCATATTACCTGTTAAATTTCGATTAATGGGAATAAAAATATACAGGGATGATAAGATAGAATGCTGAAATTTGCTGATAAATATTTTATTTTCTTATTTGAGGCTTGAGATAATATTCCGAGAAAATGCCAACTTTTCAAGGCATTTTTTGAATTAGAAATATACAATTTTTCTTTTACTTAGTGTTTCAAATGCCATGTATAGTTCTTCTGTCGACTAAAAGACCTGAAATAATCACTTTGATATTCCGAAGTTTTTTCTTTTCATGTAATTTTAATCATTGTAGAATCTTTCCCTCTTAATATTACACTTTTAGTGTCCAGCTTTATACTATCGCTGATGCTCATACGAATCTCAAATAAATTTCATCAATAATTTCAAAATAGCACAAAAATGTGGTATTATAAATTAAGGCCATTATGTAATGGTTAGGGTGTTAGGACGCTCATAATCATTTTTGCAAGGTAGTAGGCTCGAACACTGAACCAACCAAAAATTTTTCGTGTTCTGTACTGGTGGCTGAGGCGCGTTAAATATGTCCTAGTCATATTGTATTCCATAAGAAACGATACTTATTGGAAGGGTAAGTCAAGGTTTGGGTTGAGCTCAAGAGTCCAAGACCCTGCTGAGACACTGTTTCTAAGTTACGAAGACATACCCAAATTTGAAGTCGATGATGGCGTATTCACTGGGTATCCCAATAGAAAAGGTACCCCCGTTTCCACCCTTCATTAAACCCTTTGTTGGAAAAGAGGGACATATATCCTAACATATGAGCATAATAATAAACATTTCTATAATTCTCCATTAGTCCAGTGATAATAATTTTAACATATGATCAAGTGAATTGGAAATTTTGTTATTTGACTAAAAAATTCTTCTTAATCTGATTTTTTTTGCATTAATCATTTTTCAATTCTGCAAAGGTTTCACTTTACAGATACTGCTTAGTTAAACAGTGTAAATTTAAACAGTTTATTTTTATAGAACATAAGCAAAAAACGTTTGTGACGATTATCAAAGTACCAGCCCAAGCTGTTTCTTCCATTCCGATATGCTATCGATTTTACCACTTGAACATTTTTATCAAGGTCACATGACAATTTTTCTAATCTTTAGATGAAATGAAAAATCTGCAATAAACATTTTAGTTCTTGAGTATAAGCTTAAATAATATATATTCATTTTCCAGATTTTGCCCTTTCTGTAATGTTATTTCTTTAAGGTTTTAGAAAATAAATTATTTGATATAATAAGCAGCCTACAATTCATATCTTTCAGTTTTTAGATACTATAAAATACCAATTAATATTTATTAGAAAAATTAGGATCACTAATAACCTTTTTTAAATCATGCATAGCAGCTTATAGTCAAAATGTTATTTAATCGCGTAGGGCAATTGTCATATGTTCTTACATTGAATATTAAATTGCATAGCTGCAATATTTTACTCGTCTAAAGAAAATCATAATTTTGGAGAACATAATTATTTTCAGAAATAGTAAGATGTAGTTTGAAAAAAAAATAATTTAAAACTAAAAGAAAATAACTAAAAAACATTAAATTTTAATCTTTTTGTACCTTTTTAATAGCTTTCTATGCATAAAAAATAATTTATACAGATAATATAATTAAAATAATGATAAATGTTAAGATTCAATCTTTGTTTAAATAAGTTATTGCATTTAGAATACCATGGTATTTCCTCATATTTACTTCATTTAAATTATTTTATTATTACATTCTTAAGCTTACTAATAGGGCAAAATGATATTGAAAATCATTTTTAACATTAGATAACAAAACATATCCCTTTTTATCTTGTTTCACAATTTTTAAGAATGGCAATTTATACTATTTACTTGATTAATTGAAGTGTTAAAATCTATGCATGTCAAATCTCATTATAATTCACTAAAGCCAATAAAATTGAAGACACTCCTTATATTTTGTTCTATAAAATGTTTGGAAAGCCAATCAACTTATTTAATTAAGTTAATTTACATTTAGTTAGTACTTTGAGGCAAGTAAAATATATTAAATTTCACAATAAATAGTTAATAAGGTAGGAATTTTTTTCACGTTACTCAAGCCATCATCTATTTTACTTTTTTAGGTTATCATTTTTCTGTTTTGAATATGATTAAATCCTCAAAAATATTAAATTATATTTATGCAAAACATTTTAAACTTTCTTGGATCAAAATATATTTCTAAATGTTTTTTCGTTGTACTTTCTTGCATAAATCTTTAGAATCAAATGAAATTGATTGGTGAAGTATTTAACAAAATGTATTTTAAAATCCTATGTATGTATATATATATATATATATATATATATATATATATATATATATATATATATATATATATATATATATATATATATATGAAAAATAATACGTTGATTATGATTGATTTGAAAAAATCCTTCATAAACAGTCAGATAAAATGTTACTAACTATGTGAAACAAAATTAGTCTATTGGAAATATGTTTTAACTTATTTTTAAATTTAATAATATTTAACAAGTTTAGTTAACAACGTCAACATGTTCAAATAAAAAAGTAAATGTAAATGCCTTCAGATTTTTTTAATATGTATTGCGTGATAGTAATGCCATTGAAATCTGAAAACTATTCTAAAGCGTTCTGTATATATAATGCCTTAAACTATAGAAAAATAAAAGAATATTGTAAAATCTGCTAACCCATGGTCACATACACCACACAAAAATTCAAATCACTACTAACATTTGCTTCAAGTTTCCAAAAATACAGAATTAAATGAACATTTGCTTTGACTTGGGTTTTAAGATATTTTCGTATACTACAAAATATTCGAACAAAGGAATTAATTTAAATATATGTCTTACTGCATAAATTAAACGCCAGCCATTTATTAACCCAACGAAATAATTTCTGAATTCGGAAGTTTTAAAAGCACGTCTGCAAATATAAATGTCAGAGAGCCAAAGTATAAGCTGACATACACCCTTCTTGGGAAATTGTATTATATTATAGACACAAGATGAATTCATAGCAGTTGAGATGAAATGACTTTACTCATTATTACTATAAATGTTTCTTCAATTGCTCATATTTTACTAAAATTAAAGGCAAGTTATTGATAAGAGAGATACAATAGCTTATTTTTTCAGTTCATCTATTCATTAGCATATGTAATGTAATTTTCTTTTTTCTAATGAAACATTCTTTAAATACTCTTATGTGAATCAGCGAATGTTTTATTAGAATTTAATGTGATCGTATTACCTTTAGATTTCCGAGGATGATTATTTAATTCATTGCATGGCGCATATAATAAAATTTAATACTATGGTATGAGTAGACTTTTTTAATGAGATTTGGCTGTGTTTTGGAGAAAAAAACAAATAGTAGAAGGAAAAGAAAATTTAGATATATATGTATATGTAAACATTTTACTTTAAACCAAAATACTTGTAATTTTATTTAAGAATTTTATAGTTAATTGGTAATGATAAATATATTTTACTTCTGAATTACAATACATTCCTTATAACATGCTTCTACAACTCTGGAGCCCTCCACTATCATTTTGTAAATCCTGCAGCAGGAATACCTTGCATATAGAAGAAATTAATTAATTCAAGATTTCATTTTTTCCACAAAAATGTTATAGTATAAGTGTGATATATCCCACCAAACGATTTCTCTCCAAATCTAGTGTCCTTTGTTTTGATTATAGGGTTACCAATTTAAGTATTTTTTGCTTTTCAGGTTGTTTCTTTTTGGGGGGGTTACCAGGTTTCTTTTCCTCACGTTTTTTTACATCATTTTTGCGTGAAATATATGTGTTTTTAAAGTGTTTGAATTTATTGTTTAGCATTTTTACTGGGCACACTTCGGGAAATTTCACATTCCATAAACATGGATTCATTAGGGGGAATATATTCTACTTGATCCAATTTAATTACTAAACCAGTTCATTTAAATTTTCAATTTAGGGTTTATTATAAAATCCTTATACATGAAGTTTATAATCTCTATGATTTGATTGTTGGGTATCTGGAAGAACTTATCTGCATCAAATATTTAAGTTTGATATTGATTTGCTTTGTTATTTTTCTTCTTAAAAATTTATTTCTTTAAGAAATAAAAAATTAAGTAGAAAATAATTCCTCCATTTTATAGGAATAATAGATGAAGTTCTATAGGCAATGTTGCAATAATGAATTCTCCGAAAAGGCATGACAAAAATTGTTAAATAAATAAATATTGGATATATATAGGAAAATTGTTAAATTCCAAATATTTTTTCTTACTTCAAATTTTTGAATAGGAATAATTTATGAAATAACTATTTCATTTTAATTTTTCCGTTACACATAACTGAAAACAGGATGAGTTGCAGGATGTGTGAAAAAGCATTTAATCACAGAAATATCTAAATCTTCCATCTATCAATAACATGTCTTATTTGTATTTCTTACATTGATAACAATTACATTTGTCAACGATTAAAATAAAAACATGTCTATATTTTAAAATAACACAGCTGTTTGTTTTTCATTGGTTTCAGACATATAGGGCCATTTATACTACATATATGATAAATGTGCAAGTGACATAGATTTGTATAAGAATAAAAGCGTTTTTAGTTCAAATATATTCTCTATATCATTTAAATATATATTATTGTAAAAATAAACTATTCTAAGGTATTAACATCAATATTTCTACCATCAATCCTATTGCACTGAAATTATATGACTCCAACGGATAGAGACACAAAATTGAGATAAGCTTTTAAATACACGTCATGTAGTCATAAATATTAACGAGATAATAAATCCATAATTATTAAGATGTCTAAATTAAATATTATCAAATATTTTTTTTACTTTAATTTATATTATTAGTTATAATATTATTAATTTTGGCATTCACAAGCTGGAAATCAAGGAATTTTTTCTCATGTAAATATTTTACTATTTCGATAAAAACTAAAATAAGGCTGGATGAAAAGATACAACAAATAATTACTTTTTTTTCAATTAATTCAAAATTGGAATAACAAAAGTGTATTTTGTTTTCTTTTTAGAAATTTACATCTGTATCAGAAGCTTTTAATCACCAAATAAATTTCTTCGCATTAAATTTTCTTTACATGATTGTTGTCTACCTTTCAAATTCTTAAATCAATATAATTGTTTATATACACATATTTTATCGTTTATTTTTAAAATATATTTTTATTATAAATTGAAAGTTTCAAACAGTTAAATTTTATCAAACAAAATTAATCATATCATGAAAATTTTTAATGCGCCATGTGCTAATTAAATAAATGTGATGAATAGATGTAATGTTCTTATTTTTTATTTAAAAACATACATAAATAAATTTAAGAACAATACGCATATTTTCAATAAGTGATACATTAAAAATATTGAATTATATCTTCTCCTCAATCATGAAAAAGAGAGCGCTGGCCCATTCCATTTGTTATAAAATGTTCTTCATACCTTATGAGTAACTTCTTCATAGATCTATTGTAAAGCCATAAAAAGTTAATGTGAGACATTCATACAAATTTCGTAAACATTAACGATTTTGTACAAGGGCTGTTTACTCGAAAGTGTATCTGAATGGAAATTTTGAGTAAATTAAAACTGCGCAGTTTGTTTTCGGAAAATTTCTTCATAAATATTATGAAGATAACTAAATATTTATTTCTAGCGAATAACTGATTCATATTCTCAATTCTTGGAAATATATACAATCCCAAGAACATATATGTATATATACATACATATATACATATATATATATATATATATATACATATATATATATATATATATATATATATATATATATATATATATATATATATATATATATATATATATATATATATATATATATATAGATATAGATATAGATATAGATATAGATATAGATAGATAGATAGATAGAATATATATGGCAGAAAATATTAGGAGATACCTTTTGAAAAATAAGTAATTTTATTATTTTGAATTATGTATTATTTTCTGAAAAACATACTGTTGCTCACAAATGGTATGAAAGGAAAATGTATAGAGTTTCAAAAGAATAACTATTCATTTTTAGAAATGAAGTGTAAGCAGTTGAAATGTGAAGAAATAATTTCATATTTTTTCCAAATTATTGTTACTTCAAATAAGATTATTTCTCAAATGTGAAAAATATAAAATGAATTTAAATCTGTATTAGAAGCTCTTAATCACCAAATAGATTTCTTCGCATTAAATTTTCTTTACATGATTGTTGTCTACCTTTCAAATTCTTAAATCAATATAATTGTTTATATACACATATTTTATTTTTAATTTCTAAAATATATTTTTATTATAAATTGAAAGTTTCAAACAGTTAAATTTTATCAAACAAAATTAATCATATCATGAAAAATATATGTATATGATATATATATATATATATATATATATATATATATATATATATATATATATATATATATATATATATATATATATATATATATATATATATATATATATATATATATATATATATATATATATATATATATATATATATATATATATATATATATATATATATATATATATAATATATATATAATATATATATATAATATATATATATATATATATATATATATATATATATATATATATATATATATATATATATATATATATATATATATATATATATATATATATATATATATATATATATATATATATATATATATATATATATATATATATATATATATATATATATATATATATATATATATATATATATATATATATATATATATATATATATATATTTCTCATAATAGATATGAAAATCATGTTACAATTTAATCTATCATTGTTATCATGATAAATGGCATTCGCTACAGAAAACTTAAAGTAGTGATTTCTATGTGCAATTCCAAATTTGCATAGCGTACAATGCAGTAGTTCAATTAAATATCAATATGCCTATAAAATAATTTCAGTTCATCTTTCTAATTGTTTCTGCTCTGTGTGTACAATTTTTTCCCCAAAAAAATTTCACATTTTTCTGTTCTTTTTAATTTTGATTTAGCTTATATCTTTTATTTCTTTCAAAGTTTTCATTTAATATTCTGAGTTGTTCATCTAAATCTCATTGAATAATTTATAAATTTTTTAAAAACATGTTTTTAGTGTGTTTACATTTATTTATAGTTGCTATAAATTTTAATTATTTTGTAAGAAAAATGTACAAAATAATGATTTATGGTTATTTACAACGAATTTCAGTTATTATTTAACATTTACTTTGATCAAATTTACTATGCAAGTAAAAATATATATTTTTTTCATATGTGAATAACGTGGATTTTGTAGCATTTTTAAATTAAAAGAAAAATGCTTTAGTAAATATTAAAATTTTCTTCTTATGTATTCAATGAACAAAAAAAATAATCAACACATTTTTTGAAGCTTAGATATTTCAATTATTTTGATTTCACTTTATTTTAATCAAAGGAAATTAAATGTTTTTGAAAATATATGATAAATGATAAAAAAACGAAAACTATTAAAGTAACAGAGAAAAAAGGTGAGTATATTTTAATTTTGAAGAAAATTTTAATAAAATAATTTCACATTTTACATTTTCTAAGATAACTTCCCCTTTAAAAATATAAAACATAATTCTTTAATTTATCCTCAGCTTCAAACTTGTATAATTTATAATTGACAAAGAACTTTATATATATCTATATCTAAATTTATATGTATATCTATCTATCTATACATATACATATATACATATATACTATATACATATATATATATATATATATATATATATATATATATATATATATATATATATATATATATATATATATATATATATATATATATATATATATATATATATATATATATATATATATATAAAAGAGTTTTTTCCCTGTCATTTTAGTACTAGCAGTGGACAATAATAACTTAAAGTTAATAGCAATGTTTTCTCGTTTAATAATTTATTAAGGAATGCACCAAGATAAATTTATTTATTCAAATTTATTATTCAATTCAATTTTATTTGTATCAAAAAAAATTTTAACAGTATAAACAGTAATTGGAACATTATTTAATTTTATATTAAAATGTTATTAGTATAGGTAAGCATTCAAGTGGTTCTACATAGTTCATTCTATCACTGTTTATCATTTACGGAGGAAATCTTAAAAATTTAGGTTGTAGAAAAAATTATCAATCTTTAAAATGTGCCGACCGATCGGCTGAGTGGTTAGCGTTCCTGACTTCTGAGTTGTTGGTCACGGGTTCGAATCCCGGTTCGGGCATGGATGTTTCTTTCCTTCTCTGTTCTCTCTGTGTTTCTCTGTTCTTTCTTCTGTGATGTTGTATGAATGTGCCCCGCCCTATAAACGGGTTTGTAATGGTATGGCGCGGGTAACGCTACTCGCCTCCGTGACTTGGTTCACAGGTGCCCGCTGGGTAACGAGAAATGAGTAGCAGTCTCTGGCCTTGTTGTGGCATAGGGATCAACCCTCATGTCCCCGACATAGTTATAAAATCTTTAAAATATATTTAGCATTATTATTAAATTTTCTAACTATTGTATTTTCAAACATCTAATTAAATAAATTAAATAAAATTTAATTTTTTATATCATTTAATTTAATTTTAGATTTTAATAACTGATATTAACATCATTCGGTTTACGATTATTTTTTAAAATAAAACAATTTACTTATTAAAATTTATCCAATTAACTGATAATAGTTCTAATACATAATTTAAATACATTTCACTAGAGAAACTTGAAAATTAGTTTGATTTCAAGATAAATATTTGAGTATTCTGATTTTTCAGTATTGCGAAATCAATAAGAATATATTTTAAGCTTTTTATTCCATATTGCTAATGTTTTCTCTTCAATTATTTACCTTAAAAAACTACAGGCACTGTTGTTCAATTTTAAAATTTAAATTACTTTTCTGCAAATATGTGTAATCAAATTTTAATACTTCGTTTCTTCCCATTTTTGTAAAATATAAAATGATATTTATTGTGAAGACAAATTTCCTTAGTATCAACAGATTTTTTTTATATATTTTATTAATCACTAGTGACATAGTATTTATTTTAAAAATAAATGTGTGCGTGTGTACTTCCCAAAAATTAAAAGTAAATGAAAGTCTATAGCATTAATGGTAGTAGAATAAAATTCGCAAAGTCATTATAACATATTAAAATATCTTTCGATATTGTAAATTACGTTATATTACCATGTACGCTACACATACACACACATATATATGTGTATATATATATATATATATATATATATATATATATATATATATATATATATATATATATATATATATATATATATATATATATATATATATATATATATATATATATATATATATATATATATATATATATATATATATATATATATATATATATATATATATATATATATATATATATATATATATATATATATATATATATATATATATATATATATGGGATGTAATGTACCAGGCCTTCTCCTAGAGCACTATGGTTAACACTAAAACTGCTACAGCTTTCGCCGAGTTCTCCAGTTGTGGCTGATTTGCGCAATGCAAAAAATTTGTCTTTCTGGATCTGTTGAGGATCTGGAAAAAATGATCTGTTGACTATACTTCAGTGGAACGCTCTGGTGGACTTTCACAAGAAAAAAGAACTCAACTTCTGAATGTTTTGGTGTCTCATGATTTTGATATTTTTTTCATTCTTGAGACTAATTTGACTACCGAGACCCTGAAGCACCATCATTTTGGGTTTTATAATCTTCATATTCTTCTGAAATCCAGACAAGTTGCTAGCGGCATTCTGATTGGCATTCATCAATGCATAATTTCCTCTTTTAGAGTTATTACTGATCTAACTTCGTATAATGGTGCGGAAATAACCCGACTTGATCTGTGGAAAATTGGTAACCATTTTAAGTTCTTTGCCTGTTATAGTCCCCTTGACAACGGCAAGCTTGATTTCGGTATCGTGCCATGTGATAACAAAACTATCCTATGTGGTGACTTCAACGCACATAGCAAGCGTTGGAACTATTGTGATACTAATAAAGCTGGTGTGGTCGTAGAGGGCCTTTTAAATTCAAATAATTTTGAACTTTTATTTAGAGATTCTGATGTTCCAACTTATTAACACTAAACTGGGACCGGTACCAATACAGATTTGTCCCTGATTTCCTTTGATATTCCTGATGAGGCTTTTCGAGAAATTCTATATGACCGAGGATCAAGACATCGTATCATTATCACTAGGATTATCACTAGGATTCCTACACAAACTTTGCCTACAGAGTCTCTGAAGAAATTTTCTACAGAGGAGCCCGTAAAGCCGCAGAACAAACTGGGAACCCCACGGATGTTTAAAACTGGAGAAGATCTGTGGCTGTACTCCGGAGAGAGATTTTGATTGCGAAACGAAAGTGTTTTAATGAATTCATTGAAAAATTTATTATTTTTCAATTACGAATTTCAATTAAGAAAAATTACGAATTATAGATAAGACTGCAACAAGATTTATAAATTTGTAAATAATCTTAAGAATAAGCCAACTGCGTTTTCTTAAGAACCTATGAAGGTTAGGGAAAAACATTTAGGTGACGATAGAGATATCTGTAATGCTTTTAATTGTTTCTTCTCCAAAAGTCAAAGACTGGGGACTGACCTTAAGAAAAGACAAAGGATTATGAGAAAGGAGATTACACAATCTGACCCTGGCCTTATGCCTTCCAATTTCAGTACAAATATTTTCCCTAGAAACTTTGACAAGTTGGAACTTAGGGAGGCCATCAGACAAATTAAGACTGGTAAGAGTCCTGGCCCCCTATTACTTCTATCCTGAACTGCCCTATCATCTTAACAACAATGCTCTCTCTGCTTTGATGTCATTGTTAAATCGTAGCTGTACCCTTGGTGCTGTTCCTGCGAATTTGGAAAAAGGCCATTGTCATAGCTATTTGTAAAAGAGATAAACACGCAAACGGCTTAAACAGTTATAGACCTATTTCTGTAACAAGCATTCTTTCGAATGTCATAAAGAGGATGATCTTGCTCGTTTAAACTGGTACATTGAATCAAACAATTTGCTTTCTCGGGCCCAGGTAGGCTTCAGAAGATATCACTTTACCAACCAACAGGTTGATTTTGTCATCCATTCCATAAAGGGTTCATTTGATCGTCGTCATTCCGTTCTTACTGTATTCGTGGACTTTGAGGCTGCTTTCGATTGCGTTTGGAGACTGCGAACTTTTAAAAAGGTCCAGAATATGAAAATCTGTGGTAGGATGCGCATGTAGATTAAAGACTTCCTGGCTCAGTGGTTTTGGAGATTGTCTCTCGTGTCTTAAACAGAGCGAAACTGGACTTCCTCAAGGCACCGTACTGAGCGCTATCTTGTTTAATACTTTTATAAATGATATCATTTAAATTTTGATTTCTGATGACTTGACTAAGGTTGCTTTGTTTGCAGATGACTTGGTAATTTGGAGCTCCTCCTCTAAGGCTGAACAATTCAAACATAATTTAGTCTTAAATTAAGCTCTTGAGAGTTATGGACGATGGTGTTTTGAAAACAACATGTCTTTTAGTATCGATAAGACTTTTTACCAATATTTCTCGCTCAATCACCAACAATTTATACCTGATTTGTCTTATCAAAACAAAAGCCTTCTACTTAAGGACGATGTCTCGTATCTGGGATGTGTTATTGACAAGAGACTATCATGGCAAAAACATGCGGAGCATGTAATCCAAAAATCCAAAAAAAGCCTCCGGATTCTCAAGAGGTTTGCTGGTGTAAAATGGGGCTGTGGCTGAGATACTCTAAATCTAACTTATAAAATGTATATCCAACTGGTTTTGAACTATTGTATAGAGGTGCTTGTCTCCGCTTCTGCTAAAGTGATAAAGATTTTAGACATCTTTCAAAATAAAGCTTTGAGAATTACTGCTAGAGAAGTTACAATTTCTCACCAATACTGAGCCTATGATTAATGTAATTCAACGGAGGGACACCATTTTATATAATAAACTAATTAGACTCCCAAACCATGCTTTTTGGCGTAGTTATGATTTTAATTGGAATCGTAATTTGAAGACTCAGATAGTATTTATTCAATGTTTCTGTGCTATTGAACGCTAACAAATTATTAATAATTTGCCGACTGAGTTGTTTACACTTCTTTGCCCCTTCTATTACATGAATCTTGATGTAAGGTTGGATTTTACTCAGAGATTTAAATTCATTAAAGAAGCCTCTTCATTTATGTATTCTTCATCAGTTGATACATAACTAGCATAGGCTTAGCGAACACCAGTGCCTGGCCTGTTTTTGTATTTTCAAAAATATAAACAAAAACGAGATTTCCAAAAATTTAAAAAAAATCATTAAAAAGTGAATTCTGTTACTGAAGATCAAGAAAACACTTCAGACTTATGAGGTTACTTTTACATTGAGTCTTAAGAACAAGAGTGTTTTTAAGACTCAGAACACATGCTCATGAGTTAAACGTGCTACTAACTTATATTTAGATTTTTTTAATATAAAATAAAATAATACATTTTTAAATAAAATGTATTTCTTAAATACATTTTTAGATATAAAAAAGCCAAAAATGTAAATGATCACGAGGTAATTAATTAGATCGAATGTTCCTTTCAATTGTGAAGAATCAAAACAGACTTTTTATGAATCACATAAATACTTTTATTAAACTTCTAACAAATATTATGTTAAGAAAATAAACAATTAAAAACTTCAATAATACTTTCTTTCATTTATACATTAAATTGCTTAATAACTCAAACTGTTTTTATTGATAGTTGATTTCATTTATATTTGCATTTTATTTCATGTTTACATTTCCTTTTTTAAGCAAAATACAATTTAGATAACTGTTACTGAATTTGTCCAATTTTGAGAAAAATGAAAAATTCATCTGAAAAGTTCATTTTTAATGCTAAATTTATATATGGCAATTTAATATCTTTTATTCAATGTGAATAGTATTTTTAAAAATTTAATTAATTCCTAGCAAAACTAGCTTATTTTTTCTTGATAAATTTCATTAAATATAAACAAAAGAAAACATTGTATATTTTATTAAATACCTTAATAAGTAAAGTTTGAATTTATTTAATTTGAATTCATCCATCTCATTAAGCAATTGTATTTATTCGAACTGAAAAAATAATGTTGCCACAATATCTTCTTAAATAGTGATATTACGTACATAGAAATATTAGAAAAAATACCATTCTTTGAAATTAAAACAAACGAGAAAAAACATGAATGCAGTTTATGAAGTGTTTCTGGGAAATAAAGTATCTTTGTTACAACCAAATTAAATATTCTAAGCCAAAAATTCCCCACGGTATAAGGTATTTCATTTTAATGTTTTTTCGTTCGTAAAAAGAATTCAAGGAGATAATAACATTTTCTAAGGAGAAACTGAAATTTGATTACAGGAAATTTTTGTTAAAGTTTACATCTCATGCCTTATTTCTGTCATCGGAGTCGTTTTTTTAGGTTTTTTTACCAGCTGATGGAAATTTTGCTGCGATGGAAAAGCTGTGAATTTATATTGTATCTTTTTTCGGTAAGTAACAGTTTTTAAATTTAAAATTATTTTAAAAAATGAAAATGCTGATAAGAATTTTCAGTTTAAAATTTCAATTGAAATGAATATTGAAATATTTTTATCGTAACAACATATTTTAATTTTACTGTATTGTATTTCTTGGCTCCCAGTTCAATAACACGGTGTAGTTTGGTCAGTCTCATGTTTGTTTTGAATGTTATTAAATGCTGGGAAAAAATAGCATCCTCATTCATAATTCATGCTATCAACAGTAGGAAATTCCAATGGGGTTTCAATAAAATATTTCCCTAAATGAGCATAGTCAAATACAGAAAAATTCAAACGGGTTGAATTCTACTTGTGTCAGCAATTTCACATAACCTTTCCATTATTTAAATTAAAAATCCTCTTGACTTCATCTTCCTCTTGATCAGAAGCCAGTTATCTTCAAGTTGTCGTTAACAAAATCAAATACCCATGTGTTTTGTAACTTTGGTAATTTTCCTCAAAATAATTCATACACAATTTTGTAGCATACATATACACATTTAATATAATAACAGCTAAATAAGAGAGGTCAGCCATAAATATACGGATCATGGTGGCTACCTTTAGAATTTTATATGACCTAACTTACTTTGAGCCGATACACCCAACTATCAAATCCATACTAAATGCATTAATTATTCATTAATCATTTTTACCTCATTAATTTGCAGTAAGTTCAGGTATATGTTTTCAATTTTGTTTTATCATTTTTAATTTCCTTTTGTTTTTCCATTTATTTTCTTTATTTCTTATATGCATGCAATTTGATATGTATTTCATATGCCTGTCTTACCATTTCCTGCCATGTATTTTGTCTGATACCTATTTTCAATGCTTCTTATGTATCCACGTGTCAACTCTCAATTGCAACCAAATTTGTGTTAAATAGTATACTTTACAAACCCTCCTTACTGTGTAAAAGTAATAATTTATAGTGTCTCCATATGATTGCAAGCATAATTGTATTGTCTTGTATGTACTGTGTTCCGTTTTCTTTTCTCTCCAGCGGGTCCATCAAATCTGGTAAAACCCTTTCAGGGTTCTTCTTCTTCTTAGAATTGGGTTTGTATGTCATTGGGCACCTCTGCTTTTATCAGCATTTTGTACCATTAACTCCAAACCCAATGTTTCCTAGTTCCAGTTGCTCGGGTCACCCACTTTATTAATAAAGTCCGATAACCCTTTAATGGAGTCTAGGTGTAACTCTCTAGTATGGATGATGCCTAAAGAGGTTAATCTAGGGAGGGCAAGAGCCTCGCATTCATAAATGATATGCTCTGCCGTTTCCTCTTGCGTATGATATTTCCAGCAGATAGGGTCTTGCTGAAATAGTCCCACCTGGTCAGAGAGTCAGTCATACAAGGGATAGCTTCCTAACTTTCACCAGAAGATGGTTTGGAGGTCATTTCTACCTCAAGTGAAGGATTCATTACTGCCCCTTTACAAGACAGCCTCTGAGTTCACTTGTCTTTTTCCGCAAGGTCAACTTCAGAGGCATCACCTGTAGATGCAGAAAGGATTGTTATTTCTTGTGTCTTTTCAGCCACAAGATAACAATTTATGAGCTCAGGTAATATAAGTCCACCCAGCATTGCCTGAGATACTGGGCAAGGCAAATTACTCTAGAAGTTTGCCAGGCAACTAGAGGCTCCGTTAAGACACCAATACCGCGGTGCCAATTAGCCCTAGGCACGGAACGCATAACACCAGGGTTTACGGGAGCTGGTTCGCGGCCTCTGATTCTATATTCAAGGCTATCCTGTCATTCCTACAGGACGTTCGGTGATCCACCGCCTACCGACGCGCCTGGTAGCTGCTCAGGCCCCAGGCTTTCAGGGTTAAGTACAGGGACCTCTGCTGGCGTTTACTTTACCTTACTTTTTCAGAGATCACCACTCGGGTCAGGTAAGGTATCTGATTTCTTGGAGGAGAGCCCCCATCCATGGATGGTATGCGGAAAATCGCCCTGGTGCTGTTCTGAGTTGAGTTGGCAACATGCTCTAACCATCAACTCTCGCGAAATTTCAACGCGGACTCACTCGTGACCAACGTCATGCGACGGGCTACAAAATTCATCTCCCGTGTCCAAAATGCAATGCGGCTCAAGCTGCTAGCTCCGGCCTACATTTTGGCCTGCATCGGTTTAAATAAATGCTCAGTTATTCTCGAGCCCTGAGGCTGTGCTTCCTTGTTTGAAGGCATTCGGGCTCATGGACTTGGATTGATGTTGCTGTCAGACAGGGCTGATGAGTCACACAAAAATTTAAATAGTTTATTACACTAATATGCAAAATAAATTGAAAAGATTGAATGAAATAGAAGAAAAAATGATGTGCTTTCTGAAATTTTAAATTCACATTTGAAAATTTATATTTGTATGATTTAAAACAGGCCTTTGTATATAAACTATTCAAACCCCTGTAAATTGTATTTCAATATAAATCTTAAATAAGAAAAAAAATCTAAATTATTCCGATGTACCTCTCTCGAATAATATATAGTAAAAAAGAACAAAAAGCTAACCCTTTCATCTGAATTTAAACTTATTGAAATGTGAATGAATTCGAACAAGTGATTTACTATTTTAGAAAAAAAATGTCAGATGCTTTTCTCCTTGTTTATAGGTTAGCTGTGTAAAAATTTACACTTATTATTAAAAATGAATATAGATTTCTGTCTTTCTTGTTAAATATATTAAACACAAAAAAGGCTATATTTTTTACTATTTGATATCTATTGCAATCTAAGACAATAACATGAATTACGTGAAATATAAAAATTAAGCATTACAATTAGGAAAAGACATTTATCTTTGATATGTTCCCATAAAGTGATAAATTTACAAGTTTCTTAAGATTGCAGGCATTAAAATTTTATCAATAGTAAAATACTGTAATAGTTCTTACTAAGTACTGAAACATATAAAAAGTTTCAAGCAATGCAAAAGAATCAAAAAAATCATAATAAAATTCATAATACTTATACAAATTAAAATATTTAAAAATTAAAATTAACAAATAATGTCCTATTTGTAATGCGTTTTTTCCCGTTTGTGGCTTTATAAGGAGTTTTCGCCAAAGGTGTTACAAAGTATAATTCAGAGCTTGACTAGAGAAAGAAACTTTTAAACCAATAACTGATAATCATAAGATATTAATTCTAATTCTCCGTTCATAATCATTTAAATATCAATAATCTGTAATTGAAGCAACAAAAACTGATCTAACACCTTAACCAGGTACTCAATATCATATATTCTGTGCAATGTGCAACTTCATATCACTTATGCAATGTACTACATGAAATAACTAATTATTACAGGTATTGTATATATAACATTAAATTTGAAAATAAATGCTCACTTATTATGACCTAAGAAATTTCGTTAATATATACGCACTTAAATAATTTGTAATAAAAAATTGATTAATAGAATTCAGGAAGTAATATTTTATCAAGCTATTTAATAATGCTTATAAAATATCAAATAAATCAATAGAAATTTATTTATTTTGCTCGAAATTTTGTTTAGCATTTTCTTAAAAATAATTTCATAGGAATATAAGAAAAAAGTTTATCTTTATTTTTAAATGCTAGAGAAAACATTTGACGAAATGTTTGAGCATATTCTTCTAAATAATTTTTTAGCCCACATTATGCATCATGTTTTTCTAGCAATAATACGGAAAATTATAAATTTCGAGCATTTCTATTAATGTAACACTGAAAATAATGACCAGTGTGTAAGATTTTTGCACGACTTCAGAACTATTTATAACTTTCTGAAACAGGTGACTTGCTTACTAGAAAAATTCTATTGAAATTAATATATTTCAACAATGAAGTGCTTCTCAACCTTTCAGTAATCACTGGCCAATTTTCAATCACAATTTTCATCGCCTCCCCCCTCATATAACAAAACGCGTACAATAATAATATGCTTTGAATATGTTGGCACTTAATCTACATTACGACCTTAGTTTTAAACTTTACAAATCACCAAGAATCAGGAAATTTATAGACATATGGCAATACTGATCCTCAGCATTGACAAAACAATTATCCGGTGTCATTTTATGCGTTTACCTTGTCGGACATTCAAACAGTTTCACAGAAATTCCGATCTGTTTCAAACATTCTGGAATGTCGACAAGAGAACGGCTTGAATATGCAGCGATTTGAGCCAATGTTTTATTGTAGGCTGAAGGTGAATATTTGATAACGTCAACTTAAATTACAGTCACTAATATTCGAGTCGATCTTTCAATCTCTATCGAATTAATCAAGAAAGTGCATATTTTGTTTGTTTTCATATTAATTGCAACTCTCCGTATTAAATATTCACGTTAGAAGTATTATGTATGTCATGTGACACTTACAGTTTATAAATAGTTTGCTTTCAGTTTTGCAACAACAACTGAGATTGCAAAAACTATATTTTGAGAAAATTTTCAAAATTAATTGAAGTCAGTATCTTTTTCAAATGTTACTGTTAACCGTCAAATTGGTTTCATTGCTAAAGATGTGTCAGTTTCCCTCGAAGATTTGTGGCAAATTATTTTCAATAAAGCTTGATGAGACAACAGATAGTCATAAAGATGCCCATTTCATTGCCAATATTAAATTTTGTGATGATATGTCATTAATAGAACTGCTTCTTTGCAAACCAATAGATCACAAAGTGACAACACAGTTCTTACTTTTCTCTGTTTTAAATAATTTAATCAATGAGGTGGTCCCATAGATACTAGATTTGGTTTTAGTGAAGTGAGATTGCTGGCCAGATGAAAAAGGGTACCTCATTTTGAAGCTCTTCAAATTAAGCACGAATGCAGCCATCTATATGATATTTCACTGTGTCTTGCTGGTAGATGCCATCATCCTAAAGGAAAATAACGCATTTAAAGGGTGGATATGGTTCGGGAGGATAGGTGTGTATTTGAATTGATCCATCATCTCTTCGGTAATGATGAATAAGTCCACAGAATGCCAAGAAAACATACGCCAGGCACACTCACAGCAATTTGGCAAGCCTTCGACTGTACCTATAAGTTAACGGGTTTGGAATACTCGCCCAGCACCAAGTGCCTCGCAATTTTGAACCATGCTCAGGTGACCAAATCACACAAGAGCTAGCACCCTACTCTCCAATTTGCCTCCATACCAGCGGAAGAACTTCGGACTTCACATATTGAAATAGACGCATTTCCGAGGTTTGGCAACCAAATGAGGAAAGGAACGTTGTCACAGCTCCATCACTACCTCTGGCAATTGATACTTTGTATTCTTCTGACAATAATGATTCTGCTTCCAGCCTCAAGATTTCAGGCTTGGTTTCAAAATGTTTTCTTTCAGAAATTTCACGTCTCATACGCCAACGTCTATATATCCGATGGAGCATAAAAAGTGATTCATTGGGAAATACCAATCAGTGGACGTCAAGTACCCAATTGCAAATTACAGCCTCCTTCACTGATGAATATCAGTCAATATACTTTTCGGAACCAGGCTTCATTTTCGGAGGCGCAGACTCAGCAATGTTTGCTGAATAGTAGTTTGGAAGATACTGTTGATAGCCTCTTGGTTCATGTTGGTTGTCAGTTACTGAAGCACGTTTATTCACTTAAATGCATCTCTGCAGCTGTCGTTCACACTTACTATTTATGGACTTTGCATACTACACTTGCCATACTCCTGATTTAGGACAGACAAATTTTGCCATATACGATATACTATTATCAAGGTGGCATACGAACAGTTCACGGAGTAATCATTTTCTGAAATGATTTAACCCATGGCCGACAGCCAATGATAATGTCCTTTTTGACACCGGATAAACCGCTTCGCTTATGCACTACGACAACGATTGCATTTGCGTAATGTTTTACGAGGCTGCACTGTGTCGTCATTTCACTTATGTATATATACATACATACATATATATATATATATATATATATATATATATATATATATATATATATATATATATATATATATATATATATATATATATATATATATATATATATATATATATATATATATATATATATATATATATATATACACTACTGGCCATTAAAATTGCTACTCCAAGAGGGAATGCTAAGAACAGAACGATATTTATTGGACACATACATTATTGTGGAAAGAACAGGTGATTAGATTTACAGGAAATTAGGGTGTATAGATCTTGAGAAATCAGCACCCAGAGCAGCCACCTCTGGCTGCAATAACAGCACTTATATGCCTAGGCATGTAGTCAAACAGAGATTGTATGGCATGTACGGGGATCTCAGTCCATGCAGCTTCAACACTATGCCACAAATCATAGACAGTAGTGGATGGTGAGTGATGACATGCCAATCGCTTGGCAACCATTCACCACACGTACTCAATTGGTGACAGATCAGGAGAACGTGCTGGCCAGGGTAGGAGTCGAACCTGTTCTGTATCAAGGAAGTTCAGAACAGTACGGGCAACATGCGGTCGTGCATTATTCTGTTGAATTAAAGCATTAGGGAGGCCTCGAAGACAGGGCAGAGCCACGGGCCTTAACACATCGGAAATGTAACGGTTGCTGTTCAAAGTGCCGGTAATGCGAACAAGAGGTGATCGAGACTTGTATCCAATGGCACCCCATACCATCACTTCAGCAGACGGGCCAGTATGGCGATGTCCAATGCAAGCTGGCAATGGGCGTTCTCCACGATGCCTACAAACGCAGATGCAGCCATCATGATCCTGTATGCAGAACCGAAATTCATCTGTAAACATGATGTGATGCCATTCCCGCGTCTAGTTTTGTCGCTGATCACACCATTGAAGGCGCTCCTGTCTGTAACGCAGCGTCAATGATAGCCGAAGCCGTGGTCGCCGTGCAGACAATCCATGCTGCTGCAAACGTCGTCGAACTGTTCGAGCAGAAACTTGTTGCCTTGCAAATGACTCCATTTCTCGACTCAGTGTTCGTGACGTGGCTGTACGATCCCTTGTGACCATGCGGATAAGATGTCTGTCTTCTCTACTGTTAGTGATGAGGGGCCGCTAAGATCCTGCATGACGTTCCGTATGATTGTCCTGAGCCCATCAATTCCGTATTCTGCAAACAGTCATGGGGTCTCGACCGACGCGAGCAGCAATATTGCGGTACGATAAACCGCAATCCCGGTAGGCTATTATCCTTCCTCGTTCAAAAACAGACAAGCGCTGATAGGCATTTCTTCTTCTTACACGAGGCATTGCAACAACTTTCTTTGCCGAAAACAACTTTGAAACGGCAATTGAGTAGTAGAAAACTGCTGTCAAATCTCTGGTTTTATACAGATGTAGATGTCGCCCTTGTCACCTGCTTTGTATGAATGCTCTGCAATTCTAATCATTTGCATATCAAAGCAAGTTCTACCTGTCCTACAAATTTCACGTGTGTGGTGTGCCGCTTGCCTGGTGTAGTAGTTTCGATGACCAGCAGTGTATGTATGATGACATAAATAAATAAATAAATAAATAAATAAATAAATAAATAAATAAATAAATAAATATATATATATATATATATATATATATATATATATATATATATATATATATATATATATATATATATATATATATATATATATATATATATATATATATATATATATATATATATATATATATATATATATATATATATATATATATATATATATATATATATATATATATATATATATATATATATATATATATATATATATATATATATATATATATATATATATATATATATATATATATATATATATATATATAATTAATTAATTAATAGTATATTTTATAAATCTAATTATCAAATATTAGATAGAGAATAATACATTGAAAATATTAAACGAAAAACAATACATTAAAGATACGAAATATAGTAAATATTTGGAAAATTTAAAGGAAAATATCAAAGAAATATATTAAATGGAACGAAGTATCAACATGGGCAGCTTCGCCAGGGGGTGTTGACCACATTGGTACAAAGTATAGCTTTTTTGCAATGGCCCAAGTTATTCTCTTAAAAAGAAGCCAGTACACCCTAAAGCCACACCAAAAGTTCAAACCAAAATATCAAGCCAGAATAAAAGAAGTAAAATTTAATCTAAAATATATAAGCCAAAATCCAATGTTACCAAAATACATTTAATTTATAATAATCAAATTGAAATCATATCCAAATACAAGTTAAAATCTGCAAGAACCTCACCAAGTACTATATGTAAGCCAAATAAATACATAAATTAACGACTATGTGTAAACACTATTGGCATTTCAAGCTTCTTATAAGACCTTCAAGGCTTGGGTGACTCTTTTGTAGTATAAAACTACGCCTTACTTCTTAAGCAATGCTCTGTTAGCCAAATAGTGTTTAATAAATTTAGTTGGAAAGCCATTATGAGTTAAAATATTTTCTAGCCAATTTATTTGGCTTACATATAGTATTTGGTCCTGTTCTTGCAGATTTGGACTTGTATTTGGATATGGTTTTAATTTGATTATTATAACTTAAATGTATTTTGGCAACATTTGATTTTGGCTTACATTTTTTAGATTAAATTTTACTTATTTTATTCTGGCTTGATATTTTGGTTTGAACTTTAGGTGTGGCTTTGGGGTGTACTGACTTCTTTTAAGACTATGTCTTAGGCCAGTGCAGAAAAACCACTATATTATTTAATGTTTCTCAGATAATATTTCCAGGTTAAAATGATACAATTTGTTCCATGTATATTTTATATTTGGCACAGTAAACATTTTAAATATATTTAAAACATCATATGTTCTTACTCAGTTTTCTATGTGTACATCAAGGACTTAATTGCAGTTGCGAGAGAAATATTATGACAAACCCAAAACTCCCCTTAAACATAACAGATACACTTCTATTTTGATTTGCAAGCAATTTAGAGAATAAACACTAATAAGAATTCTTTTTAAGCAGCATTAGAGACTTAAATAGAATAATCAAAATGAATATTTTATGATTTATTCATTTGAAAAACATTTCTTATTAAAATATTACATAACAAATTTTAAATTATTAGCAGAATTTTAGAAACCATCAACTTTAAAGTGATATGAGTTTCAAAGAAAAGAATTTGCATAAGAAATTCAAGCGGAGTTTTAGCATGAAAGTTTGAAGATTCTTCTTGAAATCATTTTCATTGTTATGAGAATTATTATTAAAAAAAATTATTCGTTCAAAATTTTGAAAAGACCTCAAATCTTTAAAATTACGTAAAGAATCTTACATTTCATTCTTATAAAATTTCCATTTGAATAAATCGAACAATGCACAAAATCCAATCAAAAGGAATGCCATTGCAATTAATTTATGCATCTTCAACGAAGCACTGATTGTTCCTGAAGTTGAGTGCATTGTAGGATGAAATCGCATAACTGTAACCGCCCACTCGAGCAAAAAATAAGCACAAAATAGAAATGCATTATAAATTTGAATGAAATTTATTCTTTACTGGCAGGCTTTTTGAATAAAAGTTTGTGAAAAATCTACTCAAATTAAATACTGCTATTTGAAAATATTGTTAAATCTTGAGATAAAATTAACAAATATAAGAAAGAGAAGTTTTGCACAAATTTTTAAAATACAACAGAAATATAGCCGCAATAAAATGGTTTAAATAAATGAACCAAAGGGAGAATTATTAATAGCATCTTTTATATTTTTATTTTTAGTATTAAAAGAAGTAATAATGAAATTTAAAACTAAACAGAAAGTCTACCATTAGGATAGTTTAGACTTCATTTCATTTTCATAAAATATTTTCAATAGAAATTTTTTCTTATCAATGTTCCTTTAATTGAATAAATTTAAATGATGTAAAAAAATAAAATGCAGGTAATGTTGCTTTTTTTATTATATTCCATTGTTTGAAAAATGTGTTTCAACATTCAATATACATAATAATTTTCTTAGTGCTGAATTACGAGAATAGTAACCAAAGTTATACAAACTTTTGCTTATTATAATGAAGAAAATCTTTGAGAAAACTTCATGGATATAATTGCTATTATATTATAAAGAAAAAAACATATTTTCGTGAAATATTTTTACATGTTAATTTAAAGACGTTTTTAAAATAAATGAAAGAAATTAAATCAGTAAGAGAATGATTCAGATCAAAAACAATATTCATAAAATTCAGTTACAAATATTGAATATTTAAATATTGATTAATATAAACGATGTTAATTTTTATATAAGAATAATTTTTTAATCATGTGCAGTATAATAAACGCATTAATATTGCACAGTCAACATAATGTCAGTGTCTTGAATTAAATTCATTTCCAAAATTGTGCATAAAAGAGTGTGATATATAAATATATTTATCAATTATGAAAATGAAAAAGTTGAAGAAAATGAAATATACGATTTTGTAATGGAGGAAAAAAACATATATCAATACACATAATATTTTAAAAAGTAATGCCAAACATCAATGAAGAAAACTGAAGAAAAATCATTTTGAACTTTTCTAAATTATGAAAAATTAATAAGTTAAATATTTTGCCAAATATTTCTTTGTTTTAATATAAAAATTTAAAATGAATAGTGCATAAGGGATTTTATTTGAACTTTTTTAATGAGAACAGTAACATATTTCTCTTTAAAAAGATTCAAAATAATTAAAAAACAAATTGTGTTTCGAATATATCTAAATGTAAATGATTCAACTTTAAAGCCTATATACTAGATATTAACTCTTATAGTTCAGAAATAACTTTAATGATATTTATATTCCTTAAAGAAAAAATACATGTTACGATTTTAAAAATATAAAATAAAATAATGTACTGGAAATACCTTTCAATCGCATAAATAAAATAGATTTATTAAACTCCAACTGAATAAAAACACACAATTAGTTTGGAAAATTATAAAACATTTTTTAAAATACAAAATAACAAAATGTTATCTTACAAAAATATTTATCTTATGTATTATAAAAAATGGATAAATTTGCAGCATTTTAAATTTTTATATCATTTTTTCTCATTTTGCATTAGTTTCCATACAAGTATATGCTATTATAGATTTATTACTTGAATCTAAAACTCAGGGTAGTGAAAAATAATATTAACTACATACAGATGATGATATTTTATTGAAATTTATTTTGTTTGTGATTTCCGTGTTATTATATATCTTATTATAAGTCTTTAACGCCACAGTATTGAGTAGTGTATTGTTCTAAGGTTATTGTAAATTATTCTACGACATTTTACAATGGAAATTGTTTTTCAAAAGGATTTTTCATAAATGTTTTTATTTATGACACTTGGACAAGCCAAGCTAGCATGTCGATGGCTATGTGAAATTAAGTCAGAAGGGTGCGTCTATCGTTTAAGAAGAGCGCCCCGAAGGTGAAAGCACGTCTTTGCTCTAAGAGTCCTCCATTCGATGACAACACCACAGGATCCACTTCCGCAAATTTTGACTTTGATCTGGAAATGACTTGTATTTCTTCAGGCCACATTACACCCATGCTATCTGCTCAAAGACCAACCATAGGACTTAAGAATCTATAGATTTAATGAGCATGTATATAGCATGCACTCGGGTGAGGGGGTCTTAATCTGCGGGAAGAAGACCAATGTCGTAACCACTTGGCAACTACGTCCCGACTTTTCATAGTTGATAAACGCATTTACATGTCGAAATTGATGAAACTTAAGCAGGTCACAATCACCTTCTCCCACAAAACTGCATCATTTATCTCAATATCAGAACTTAACAACGTTCACCAGTGGCTGGAATCAATCCAGGAACATTTTTTGGCTCTGTAAAGTTCTACTCTCCAACAAATTTAAAAACATGATGCTTAGCTTTTTCGGCATGGTTTCAAAATATTTTATTTCAAGTTTTACTTCGTATATGCCAATATTTCTTTGTTCGATGGAGCATAAACACGGTTCATTGAAAAATACTACCAGTCACCACTCAACGGACGTCATGTTAGTGGTACACGTGGGCAAATTACAGCCTTCGTCTCTGATGAACAGTTGTCAGCATAGGTGCATGAACCCGGCATCTACTATTGATGTGCAGACTCAGTAATATTTGCTGAATAGTAGTTTGGAAGACACGGTTAGTAGCCTCTTGGTTCATGTGGGTTATCAATTGATCACCTATAGCACATAAATTCTCCTGCATGCACCTTCACAGCCGCTATTTACCTTCTAGCCCATAGAACACCACAACTGCCACGTTCCTGATTTTGAGCAGTCCCATTTTGACAGCCATGGTGGCACATCGAATAGGAAAAAATCTGTTATTAATTGCCCTGTGGCCAAAAACCGCAGAAAAAGCCAACAATAATTCGGTTTTTAACTGTCCTTAGTCTTCTTCAGGAAATTTTCAAAATGGTGTCCACCATTTTCGGTTAGGAGGTGTAAACGTAAAACGGTATTTTTTACAGCAGCTTGGAATGTATCAGTGCTGGTGTTGATAACGTGCTTAGTAATGCGGCATTTCAAATCCACTAAGGTATGTAGTGGAGTACTGTACATAACATTTTTCAGAAATCTCCAGAGCCAAAAGTCACAAGGAGTTGTCAACCAAAAGTCATAATGATGTCCGGTGATCGTGGCGGCCAGAGAGTTGGAAAATGTCAGCTGATAATACGGTCATTTCTGAAACACCATTGCATCACCATCGACAATTAACGAGAATTCAAGATACTCAGCATTTTATACAAGACGTTAATTTGCATAAAACCTGTTGTGCAGCGCCATCTATAGGCCCCTTTTTTTCCTAATCTTTTTTCCCACGCCTAACACAATCCTCCTGTTTGAAGTACATTCTGGTAAAATTATAGGTCTTTCTGAACAATGGTTCTTTTTTTACAGCGTTTTTAAATTTGCAGTTTAATTATGATCACCCTGTATATATATATATATATATATGTGTGTGTGTGTGTGTGTGTGTGTGTGTACTGAAAAGCCCTATATTCTCCAAAAATTTTAAAAATATGTGATGTCTAAAATTACTAAGGTACTATAAAATTTAAGACACTTATTTATCAAAGTGTTAAAACATGAACTAATTAAAATCTAAGAATCTTCAAGGAATTTATAATATTTTTTGTATAATATTCGATAAGGAAATTCATTTAATCTTTGATTTTTTAATTAAAAAATAAAATTATAATCCTTCCGCAATCACTAAGTATAGGATTCTACTACGTTTTATTTCTATAATCTAAAGTATGTTAAGTCTCATGAATGATAAATTGAGCTAAAAAACCATGAATTTAATAAAAGAAAACTTAAACAACCATTACGGGAGAAATAGCAATTTCAAATTATTTAAGTAACATAATTGTTTTTAGATGAAAACAGTTTTAAAAGATAATTCTTTAGAATTCCTATGTCCTGGGTTTTACAAAATTTTCTTATGTCATTCATATTTGTGATTCAAGTTTTGATGAAGTTGCAAATTTATAAATAAATTGCATAAAATTACCGTATTCTTAGTTCAGTATTATATCATAATAACGTTTTTGTAAATATAATGCAGCTATTAAAATCAAAATATCTTAAATTGAAAATATGATTAGTATTAAATGATAAGATTAACTTTCATGGAAAAATTTTGTAGAGAACTTTATAAATATTACTTAGATAAGATCTTTAATTAATGATAAGTTATACTATAACAGCATTTGTAAATTAATAGTTATAACCTATTCAAAGTAGGAAAAATCAATTTTCAATTTTTCAATATTTGCCGCCCGTTGGCTGAATGGTTAACGTACCTAACTCCTAAACTGTGGGTCCCAGGTTTGAATCCCGGTTGGGGCATGGGTGTTTCTTTCTCTCTGTTTTTCTCTGTGTTTTCTTATAAGATGATGTAGAATTGCGGCTCACCCTATAAATGGGTTTGTGGTGATATGGCGTAAGCAATGCTAATTCACAGGTGCCCACTGGTTAACCATAAATGAGTAGCAGTTCCAGCTTTGTTGTGGTGATGGGTTAGGTATCCACAGAGCCGGCCGTTATTAAAAAAAAGTTTTCAATACTAAGTAACATTTTAATCAAAACAGTTGCAGTATAAACTGTTAATTAAAATGTAATCAACAATATTTTTATTACAAATGCCCAAAAATTTTCCTGTGACGCCATTATTTCTCTAGCCTTAAAATAACTCTGAACTCTACAGTTTGAAAACTCAAGTACGGAACATGAATCAAGATGAGTAGTATTAAAAAATTTGATTTTGTCTGTATAGAGTACACAAGAAAGAGTCACAAAGTCCAAACCTATGCAAATATGCGGGCAAGCACTCATGGTCAGTAGTAAGGCGGAGGAGAACCACAGCTTAGCTTCTAGGGAAATCGGGGTGTATTGTGTATCCTTAAACAGTAAGGCCCATGGCTTACTAGCAGAGTCAAGCAATGCTTTCTGATTTTTCGTGGAGGGATATCTTCTTTTTATCAAGTGTTTCACTGTGCAAAAGGAGAGGCTTTTCAAAAGTGTCTGGAAGACCCTTGCACAATTTATGGCCAAAAAGTCGGTAGCCTCGTTCCCAGAAATCCTACAGGGAACTGTGATCCACTAACAAACAACAGAGATTGATGTTAATAGTTAACTGCACTCCAAAAAACGGGCATTATCTGTATATTGCAATTTAAGGTTATGTACAAAAGGAAGCCTATTTAAGGACAAAAAATGTCATGTGGTTTTTGACTAGTTGACAGACATGGGATTGTCAGGGTGACAGCAGCAAATTTATTAAGGGCCTTATTAAATGTAGGGTTGAGCCTGTTATGAGTGTTCTTTGGCTCGCTTGCCCACATTGCCAAGTCATTCGCAAATGCAGCAGTTTTAATATCCAAATTTTACTGAACAAAACCTTTGTTGAGAGAAATAGCATAGTCAGCGCAACATAATGAAACTGATTTCCATGGAGATCAGTTTATAAATCTACTTATGAGGCCAGACTTTATCATATGCAGAGGGAAAGTCAATAAAGGCCTCTAAAATAGATTTGTGGCAGTCAAAATCATCTTTGATGTTTTGACTAAGGTATGCCATCTTCTGGGCATTGGAATTAAAACGTCTAAAACCCGCCTGAAAGTTTCTAAAGAGACAGTGCTTCTCGATAAACCAAATCCATCTTGCTGCGTTTCATTCACTAAATATTTTTTGCCAAAATACTTGTAATAGCAGTAGGTCTATATCCCTCTAATTTATCAGAAGGTTTGCCCTGCTTATGAAAGGGAACATTAATAGCTTTTTTCCAAATTACTTGTACATTACAGTTCCAGGTTCTGTTGATCAGCATTAAAAACACTGAATGACCATTTGGCACAGACTTCTTAATAAATTCTGAATGAAGAAAGTCTGGGCCGGGGCTCTTTCCCTTTTTTAGGTATTATATAGAATTTTAAAGCTCAAATCTGGTAAATGTGGCACTAAACACCAACTGATGCTGACCAAGATGAGTGATAGACTAATGAATGCTATTTTTCAACGCCTTTTGATCTTTCTCGGGGTCTTGTCCTAGTCTCTGTTATTTAAAATGAAATGAAATAAAAGCATTTGCGACGTGTTTGTCACTTGTTAAAACATCCCTAAAGGAGGCCCTAGTAATTTGTGAAGAAACAGTCCTTAGGTTGTTAACATATTTAAAAATATTTTTGGCATCAGATTTAAAATTCATAGTACTGATGAAAGAATTAAAACTTTTCCGCTTTGCCTCATAAATTTCCTTTCGAAGTTTAACAACATATTTACTCCAGTTTTGTACTTCCTCGGCCCTCTATGACACAGCTCACCAAAGATACGAGACTTGTTATACTGGTCTCTCTGGACGTGGAGATGTGGAGATCAAAACGGTTTATAAGTGCGAGCCTTGGATGGAATAATGTCTGGAAATCCACTTGTTAGCAATTTGTGGATTGTCTCCCAGAACCTCTTAAAAGAAGCATCAATGCTCCCAGCATGGAAAAAGTTATTTTGAAACTATGCGCTAGGTTTTTCAGTAAATTCATTCTAGTTTGCTTTTTATAATTCTATTGCCTTTGTGGTTTGTTATTCTTTCTTGACATTTCTTTTTATTGTCCTTAATAGTAGTTATAATTGCTCTGTGTCTAGAGCTGTGGTCGTAAATTTAGTTTCTTACTGTGTAAGGAACGAGATCGTCCGAAACTATAGTAAGATTAAAATTTGAAGGGTTACAATTGTAATGGAGGTAGGTGGGAACATCGGAGGAATGGTATAGAAGATTTAAAGAGGTCGAGTTGAGAAGATCTTCTATTACTCTACCTGCACTTTATAGTGTAATCATAAATGGAAAAAATTAAAAAAAAAATATTTCTTTCTTTTAGTTTGAACACTATTTCAAAACACGCACTTGAAAAAATCTTATGCCATTACAAAAATTTTAATTGTTATTTCGTGTTTTGTTTTTCGTGTTCGTTTTATTGTGTAGTATCGAAATATTTTTTATTTGTTAATAAACAAATAATCATCAAATGGCATGACAAATGAAGTACAAACTATAATCCAACAGAAATAAACGTGCATCTAATAAAAATCATATGTCCAGTTTTCGAAAAAATTAATTGGGTAAGAATTAAATTCAGTACATATTAAAATTTATTGAATGAGATAGAAAGCAATCAGGTGAATTAATGAAATTAATAATTTTATTGAATCATTTGTTAAATGATGGCTGAAAATTATGCCAAACTGCTCAGTAAAATTTTAAGCTTTATTAAAAATATCACAAAAATAACTAAAGAAATCATTTATTCCCATATATATATAACAATAAATTTTAATACATGAAATCACAATTAGCATAAAAAATGTAACTATAAATTATTTTTATCTAAATTATTTTAACTAAAATATGTAAATTGCGATGTAAATGAAGCGTGTTTAGATGTCTTGCTTTTAAAATAATTAACTTACTAGATAATTAACTTGTATCTTTAGAGATAATGAATTACAGTTTAAGTGAAATAACCCTTACAAGTAATTCAAAGCTTCATTTAAAAATTTAGCCACTACAAATTTATGATTATATGGTTAAAAAGTAACATACTCAAATTAAGTTTAAATGAGAGACAGAGGTTTCTGTTCAAGAATAAGAAAAAGGAAAATATATTGAGACAAGAGTTACTGAATAAAAGATTTGAAACAAAAAATGAGCTGATAGAAAAACCAGTCAATTAAGAACATGCATAAATCACTTATACCATACAATCAAATAGCATAAAGATAAAGTAAAATATTAGTGTCCAAAAATATTCTAAAAATTCAAGGAACTATTATACTTAATTTTCAGCCTCAGCTTGAAAATTAACTAATATCCTATTAATAATCCTGAGAAATCAAGCATTTAAAGCAAAAAGCAGAAATAATAAATATAACAGAGAACAGAAATATAAAACCTTATTTATGATTAAAAATAATGAAATGTTTTAAAAATGAAGGTAAAAATTAAAACTTTTCATGAAATATATATATATGTAAATATATATATATATATATATATATATATATATATATATATATTAATCTATATATATCTATATATATATATATATATATTATTTTATATATATATATATATTAATCTTATATATATATATATATATATATTAATATATATATATATATTTATATATATTAATATATATATATATATATATCTATCTATATATATATATATATATATATATATATATATATATATATATATATATATATATATATATATATATATATATATATATATATATATATATATAATATATAGATCAATTTACATTTTATCATACTTAATTCAAATTATTGTACATACTTGTATTTTATTCTTAGAAATTTTTTCTTAAAAATGTTTAGTATTTAACATGCAAAATTAGTTAATATCAAAACATATTTGCTATTATTTTTTTCGCTTATCTAGTTTTTAATAGATTTGCCTTTTGTGGATCCAACGTATGTGGTAAACGTAATTCATTCTTGATTATATAAATTTTATTAAATTAATAAAAATTAATTGTATTTACTACATGAATAAGTTATTGTTTTAGTTACATAAATTAGAGAAAAATCTAGAAAGAAATATAAAATATTTTTATGGCTAATAAACTTACATGCATATAAGCCTAAATATGAATTTATTTAGTTTTTAACATTGAGCTTAGACGACCATTTTTTCCCCCATAATTTGGAGTAAATACCATTTGCTTCTTTTGATAAAGTTAGATGTACGTATCTTAAATATTCATATTAGTTTAAAAAGCAGTTTAAAAATGTCTAGACAAAACATTATTTAAGATCATAACTAATTTAACAAAGATCAACGTATCTCAATTAGTAAAATTTTTATAATTCTATTTTGAGATATATATTTGTTATTGTGTTTACTAGTTCTCAAAACAAGAAATAAGTTCTTATTGTATTATAACGTTCTAAAGAACACCTAAAAGCATTTCCGATTTCAGAATAAATTATATGACATTCCTTTGATCATTAAATATTTTATTTTCAGAAATCCAAGCAAAGCGCGTTTCTCAAATGTTGGAATATTTTTATATTATATTAGGAATGAAGGATTTGTATATTAAACATTCAGATTAAAAAATTTTTTTCTCATTTATGTATCTGAATATTTATGAAAATACGCTTTTAAATTTTCTTTAAATGAAACTTATGTTTGTTATAGATAGTTTTATAAGATTATTAAGAGCTACAGATCGACGTGATGTAAGTCACTTTTGAAAGACAATAATAGATAAAATCCACCATAACAGACTTGTTACTCTGTGCAGATTTCAAAACCCTGTCACATGTTTTTTGATAATCGTTTTTATGAAATTGTCAATTCTAAATAACGGCTGCTTATTTTAATGTAGTTTAAATTTTACATTCAATTAAACTCATGTAAAATCATAAATTAAAGACACTATAAGTAAAGTACTAACGTTTAAGATAGAAAATTTAACCGTTGTTGTTTCCAATCCTTTACTTCCACCAACTACACTTCAAGCAGCTCCTCCCTCTTAAAGAATTCAGGAAAGGTGCCAAGGAAATTCTGAAGGCTGAACTCCTCCTTCAGCTCACTGACTAACCTCCACCTCCTCCTTCCTTTGTACATATGTAAATATCCTCTGTAAACTTACCTGTATCTGTGTGTATATATATATATATATATATATATATATATATATATGTATATATATATATATATATATATATATATATATATATATATATATATATATATATATATATATATATATATATATATATATATATATATATATATATTTATATATATATGTATATATATATATAGATATGTTTTGTGCTGTATTGTTCTCAATTAAGGCCATCCGGTCCTCTTCCAGCCACAGTGAAGTCCCAACAGAACCCCTTTTGTCCCCTCGATTTGGACAGTCCACCACTTAAGGAGCTCAACTCACACGCCCTGTCCAAGTGCTAAGCCTGGGTTCCCTCCATGTCCCAGATGGAGGGGACATGGAAAGAACCCAGGTTACTGTCCGACGACGTTCTCCACCGTATACCTTCGGGTGGGACGGTGCTCTTTGGTAATGTTATTACCAAAGTTATTATTATTTCCAATCCTTTAGAGATCTTAGCGACAGATAGATTAGATCCATGATACCATGAACCTTGGCGACATAGAGCAACAGTAATGAAGTTGAGCAATCATCCTCCAGAACAAACTCCAAACAATCCTGGATGCGATCGGCGGAAGTCGGCTTCAGACTGCATTTTGTGCACAATGAAAAATATTTGTGCTAAGATTCAAATATCATGCTTTTCAGATGTCCACTAATAAGTCTTGATATGGCCGTTTGATTTTATCTATCACTCTTGAATTTTAACGCACCCCCAGGGGTCTTCCTTCTGAACCAGGGATGGGCGGGAAGGATAAGTCGGACTTGCCTGTCTTCTTTTTTTTATAGAGAAAATGTTTTTATAGGTTAGTGCATTGTCTCTGTTGGGCAACTCGTAACAACCTCTTTTAGGCAAGATATTTGCAGTTTCGTTGCCTTGGATGTTAACATGGGAGGGTATCTACTGAAAGTAAGCATCCCTGCCCTGGCTAGATTTGTGGCAACTCAGCCACAGTAAATCCCTAAAGGGGAATGAGAAGTGCATTTTTCCTATCCGAAGGGAAATCTAGCCCAGTTGCTATTTGGATGTGGTCGAATGAAGACCGTATTGGCACCAGTATATTATGGTGTGGAACTTGTTTTTATGAAATATAATCATGAAAATTGTTATTTGTTAATTGTTATTGTTAAAATAAAATATTAAAGGCAATAGGACTTATTAATGAAAGGAAACACACACGCAACAAGATATTTTAAATTGGTGATTATTTGTTAATTCTCTTCTTCTTCTTAGAGTTAATCGTAAAATGTGTTTATTTTATTTGCTTACTTTAAAATTATTGAACCATTTCTGAGTTATTAACAATATTTACTCGTAATATGTAATTTTCTTTTTATTTGCAATAAAATCACGATAGTTTGTGTAAATAGGATGCAGTTTTCGCTATCGGAATATTATGCGTTCACATCCCGACTCAAAACCGAACACCCATCGAACTCACTAATGAAGGGTGGGACATGTAAAATACATCACGGATACAATATCCTTCATATGAAAAGATAATTCTGCGGGTATATAGACAATTTCAGGGAGTTTTCTGCTGTGTGCCAACCGAGCCCCAGTGGCTCAGAATTTTCACACCGCTTCCCATTAAAATAATCAAAGTGAGGCATCATTGGTCATGGGCAGTGATTGGAAGGTTGACCACGTGAGCTCCCTCACTAGTTTACAAGAACTTGCGTTAATATGTGACGTCCAAAGTCCTTCAGCTGGTGTGCAGTGAATGTGGAGATGAGGGTTCCAGCTCAGGTGTGACCTCATCACCTGACCGTGCTTGAAAATTACGAGGCACTTGATGATGGGCGAGTATGCTAAATTCGTTAACCTAAAGATACAGTCCGGGGCCCACCTGCACAGTAATTAATGTATATGTTCCAATTTCTAAATTAAGGGAACACACATCTCAATTTCATAATGAACGACTCACTGGGTGCTCCACTATGTAAATGTGTCATCACATCTACAACTTTTAATACTAAACGGTAAAAATCCTTATAGCAGAACATTGGAAATTCAACACATTCTTAATTTAAATTCTCTCGCCATGTTAAATGAGAAATTCAAATCCAAAATATTTTGAAAATTTTATTTCATTTTTAAATCATACATTCAAATTGTACTTTGTGCTGCCACAAGGAGAAGCAAATATTTTTGCTGTATATATATAAGCGATTCTTAACTATTGTAGTAGTTTTTTTTATTTTTTGAGAACTAATATTTTTTTAATATTTATATTTTCGTTATATTAAGAAGATATTATTGTTGCGAATGATTTTCATATCTATTGTAACAATGTTTTTCATTTTTTTGTGAATAAATTTTATTATTAAATTATTCCATTTCACTTGGGTTAACTTTAGATACTTTGAATAATTTATCGAAATTCCGAATATTCAGATAATTTTCTCTTTTGATCTGACATTACTGTGCGATATTAATAGAACTGCAGTTCTTTTGACGGCTTTTTAATACTTTTTTTCTATTTTTTTGAAAGTGACGAATTTTATCACTTTTAGAACAGGATACACTAAAGACGCTCCCTATTTACTTAAATCTGCTTTGCCAAAGCATAGCAAGCTTGGTTTGTCCAAGTGTCATAAGTAACGACGACAACAAATACAAATATCGTCTACCTAAAAATTCCTTTCTTAACAACATCTTTCTTATAAGCAAATATTACAAGTTTAAAGCGAAACTGTGTCCTCATAAAATGTGAGTTGCCATAAAGAAGGAAATATTTTCAGCTTGTGATTATCTTAGGAAATAAACAAATCAATTATTATGATTCAAAAATTGCCACATTATTTGATAGATTTGTACTGTAATAATAGCATGTGTTAACATGTTAGGCAAACAAATATTCAAATATAATTTATTTCTTCATTGTTTTCATTTCAACAATTTTTCATGAATTTAGATGTATACATTTTTCTATACATCTAAATTAGAAAAATAAATAAATGATTTTTCTACAAATATCTGTATCTAAATCTACAAAGTTATAAGTACGTATTTAATAGATATTTTAATAATAATATAAAATTACATGAAGCGTTTTCAATTTTAATATAATTACATTTCGATAAATAAGAACATTTATACTGACAACCGAATGAATAAAAATTGTGAATAGCATGATATTTTGTAAAAATATAAGTACATTTAAAATGTTTGAAATAACGTGTAGTTTATTTTATTATAAATGTTTGACATAAAATAATTAAATCTAAAATATTTGTTATTATGTGATATATGATGTTGATTTAAAATTTTTAACATTTTTTTCTCATAAAAAGTATAATAATGTTTAATTAAAGGGTTTGGAATAGAACTGGATACCTTTTGCTTGAGCGAGAAATTTAGCAATAAATTTCGTCGATAAATTTTTATCTCTTGTAACCTTTGTACTTAGTTGAGCTTTAGTATAGCAGTAGCATTCATCTTCTTAGCCGCACTTTGGAGGCAAAAATATCGCCAAAAATTCATAGGATACCAGATTGAAAACTTTTACCCAATTAAATATACAATGAATTTGTATTTTTAATACAGTTGCTAAGGAATAGGATTACATACACTTTTTGATTAATTGTTTCTTTTTATGAACATGATTTAAATTAAAACTAAAACAACTGCATAAACATGGTACAACAGCGAAATGTTAATTTTCTTAGTTAAAATTAGAATTTTATTAATTTTTAGATTGAAACTAAAAATTAATAAATGTCAGGATTCTCAGATTAATCTTTCCCCGTATTTCATTATTTTAATTGAATATGGTGAATAAATAAAATACTTCATGAAATTTCAATCTAATTATTATTTACTTAAACCATCTATTCATCTAAACTAGTAAAATAATTACATTATTTAAAAAAAGCAGAAGCCATATCATTAATCCTTTTCCATGTAAATTCAAAAAGAAATTACTAGTTCTATTAGGACTTCTCTGCATTTTTTCAAGATAATTCAATCTATGCATCATAAACTCACCTACGTATTTACTGGAGAATAATGCAGCTTTTCTTTATTTTTCTCCGCTGTTATAAAATCAACGAGTCTGAAATTGACAGAAAACTCATAAACGCGCTGAGTCATTGAGATTAAAGAAAATAATTTTTAAGCGTGGGAGCATATTTTTGTCACATGACGCAATTATTAATTTATTAAATATGAACTTGAGTTTTTAAAAGGTGTGCAATTTGTAAATAAATATATTGTATGTAACCTTGAGTTACCAATTTTAAGAGACTAAATTAATTTTGCTTTAAGTTAAATTTCATCTTATTTTTAGAATATTTTTTTCTGCAATTATATAAATGTTATGGGAGAAAATTTTGTATACACATATATAATATTTAATATATATACATTTATCTAATGAAGTAGAGAGAAAGATATGTAAAGAATACAAATTAAACTTAGTAATCAAGTTGCTTTTCAATTATTGATCACTGAATTGAATTTAAGTATTATTAATTTTTCAAATAATGTGCATATATTAAACTGTTTTTTAATTTAAAAAATTCAATTATTTAATATATTATGTTGGTATGAAGTACGACACTGTGTGAGTTTAGTCAACTTAAACGAAATAATTACGTTCTTCTTAAAAACTAGCTTATACTTAATTTTAGATAATTTTGATATGGATTAATATTAAAAGTTTACGTAAGAGTAAATCTTGAATTTTCGGGGACTTTTTTTCTCAGAATGGCGCCAAATGGAAATTTTAAAACTTCATCAGTTACAACAATCAAAATACCAAATTTACCAGAAAGAAAAAAATATCGCCAATATTTATCACAAAATTTTTCGTAAAATTTGCCGACCCGCTTCAACATGGAGGCCCAATTAATTTTAGTAGCAAATAATTTTTGTATAATTTATGTGAATTTTGTTTTATTAGCAAAAATATCTTTCCGAGAACAATGAAAGCATTTCATGAGCACTTACTAAAGAATACATAAAAATTTATTATTAATAAATTTAAATAAAGTATTTATGATTAACACATTAAAGTGCAAGCATCTCGTTAATCCGAAAGGTTTAAATTTGAAAACGTGTTCCCACTCAAATTAATTCGATTGGGGTTTTACTATAATCTTATAATGTAAATATTGTTTTTCTAGCATATTTGATTTTAAAATGAATTTTCACACAGTTTTACAGTTTTTTTAAAAATTTAATATGTGTTTTATTAGAGATTTATAACGGATATGAGAGATAATAAAATAACAGGTAATAGCTTGAAATCCATAAATCAATGTAAGTGTAAAATAAATGGCGGATTTTTTGGAGTATATTATTAATTCAGATTCACATTTTAAATAAACAAACAATCCATTAAAGGTTATTTACTATAAATGTGCTTTACCTTTCAAAGTTATTTAGAACTAAATGCTTTATGCTTAGTTTCCATTGTACAGGATATTAGAATAAATACATCTATATGTAATTATTTTTATTTGTATCTTATCTATATTTAATAATATATAGTTCTATCGTTTATCACACACACACACACACACACACACACACACACTATATATATATATATATATATATATATATATATATATATATATATATATATATATATATATATATATATATATATATATATATATATATATATATATATATATATATATATATATATATATATATATATTTATGTTTCTGAATGTCTATTATTTTATTAATAAATACAACTGATTATTCATTAATTAAAAATATTTTAATTCCAAATCTATCATTTATATTAATTTTTTTAATAAAAAAATGCTACGTGCATTACATTATTTCATTACTTTTGAGATTCCTAAAATAATTGTTTAAATATAAATAAATGATCAATTCCTTTTAAAAAATTCTGCCAAATATACTGAATGTAATTTTTCCTATGCTCTAATTCTCACTACATCTAAAATGATTTTGATTCACTAGCAAGGAAAACTTATCATGTGTGAATATTATAATTTAACAATGATATAAACTTAATATGTATGTTTGATAATTTCGAAGAACTCAATAATGCAAAAATTAAATTTTATGTTATGAAAACTATCGGAAACCTAATCAGTCATCATCTTGAAAAGTGTCTCTCTAGAATTGTGTGCATAAACATAGTGTAATTACATATTTCTTCTATGAAATATTCTTTTTAGTTTATTTAATTGAGGACAATGTTGTTAATTCTAAATAATAATAGTAGGACCAAACTTCTTATATATTATGTGAAATAAGTATTTCGATTGTATTTTTGCATATTTTTTATATCTTACTAATATCTGTCAGATATAGAATATAAATTTACCTATTATGAAGGGTGATATAAAATAGATTTAGATTTAAGTTAAAAATTGGCTCTTCAAATCGAAATTTAGTTAAATGTTATTGTCTTACTTGCCTACTAATTGTCTTAACAGAAAAAAAACTGTTTCAAGAACAGTCGAAGAAATATGAGCACGTGCGTTTTATTTGTTTGTATTTGTTCAAATATTCCGATATTTATCCATTTTAAAGAATTTTCATCTGAAAAAAAGATATAGTTTCATTTCTATATGTAAGTTATATGACATGTATTTTAACTTTCTTTGTTTGAATTCCAATGCTATTTTGAAATGAAAATTTACATCAAACACTTTAAATATAAATGCTTGTTTGTGATACTTTCAAAAAAATATATATAGTTTTACTAATCATTTGCTTATTATTGAATTTCAGTGGTCTACAAATTGCAATGAGTAAATTTCAATGCTATTTTGAAATCAAAATTTGTTAATTTGAAATCTCTTAAGTAAAAATAGAGATTTTAACTTATTGAAGAAAAAAAAGTTTTGTTAAGAAAAATTGTTGAATATGCAAGAATTCAGTTAAACTTCTGACACTTTAACTTTCCTTTATCATTACATATATATATATATATATATATATATATATATATATATATATATATATATATATATATATATATATATATATATATATATATATATATATATATATATATATATATATATATATATATATATATATATATATATGTGTGTGTGTGTGTGCGTGTGTTCAAACTTCTTTCTCTTAAAGTTCTTTATAAAATGCTTTATATTTAAATGCGTGTTTGTACTACTTTCAAACTAAAAATATTTCAATATTATAATTTGCTTATTATTATATTTCAGTATTTTAAAAATGAAATGAGGGAAATATTAAGAGGCTTATAAATATTCATAAAATGTCTCTTAAGCTACTTAAAATATGTCTTCAATTTACCCTTTTACCCAATTTAACCTAAAACTTTTAAAAAATGACTTTATGTCAATGTCTTAATATTTAAAGGTTAAATACAAGCTGCAAATTAGCAATTAAATATTATTGTTCGTATCCAAAGTACTCAAAAATTATTTTTAAAATCATATGAAATAATTGTAATGGAATTTTTAATTCAAAATTTATTTGCATTTGCTATATGTACTTATTTTTATAATTCTAGTTTATTGTTATGACATTACAGGGAAGATATATAAAACTGAGTATTCAACATAATAAAACGAAAACAGTCCATTTACACTCTTCTAACTATATCAATACCTAATTTCATGCCCAGATGTCCAGTTTGCTTGGTATTTAATTAATTATTATAGAGAAATTGTGCTGCAATTCAAAGAACGGACTTTTGCCATTATTTCCTGCCCATTCAGTGACATTTAGGCGTGAAATACTCTGTCTTTGATGTTGGACAAAAGAAGTATTGTATTGGTGCTTTCATCTTTGAAATGCAACTGCGATGGAAATTAAATTTTGAACATCATAAAATTACTGGGAAACACAAGTCAAAATGTCCTCAAATTTTAATTAATATTAAAGAGAAAATTGTGTAATTCTCTTTAATGAGGATTGTTCGCCGTTTACAGAACTATTGTGATTCTGATGACTCTGAATTTCTGACATTAATAGAGAATGCCTTTTTATCGAATTAAAATTAAAATTTTAGTTTTCAAAAATTCATTTTCAAAGAATAAATAGCAAGTAACTAGTTAAAAGTAAAAATTTTTTATTTGAATTATAACATATACAAGTATTTAAAAGATAACTAAAATGTGTTTCATATGTCCTGACGAAATTAAAAGAAATAGATTAATTTTCATGTTATGCACATTGATATATTTAAATAATAACTATTACAATCGTCTTTTAAAAAAATGAAAATAATCTCTCTATACATATGAAGAGATAGATAATGCTCTATTAATTATACGCATACAAAGCAATACAAAGAAATAAAGAAATTACAGAAAATGCTTTATTTAAGTGAATATTGAAAATATAAGTCATTGTAGAGATATATTAACTGCCCGGCCGTCAATAAAAAGTTTATAGGTCAATGACGAATTTCCCTTTCATAAATATCTCTATATTTACGAAATTGTACACATTGCCAAAGCTGTTAATTTGGCTTATGGAGTATTTTGACTTGACTTTAGATGGACATGACACAAGTCAACCAATTATAGGAATCCATTATTTTTCCCAAACATGACAAAATTAACGTCTAGTATTCTCTAAAAGTTATTGCAATCAAATAAGAATTCACAGTCTCAATAAAACACAGAAATTGCTATATAAATCTGTATATAGGATCTAAGTACTTACAGTATAAAACATCTCGTTAATTTGCTTAAAATCTAAGACCTGTGGAGGACAATGTTAATTTATCTGTATATACAAGAGATTTGATAGATAAATTTGTTAGGTATATATTTAATGATTTGAATATACAAAAAATACAAAATAAAATTATTACTAAAAAATCTTTATTTTTTGAATGTATATGTATCATCTACATAATGTATGCATTTTATTTTCACATGGCAATATTATGCGCAAAGTTAATTTTTTAAATATAATTATTTCTACTTTATCATATTTTCTATCGATAGTCTGAGTAAATATAATTTACTCAAGCTGTAAATATTATCAATACCATAGAGGAAACTTTTTAATCATATTTATATTTTCTTTTTGCAGTTTTTTATTTTCAGTTTCTAATTTTATTTAATCATAGTCATTTTAATAAAATCAAACGAAATCCCACGTTAAGTTCAAGTTAGAATATATTCATTAATGCGTAAAAATTGGTATTAAACACTTATCTTTTATATTTATAATTAAATAATAGCAACATTGGTGCTTCTATATGATTATAAAATTTTTAATGTAATCTTAACATCAATTTTTGAATAAAATCTCAATAAATCACTTTATTGCTAAGCAACCAAAGTAATTCTGGAGTCAAACAGGAATTATTTTTCAGCCTCAAGGCATTATTAAAGTGGAACAAACATAATTGAATAATTATAGTATTATACTGTATGTAATATAATAAATTAATATAGACAATCACAACTTTCTATTAACTTCTCATATTAAAAAGTTTTTCGACAGAGCTCATTTATCATAAATAATATCTAAAGCTTTAAACGATACATTAGAATTTACCACAGTTATTCAAATATGAACCTAGGTACAATTTTCGATGGATGAACGTACCTGTTTTGAGTGCTTGACATCTGAACTTCAATCTGTCACTTGCTCAGCACAGTAATTACTGCCTGGTTCCTTTAATGACTATCCAGTCCTCTGTTATTAAGGTCTTACTTAATGTAGTTTGTGTGCAATACTCTAACAATCGCCTTCGTGAGGAAATATAGTACGGACTAGTAATTATATTGAAGAGATACTATACATGGGCGTCAAGCATGATACCTACATTATAATTTAATATTAAAAGTCATACTTAACACATATTGACATTCAAAATCAACACACAAAATATTAAACCATTGAGAAATTTAATAGTAGCTATTGAATTGAAAAATATTTAAAGATTGCATTATATATATATATATATATATATATATATATATATATATATATATATATATATATATATATATATATATATATATATATATATATATATATATATATATATATATATATATATATATATATATATATATATATATATATATATATATATATATATATATATATATATATATATATATATATATATATATATATATATATATGTATATATAGTAATAAAACTATTCTTATTTTTATAATTTTATATGATACAATTAATGACGAAACCACCTTCAATCAAAATATAGATTTTTTTGTTATGAAACTACAATTTTAATTTTTTTTGAATGATGAAAGAAAAGATATTAATAGAGTATATACATGTATATATATACATATATATATATATGATATATATATATATATATATATATATATATATATATATATATATATATATATATATATATATATATATATATATATATATATATATATATATATATATATATATATATATATATATATATATATATATATATATATATATATATATATATATATATATATATATATATATATATATATATATATATATATATATATATATATATATATATATATATATATATATATATATATATATATATATATATATATACCTATTTACCTATATTTATATATAGATAGATAGATATATAAGTGTGTGTGCATGGATGTATGAATGAACCATATGATTACACAGTTAGTTTGTATGACACATGAATAATTTCAACTATTCATAAATATTTGCTTTTGTGAAACAGTTAATACCTTTGCTTCATTCAACTTAGGAATTTCATTTTAAGATGTGTTCTATTTTGACATTATTGGATCTAAATAAAATATAGAAGAAATTAACAGTAAATAACAATTAATAATTAAAACATAAGCCACAAGTAGAGTTTTATCAAAGTTTACAATTAACATCTTTAAATGATGTAATAATTACATTTAACATCTGTAAATGACCATTATTCATGAGGAAGCCCATTTTTGATCTCCATTGCTAAATGATGCAATTTAAATTCCATTATCTGCTTGATCTCTATTTTAAGTAAATTTCAGGTATTGAACTTGTAGTTCTGTTTGTGGTTTCTTTTTCAATTTTCAAAATATGTTTAATTTTTGATTTATGCAAAATTTCGAATCTAAGTATCGTGTGGCATCTATAAATATTCCAAAAATACTTATTTTCTTGATATGCTTAATGTAAATATTCACTACTTTTGTTCAACTCTTTCAGCAATTATTTGCACAGTTATCTATAATTCATTAGAATTTTTTATCTATACAATTATTTATAAATTATAATAATTATTTATAAATTTAATTTATATAAGAACAGCAAACAAATTAATATTGATATTTCCAATCGATTTCGATATTTTATGATAATATAGAATAATAAATAAGATAGATGATTTATTATAATAATGTGAATTTGGAAATTTTCCCTGGTATAATATAAAATAACTAAGCAAAACAACTGATATTTTTACTCTGAAATATGAAAGATGTTTACATATTCTGTATGTAAAGTGGAATCCGTGTAAAAAATGAAACAGGCATTTTTGTTATATCTTTTTTCATCAAATAATTTTCTGAAAGTCCTGTTCTAACACTGCATTCTATTCGTAAATTAATTCAGTTTATACTTCTGAAATGATTTTAGACATAAATATATTTTGTTTATTTATTAGAAACAACAAATTTTAGCTAGAATATTGTTAAATTGATTTCAGAACAATTAAAGAATACTGAGTCCGTAATAACTTTCCTTTGTAATAATGAATTCCTTCGCTAAAATAAAAAAGAGCAAAACTTTGACATCTTCTTAGCAATTATTTTAAGAAATTTGTTGGAATATATTGAAAACTAACCTATTTACTACCATTTAAAGTTGATTATTTCATGTAAAATATCTGTTTATTAATATTGAAAAATATAGTTTCTTCAAGAGCATATCTATGATAAACTTACAAATAAAATTTAAAATCAAATAAAGCATTAGGATCATCGTAAATTTAACTTTTATTTTAATGAGCCTTAAAATTCCAGTCACATGAATAAAAAATTCTAGTTTGTATTCTAGTTTTATATTTTTAATAAGTTCCTAATGTTAAATGCTGGTTTGATATGTATATGTTCAAATGTATATGTACGTTCATGAAAGTCTCTTCTAGCTGACCTTTTTAAGCAGATTTATTTCTTTTTTTTTTACGAAAACATTATTATTATTTGTTTTTCTACTTAGTTTGATTTCTTAAAGTGACATTTTCTTTAGATTAAAAATTTTATTATTTTGGAATATTTCACAAATATTAGAGTTAATATTTTTTAATTTACTAATGCATATGAAATAGTTTCTAATTTTTTACTTCATTATCTAACAGGATGTATAAGTTAAAATAATTATTTATAAAGAGACTGTATAAAATTATTCTTAAGAGACTGTCAAACGTTCCTTGTAAAGCTAAATTTCATTTAGTCTACATTTATAAAACTTTGTTCATAGTATTGCATGATTGGTAAAAACAATTTTATATAATAAGAAAAACGAATATCATAAAAAATAATATTTATATATTAAGAAAAAAAGGATTTTTAATGAGATGTTTATCGTAGATTTTTTTATAAAAAACATTAAAGAAAGCAGAATAATTATTTTACTCAATGAATATAATAAGATATAATATTAACTTTTATATATTATTATATTCGTTTAAAAATAAAACATAGTATTAAATTTTTTCTACTAATTAAAAAAGTATTTTATTCAAAAACTTTCTATTAATCAAACAAAAATGATATTTTGTATGATTAATATAAAGTTTTTGAATAAAATACTTTTTTAATTATACTTAAATTTGAAGTGAAAAGGATCCATTAAGGTTTTTTTTATTTTTATGATTTAAAGTAAAAACAAAATTATTAAAAAGTATTTATACATTGAACTGTATAAAATACTTAAATTTTTTCTCTGAGTGAATTTATATTTTCACCTTAGAGTCAAATCAGAAGTAAACTCAGAAAAACAATGGTAGTTCCTTATAGTTATTACTATGGCATTTTTTTGAAAAAGATAAAGACGAAATTCAATCCATCTAAGATTTAAATTTTACAAAAGATTAAACAAATAAATGTATGGACTTAAATATAAAACATTAAGGGTATTAATAAAGTGCATATATGTATCCCGAAACACAGCCCCTTTTCCTATGCAACAGCACTAAATCTCCCTTCGAATGTAGAGAGTAACTCATTAAAACCACTGGGAGCTGGAATAGAACTTGATGGAATATGCTTCCATGAGAAGCTCCTAAGAACTGTGACAAAAAAACTCAGAGATTGAGGCTCTCGTTTAACAAATGACCTTCGAAACAATCCATAATATCTCTCCATGTTCTTTGAAAATTTATACAGATGGTAGTAAAGATGTGGGAGGAGTCTCGGGCAGTGGGGTGTACATAAGCACAGTCTCCGGAGAACTAGAATTTAAAATAAGAAACCCAGATAATTGTTCCGTGTTTAGATCAGAGCTAATAGCCATTAGAAGAGGTTTGCAGTATGCAGTAAAGGTGGAGGATCAGTTAAGGGATATCTAGATATTGAATGACAGTCGTGCTTCAATCCAGCATCTTTTAAATTGGAGCACTGTTGGAGATCAAACTAGCCTAGACATAATAAACTTTCTTAACAGACTGTCACCCGAACACACAGTGCATTTCCAATGGACCTGGGGCCTGAGCAGCTACCAGGCACGTCGGTAGGTGGTGGATCACCGAACGTCCTGTAGGAATGACAGGATAGCCTTGAATATAGAATCAGAGGCCGCGAACCAGCTCCCGTAAACCCTGGTGTTATGCGATCCGTGCCTAGGGCTAATTGGCACCGCGGTATTGGTGTCTCAACGGAGCCTTTAGTTGCCTGGCAAATATCTAGAGTAATTTGCCTTGCCCAGTATCTCAGGCAATGCTGGGCGGACTTATATTACCTGAGCTTATAAATTGTTATCTTGTGGCTTAAAAGACACAAGAAATAACAAACCTTTCTGCACCTGCAGGTGATGCCTCTGAAGTAGACCTTGCTGAAAACGACAAGGGAACTCAGAGGCAGTCTTGTAAAGGGGCAGTAATGAATCCTTCACTTTAGGTATAATGACCTCCAAACCATCTTCTCGTGAAAGTCAGAAAGCTATCCCTAGTATGACTGACTCTCTGACCAGATGGGACTGTTTCAATAAGACCCTATATGCTGGAAATGTCATACGCAAGAGGAAACGGCAGAGCATATCATTTATTAATGCAAGGCCCTTGCCCTCCCTAGATTAACTTCTTTAGGCATCAACCATACTAGAGAGTTACACCTAGACTCCATTAAAGGGTTATCGGACTTTATTAATAAAGTGGGTGACCCGAGCAACTGGAACTAGGAAACATTGGGTTTGGAGTTAATGGTACAAAATGCTGATAAAAGCAGAGGTGCCCAATGACATACAAACCCAATTCTAAGAAGAAGAAGAAGATTTCCAATGGATCCCTTCACACGGGTGAGTAGAGGGGAATGAAAGAGCGTATTTCTTGGCCAGATCTGCGTCAGAGGAGGGAGTAAACCCAGGAGGAGAGCTCACATCTAGTGAGATTTCTTCCCTGGCAAAAACTGAATTCAATAAGTTTATGAAAAAGACCGTGTGAAATCTTCAATTTTAGACCAAGATCTCAGCAAACTACCTTTTCCCGCTATCTGAGTGGGCACACGAGAGGAATCACCTTTCAGCAAGGGCAAAGGACATTTCCAGACTGTCCTTGGTGTTCCGTCAATATGGCCTCCCCTGGACATCTCTTAACCTCCTAAATTTTAAAAAAAGACGATGTCTGTTGGGACCCATCACTTTTTTTTAGACATTTTAGATATTTTTGGTTTTATTGGTGTTGTCTATCCTAGCTAAGCAACCTGAGAGATAAGTAACAACATATAAAATAAAAATTATTTAGTAATTATTTTTTAATGTTTCAAATATATTGATGAACATTTTATGCTAAAGCATTTCCAATTATTCTGTATTAATATAGTTTACGCGTAACGGTTATCAAAATTTTAATAATTTAAATTTTTTGGTTGAATACCATTAACATATCAATGAATTGAATATTATTTTTCGAAACAAAAATGTAAATCACGTGAAACGAACACATAAGTGTTTACTAATATACTAAGAGAGATCAGATAAATGTACTTCATAATTGCACATGGTATTCGACTTTCATACGTTTACTTCAACAAATTTCTTAATGTTTATGTTTAAAAAATGGAGTTATAATTATTAAAAAAATAAAAATTCATGTTTGCCTTCAATTGAAATTGTTATACAATTTAATTTATGCAGTTATTAATTGTAAATTCTAATATTGAAATGATTAAAATCATGAAAGTACACAAGTTTTATGTCGAAACTTATGGGAATCCTGTCTAGTTTCATGTCGAAACTTGAGTGGAAGGAAATGCTCAGTGTGGTGTTCATATAAAGAAAAGAGAACAGGATGACTAATATCTTAAATGAGGTTAATCTGATGAGAGATTTCTACAAAATGTTAAAACAATCGTTTTAATCGCTTAGATAAAACGTTAAATCCCCAGTTTTTGTCATCAGTTTCAATGAGTTTATAATTTTTCATGTTTTGTATATAAATAAAAGAAACACGTCATAGTAATATGTTCTTGTTGCCTCATATTCAATTTTCACCCCTGATTTCATTTTAATGGCTAATGACGCACCTTTACATAGATTTATTTTTGTCAGTCATTTTCTGCAAAGAAAATATATTTACCGGAAGGATAAATTAAGTACGTATGTATAGACTTAAACTCAAAATAAGATATGAGAAATGTTCTAAGCAACACATTATTACTTTCTAAGAATCTTCCAGAACTTGAAAATTGAATTAATGGAAGAGATGAGCTAATTGCTACAAAAATTAGTAAACATGTTCACTGTCAGTAGCTAATTCTTCAGTAGCAATTCTTCAGAAAAGTCAGTGTATACTATTTTAACCCATTTCATTGTGCCATGCTTTAAAAAACGTGTTCAAGCATTCAGACTATACAATAAGTGTCAAAAATTCTAACCATGTTTTTTAATTTTATTTTTATATAAGGCTAGGAACTCAATTCATTTTAGGAATATTAATTTGCATTTGCTACATTATAAATTAATTATTTGGAATAGGCATTTACTTTCTATTTACTGTCTCAATAGTTATTATTTTCTTATTCACGTTAAATCCTTTTTATAAAACATTTAACATATATTTCAAATTGATTTCCACACATCATTTAATTTGACCTAAGCATTTGCATCATGCACAGTGATACGATTCTTTTCGATACAAGTTATCTTTATTCTTCATAATGGAATACAAAGCCTCTATTGGCCATGAAGGAATATAAAGTCTCAATCTTCATAACAGAATATAAAGTATCTATTTATTCATCGTCACAAAATATAAAGTCTCTTTACATTATAATGGAATTTAAAGTCTCTGTTATTCATAAAGAAATATAAAGTATGTATTCCTTATAATAAAATATAAAGTCTCTATCTTCATAATAGAATATAAAGTCTCTATCTTCATAACTGAATATAAAGTCTTTATTCTTCATAACGGAATAAAAAGTCTGTATTCACTTACTTGCATCTTTGAAGATTTTGCTTGCGATTATATTTAATAACCAAAAGAAAATGCTTCAAGAATGATATATTAAACCGCCACTTGTAACAGAGGATATTTTAAGTCAAGACTATCTTGAAACTTTTATAAAGGATGAGATTTCACAAAGTTCTCTTAAAAAGTTGTTCCAATGAAGGAAGAAATCTCATCTTTTCATTAATTTGCATCTGGTTTCTTAAGAGGAATTTTCATTTGTTGGTGATTGCTGCTCCACAAAAAGAGCTCATTTTATGTCTTTTTTTGATGCAAAATTCTTTTCCTCATTTTTTTATTAGTCGTAAACTGTGATACAACGCAGCGATAAAATAAACTCTTCGCAGAGACGCTTACAAGGGTAAAAAAAAAGCCTACATTAAAGAAGACTCGCTCTTTTCTCGTACTTTAGAGTGGTGCTTACCAGGAACTTTTCGCATTTTTTTATATTTTCACTCAGACAGGGGTGAAAAAATTCTCATTGAGTTTTATGGAAGAAGTTGAAATATTACCAAAGAACACGCGACGGTATTAAAATCAAAAAACAGAAATTTCTTGAAAAAAATTAAAAAGCCTTTTCCATTTTTTTAAAAGAAAAGGAAATAAGCTGATTTTATACTTTAAGCAATTTCAACTATAAAAATGTTTCGATAAATATGCGTCTTTTTATGATAAAATTTAACTATCCACTCCAATACTTGTTTTTCAAAAAACAAATTAATGACGCATTTTTATTATTTATAGTGTAATTTAAATTCTTTTTTTAATTTATTGTACAATTTCTTTGAATTATTGTTTTTAACCTACGAAATATGTAAGAATATCAAGGTCATAATTTATAAAATATGTAATTAATTTTAGTGTTATCTATTTAAAATATTTCTGTGTTTTAAATGTTATTTTAATAACAATGCATTAAAATAGTTTTGATTCTTTTAATGAAAAGATTATAGAGTAGTTCAGAGACATAAAAATGTTTTTTTTTTTTTAACTCAAAAAAGTTATTACAAACATAATTATTTCCGAAAAAGAGAAATATTGCTCTATCCTAAATCGCTTGCTGAGAAAAAACACTTTCTTTTAATACTTCTTAATAAAATCACTGTTTGAATTTTAAATGAAACATATAATTATGAATAATTCTGCAACTAATGGATGGGCACAAAATGTTCTTTTTAATTGCATCTCTTTAATATTCATGCTTTTAATATACTATTAACATCAAATAAAGAAACATTTTAATTATTTTTTTAGTCAATAAAAACATAATGTGTATATTTCACTAATATTTGTTTCTTGTTTTCACTTTTATTTTCATTTCGTAATTTACATATTCACTTGCATTTGTTGATTAAAAAAGATTCTATTAAATTTCAATATTTATTGTAAAAACGGAGAAAATACTTCTAACAATATGTACATTTCAATCTCATTTCTGTTTCAATAATTATATATATACGTGATTTTTACTTTAATTACCAAAAAATAAATAAAGTATTGAAACAAATTACTTAAAACTTCATATATAAAATATTCAATTATATTTTCATGACTTATTATTGCATGCGTTTTATTACAAATATTCACTTACACACTTATATCATTGCAAAAATAAATATTTATCATTCCATATAGTACTTTCTTTTAAATGAGAATAAATACACTTGATTAAACTATATATATATATATATATATATATATATATATATATATATATATATATATATATATATATATATATATATATATATATATATATATATAATTAAATAAAGCTATTTCTTTCCTTCAGCATTTTGTTTACAAATTACTACTAAATAATTTTTGTGTTTTCATGATTGTCTAGAAATAAATGTTTATTTAAATTTTAACAAAGCAATATGAAAATGATTCAAGCTTCTTATTGTTTTTCATTAAAAACAATGAAAGCAATTCATTGTAAGTAGCATCTATGCAATATTCATTTCAACGTCACTAGTTTATATAATTGAGTTTTACAGATTACTGATTTGTTAAAAACACAATTTAAATTTTTTAAGGTAAATTAGCTATGCTTATTATTATTCAGTTGTAAAGCACTATATTAATATTTTTTAATCTCTTTACCTTTATATCAAAATATATTTTGGTTTTTACGCGTGGGAAATCAAATTACCTGTTGTTAAAATTGTCACAGGAAAAAGATGATTAGATAACCAGAAAAAATATATTTATTCCATTAAGATGTTTATTAGAAATTTGTTTCATTTTGTTATTTCAGAAGGGTAAAAAGCGTTTTACTTTATATGCAAACTACTATATCAACTTATAACAAATATCGTATCTGATAAATTTAAAATAATGAAAACTGTTAAAAATTGTGTGTATCTATTATGATAATACAGGTTATTTATTTCATGCATTTCAAGTTTAAAAAGAGAGTATACTATTACGATAGCTTTCAAAATTTCACTCGATTCAAGTTAACTCAAAATTAATTATTTAACAATTAATTATTTCATTAAACATGATTTTTTAAGAAAAATAAAACTATTTTCTTTTATTTTTGAAAATTTAACTAAAGTAAATTTAGGGAAACATTATGTAATGCAGAATGACATTAATCACCTTAAAAATTAAAATTAAGTACAATAGAAAATCATATAAACTACAATAAGTATTTTGATATATGTCTTGAATAAACCAAAAATAAAATCTGTATCAAGTGTGATAAGATAAATATTTTTTCATTGTTACATTTTCAAAAAACTGTAAACAAGTACATTGTTTAAATTATTGTGCTTTAATAATAATTTTGCAGATAACCTATATAATTTTTTGCTTTTGGTAAAAAAGAAAGTTTCAAATCAGTACTAGAAAACTGTAAATAGTAATAAGAAAATACTTTTTTCATATTTTCACCAAACATTATTATTCTTTCTTTACTTATTTTCCTTACTTAATTATTCTTTTCTCACGTAACTTTTTTCCTTTACTTATAAATATAATATTATTTTTAAATTCAAATGTTTTACTTAAATTTTTATTACAAACATCTAATCAATGCAGATAAAGTTGAAGCACACAAGAAGATTATAGAATATTAAAATTATATCACACATTTTATTGATAAGATGTATTTCATTTATTTCGAAAAAATTAAAAACAAAATACAATGAATAACTTGATTGGATTCTTAAATTGAACTGTGTGCATTTTTAATATTTACTTAAACTATTTTTAGCTTTCCCCAATGAAAGTTTTTAGATATAATTAAATGATCCCGACTTAATATTTTAAATAATTAAAAATACTTTTGTTGTATAGATAATTACTTTATTGGATTTATACAAAGTTATAATTTTTTTTTTTTAAATTAGCACCGATTTACATTTTTACAAACATAAAACATACCAATTTATAAACAATACGAAACTATATTTTGACTTAAATTCTATTATATAATTAAATTTCTATTATTTCTAATTAGATCATTTTAAAGAAATGCAAATTTAAATTTATTATTTAATAACAGTTTGACATTATGCTCAATAATTATACACTTACATAATAAACTTTTAATAATGCTCAAAATAAAGAATTATCAAATATTCATTTGCAAATATGATATTTATAATTAAATTGAAGAAAAAAATAAAAATATTTTTAAACATTATGAAATATATCATGATTATAATTTAAATTACGTATAAAGTTGAAAATAATTATAATCATTATTTTAAACAACTTACCACTCAAATTTTCTGTTACCAAGGCTATTTCCAATTTTCGTTTCAATAGAGTTATGTGAAAATTGTAATTTATAAATGAGAATTCAAAACTATAATATTTAATTGCGAGTAAAATGAAATTCCTTAATAAATCCAAAAATGTAATCTTACAGAAAAAGGACCATCTCCGAAATTGAAACAATTACTGATACCAATAAACAGAATACGGAAAAATCTAATTCTTAAGAAATGCTAAAAATAATTGTTCAATCATTAGGCAAGGGATGTAATATTATTTTTTATTCCCCGTTTAATTAAGCCGATCCTATCCGGGAGAAGGAAAGGAGCAGGACAGCAGGAAATATAATCAAGTTACAATTTTCCCTTTCAACTCAATAATTTCGTATTAAATCCTCCAAATATCCAGGAACTCATTAAAATAATTATTGAAGCCATATTTTTTCAAACAGAGTTCTTAATTGGAAAGGCAGTATCCAAAATGGCCCCCTCTCGTGCAGAAATAAATACACTTTATTGAAATATTAATGTTCTTTATTTCTATCACCTCTCGAATAATTTTTCTTGAGATCCAAATATTAAACAACATAATCTAATTAAAAAGTAATTAAATTTGTATACCTCTAACATAGACAAAGTGAAAATAGAACTGGTTATTTTTTTTATTTTAAATTGCATTTTTTATTTGTTTGTAGCCATTGTATCGAAACCAATTATACTCACTCTATTATTGGATTAAAACAGAAAAATATGATTTGAAATAGAGATAGGGCACGATACATTTTAAAAATTTTTAGATTATCTGAGACATTGGATAATTATTATTCTTTTTTAGTGTACCTCTAAAAAAGTAATGATTGTAAAATAAATTATGTGGGTAGGCAGAAAAATAAATATATTTCTCCATAAAAAAGAAGTATCATTTTAATAGCGCAAAAAATGTAATTTTTACTCATTTAAAAAGAGCATTGAGATTTACTTTTAGTAAAAATTGATGTGTAAACTTAAATATTTCTTGTAAAAAAAATCAGCACATTATTTTTAAATATATTCAAATAAAATTGAAGTAGAAAATTACAAGTATTTTTAAATGAAATATTTTTTTTCAATTTAATAATTATAAATATTTTAGCGTTTTTTCTAGCATCTTATTCACGTTATACTCGAAAAGTCATTTGTAAATATGAAGCATTATTTTACCACCCTTAAGTATTTTTAGAGAAAAAATAAGGAGTCAATAACAAGGGTTTCCAGGAATAATAAGGTGGTTTTAATGTTACTCGAAATGACCAGCAAAAACTGTACCAAACTGATTTAACGCATTTTTTGAATTTCATGTATGTGCTGTTTCATATTTTGTATAAAAAGAGTTAACAGTCATTGCATGTCTAAAAATTATAATAATAATAAAGGCATTAATCCCATTAACGATGCATTAAAATTAATCACAATAACAATGCATTAACCACAAAATGCAAATAGACATATGCTGATTGAACTAAGTAGTCATGTAACTAACAACGCATAAAATCCATTTTGCATTTATGATAAATGTTTCATTTTTAATTGTTATTTCTTTCAGTAAATAAAATATTTTAAAATCCTTATTTTAATTAGATTAATACATGGTATTTTTATGTTTACAAAATCTGCTTTTTAATAGAAATGGATTATACATTCCCTGTATATGATTCAGAAATATTGCATTCAAATAAAATATTAAATTAAATAGAAATTTGCATTAATCTCGTAATAGTATAATATTAATGAATGCCATGAAAATTATATATATATGTATATATATATATATATATATATATATATATATATATATATATATATATATATATATATATATATATATATATATATATTATATAATGCAAAGTTAGATACAGAACTGAAAAGCACAAGATTATATAAAAAAAACATTTATGCTTAGCAATACATTTAGCGCAAAAGCAGCTAGAATATATTATTTGATAAGATATAGTTAATAGTTTGGACTTGTATTTGGACATGATTTTAATTTGATTATTATAAATTAAATGTATTTTGGCAACATAGGATTTTGACTTATATATTTTAGATTAAATTCTACTTCTTTTATTTTGGCTTGATATTTTGGTTTGAACTTTTGGTATGGCTTTGTGGTGTACTGGCTTCTCTCTCTTTAAGTCTCTGTTTTGGGTCATTGCAGAAAAGCCATAATTTGTACCAATGTGGTCAACACCCCCTGACGAAGCTGGACATATTGGTACTTCATTCCATTTTATATCCATCTTTATTTGATATTTTCTTGAAATCTTTATTATCCTTATTTCCTTGAAATATTTCTTTGAAAATTCTTCCAAGTATTTTCAATGTATTGTTTTCCATTTAGTATTTTCAATGTACTATTCTACATTTGGTATTTATAAAATATACTATTACTATATATACATATATATATATATATATATATATATATACATATATATATATATATATATATATATATATATATATATATATGTATATATATATATATATATATATATATATATATATATATATATATATATATATATATATATATATATATATATATATATATATATATATATATATATATATATATATATATATATATATATATATATATATATATATATATATATATATATATATATATATATATATATATATATATATATTTATTTATTTATTTATTTATTTATATTTATATATATTCAATGTGTCAACAATACTTCAATACTTTATTATGCAATATGCGGTATTTGAAATTAATTCTTGAACAATCAAATTTTAGGGAAATTATAAATGTTTTTACATATTAGCATATATAACATATAACCTATAAACATGAATTCAATACATGGGGGAATTCCAATGATGTTCCAAGCATCTTTGATTTATATTCTGCACAATCAAACTAAGATGTTAATGATTTCTTGGAAGTCACATTTGGATTTTCACATAATCGAAGGTTACACAATGGAATTCTGTTGTGATGCTATCTGATTCATTATATTGAATCAATCTGTAAATTTATCCAAGTAATTAACTTATAAATTTGATTATATATTTTTATTTTATAGAATTAAACAATTATTTTCAGTGCATTCTCAAGTAACTTTACATTTCTGAACCCCCAAAATCCACATACATTAACTATTGTATGCTAATAGTTTATATATTAATCAATTGGAAAAGTTACCGCATCATGTTCCGTAAATCAAAGTTAATTTTAGAAAAAATGTTGTAAAAATGTATTCAATAAATTTAGTCTCATATTTTTCAATGACACTAAATTCAGAAATTTTTCTTCAACGATTTCCAAATGAAGCACTATTCAACTGCTTAATCCTTTTCGATTATATCTCTGAATTATAAATGTCATGAAATCAAAACAGTTAAAACAAAATCAATTGTTTTCTTTTTCTTTTGATGGAAGTTTATATTCCATTCTATATTAAGCAAACAAATAACGCAATACCCTATGAGAGTTATTGTATTGAAATTTTAAGAAATAATTTAACATTTATGTGTGTAAAAATATTTTAAAATGTTACACGCATGTGGAAGAAATCACTTTTTAATCATTTTATTAAACGAAAAATAAAATAAAATTCTTATGATAATAGTTTTGAAAATCTTTAATGTCATCTACAAGAATGAAGGGGAATCTGGAAATATTTATCCGTTGAAAGTGCATTTCAGCCCACTGAAATAGGAAGTTAACTTTTGTGCCATGTGCAGCCATGATGCCACCATAAAAATTATTCTAAAACTATTATATACACCATTAAATATCTTAAGCATCCAGCTTTGTATAATAATGCTATAAAGCAGACGTCAGTATATTGCGTCAAATGTAATTGTTAATAAAATAATGATCTCATGATGTTATCCTTTATTAAATTAAGGATATATTATTAGTAATGAATTATCTTTCAAGACTTTCCTCCTGATATCTACAGCACTTACTTTTTTATTCAATAAAAAAGTTACAAATTTATAACCATTGCTTGTATTTATCTTAGACAGATATGAAATACTAAGATTTTGCATAATCTTCGCTAAAAATGACATTTCTAATCATTTGGCAATTTGGCAAGATATAAATAATTCTGAAAAATTCCATCAGCGAAGATCTAGGATCAATATCAAGCGAGTAGCCTAGAACCCTCCAGAAACTTGACAAATCTCTTTGATTTTTACGCCAAGTCGGGTATAAATACGGCCCAGCGACATAAAAGATTTAATGAAGACAATCAGTCTTTAATGCTAGTCCAATGTACCGAAGCTGTTGTCTGTCTGAGGTATTAGAGACTTCTGTGATTGGAAGCTGTTTTTGTTGCATTAGTTAAATCGGAGCTGAGTTATCGTGATTTCTACACCTGATATTCCTTGTATTCTGTTGAATTTGTACGAATAAAAGTCTCGCAATTTTTAAGATATTTTTTTTATCGAAATACGAAACGCAATACAATATATATAATTGAATGGCTTGTGTGATCATTTGAGAAATGTTAAACTATCCTATTTGTGAAACATTATTTAATTATAACAAAGATATCAATTATGTTACAAAAATTTCTATGTGATGTACAAATGCCTAAACAATGCGACAATGAGTTTACTCCACGAAATATTTAACAATGGCAAAAATAAAAGCAATAAAACATTACAAGCTTTTATTATGAGAAAAACCTATTTAGAACTTACAAAGTAATATCTGGTGTTCAAAGTGATATTACAGATTAATAGTTCAAATTCTCTTCTGCTATTGAAAGAATCGTTGAATTAAATTGAATTTTCGTTAGTATATTTTGCAAAATAATATATTATTTTAAAATTCTTGAAGACGTCACTTTTTTCCTACAAATTTTTACTAAATCCATGTATTTCAGTATAAAAGGTGCTTCTGCAGAATTTTTTCAGATAGGAGAAAAGTGAATATAATTATTAATTATATGCATTAATTATTATAATTAATTATTTTATTATATAATTACTAATAAATATAATAATATATTTAATAACATATAATATTATAACTAATTATATGCATTTATTCCCATCATTGGTAAATGCAAAATATGTATTAAATTACTTATTTGTCACTTTTTCATTGAATTGTATTAAACTTTTAGAATCAACATTACACTTGTTAAAAATATTAAATACATTTTTATAAGATAATAAGTATCTTATACATCAATTATTGGAATAATATTGTTTAATTTACATCTATTAAATTTATTTTTATGCTATTATTAAAATATAATGAGGGATTGAAATTATTTTGTTCTTATGATAAAATCAAATCACTCAATTATTTAAAATATATTTCTTAAAGTGTTCCTTTGACTGTAAATATTTTATTCTCATTTATAAGTTTATAATATGGTAATGTCTACACTTTTAAAAGCCTTTGAAACGTTTTATATATTCATACTATTTTACACTTAAATTACTTTTAGGATATTTATTTTTCAGCATAACATTGTCTTTGGTTAACCGAGATAAAGGTTATTATTTTTCTATTCCAACTAATAAATTAAACATGATCATAGGACATGGAGTTTACAGATTTTTTTATCCTTGCAACTGTTAAATAATAAGAGAATTTGGATACGTATTTCGTAGTATATTTGACAGAGAGAGCGTTTTCAAGATTTTCAATGTTTTCTTCCATGGAGTAATCTAGAAACAGCCCACAGAAACAGAAACATTTTAAAAAATAAAGTGTTATTGTGAATGTTAAAAGAATTACCAATAAAATTTTGTGAATGCTACGAATGAATATCGTGAATGTCTATGTGGGCTAGTTATTTAAAAGCTGGTATCACGGCCACCAGTTTTTGAATCATGGGATCATGGGACCTTCATGGGATCAAAATATTAATTTCTGTGTTCTTCATGTTTGCACATAAGAGTGAAGTTATGATAAATATCATCAAATATGCAAATTTATTCTTGCATTAAACACATGAAGAAACAGTTTGCTTATGCTAAATGTATTATACTAGTGATATATTTTTTATATATATAAAACTAATATAGAAGTTGCTTTAAAGTTTATTACCACAGCTGCGATAGAAATATTATGATGTCCTTTACAACATCTAAATGGAAGTACAATTAGTTAATGCATCATATTTATGAAAATTTAATACATATTTTCACATATACAAATCAGTGTAAAATCAAATTCTTTTTCTTGTCATTTTTGTTTATGATAGAAAATTATTAGGTTTATTATCCCTAATCAAAAGCTACCATAATAATGAGTAAGGAAACTTCATCGATCCTTTTACAAATACATTATTAAAAGTATTGAATATAATAAAATATGTATTTTAATTGACAGCTTACTTCAAATGTAAATATTGGTATATCCTTATCATAACTGATGAAAATGACATGCCGTTGGTATTTTTGCATAAAAATGGAAAACAGACGGGCTCTTTCTGCATTTCCACATAAATGAATATATCAATACTTATTGTTAATAATACTACAATACATATATTATTAATAAAAAGTTATAATTCATAAAATTTTAAAGTCACTACATGCAAAACTGAAAAAATTAGAAATCAGTAAAAAGAATTTAGAATAAATTGTTAAATTTAGTCACTACATGTAAAAAGAAAATAAATTAGAAAATATTTTATTTAAGTAAAAATTATATATATATATATATATATATATATATATATATATATATATATATATATATATATATATATATATATATATATATATATAGCGTATATGAAAGGATAAAAGTATTTATACCCCTCATTTCTGGTGTCAGGCACGGTTCTATAACCCTATACATTACATTCTAAAAACATTGACTGTCATAGATATTGATATAATATATCAATGAATATTGATATAAAATATCTTTGAGTAAAATAAAAAAAGATAAAATGAAATATCATTCGAAATTCAACTCTTGACAAAGATTTGGCAAACACTCAGAATAAGGATTTTGTTACATAAATATTCTTTTATATAAAAGAATTATATATATTAAATTTCATTTTCCATTCCTACATTGCATGGATAATGTGGGTGAATGAAATATTTGATAAATAATTAAACTTTCAAGAGATTTTACAAACAAAAATATCATTTTTAAACATTTTATTTTGTTACATTTCATTCGTTATTAGGAACATTAATTTGATTTGGAGGCTTAAACTATGTTGGTAGATATGACAGCAGCTTGTGTTGAACGATTGTTACTTAAATTACATACAGAGTAGTGTTTTAATTTAAATTTTTCAGCTGCCAATAATATTTAAAAAATAATTTGCATTTAATTATAATCCTCATTAAAATTAATATATAAGAAATCAAGCTTTTTTCTTCTGGTTCTTTAAATAGCAAGAAATTTCCTTAATGTAAAAACAGCATTTTCATTTGTACTTTAGTGGCTGATACTTATTTAAAATATTTGTTTTAAGTAGATATCTCATAAAAATTTTAAATAGATTGACTTTATACAAATACTATAAAGAATATACAAATTAATTTCCTGAAATGCCACTTAAAATTTTCATGGAAAGGTATTTAAAAAATGTGACTTTACTTCCTCACATAATAATATAAAATTGCATGGATATTACAGAAATAATTGTTTTCATATTACATGTAGAAAAATTTAATTTATAATAAATGAGCTAATAGTATATTTAAGGAAATCATATGCTGATGAAGATTTTAACTCTTTTTGATGAGATAAAATAAAACTTGATAATAAAATATTCTAAAATTTTTATTTAAATTTTTTTGATTATATAGTTTATTTCATTTTTATGTCGGTGTACAATGTTTTATTGCATTAATATGATTACATTCTATATAATTAGAATATTTAGAAATGAATTTAACTTCGAAAATTTTATAGACATTTATATAACAAAACAAAATTATAAAAAAGTATAGAGTTTACCACCTCTTTTCAATTTCTAAGTACTTTTTTTCACAATTTTTGTTTTTGAGATGTAGTTTTTCGGTTGATGGGTTAGTAGACAACCTTGTCACGTGGTAAACTTAGTTTCACTGTACGTGCTCCAAAGCTCGAAAGAACACACGTCTAAGAAAAGGAAGTTTTCTCGTCTTCTAGGTAAAATACCTTCTTTCGTTATATAAGTTGCGGGTGATATAAATATAAATAATACTTCATTCAATCTATTCATTTTGCTGCATTTAAAAAAATTACATATATTAGCATTTAAGCAATTTGCAAAATGCCAGCCTAGAATATATCAAAATTTAATTACTTGAAACTATATTTAGATATCATTTATATTTGTAAATAACACATATTTAAACAAACTAAAATTATTGTAATAAAATATTAGAAGCATTTCCAATAAGCCATATCAAAATTATTATAAATTAATCTCCTTGATTTTCTTATAAATTGGATTTAAACGTATTCATAAGTTAGTTTTACCTACATAAAATACCATAAAATAGTTTTAAATGCTGTATTCTATATTTGAATGATAGTATTTAAAAATTTTGTGCATAAATTCATATTTTTTCTTCTTCGTAAAACACCAATGCTTCAAATTAAGTCTCAATTCATAAGGTACATTTACATATATATAAGAACTGTTTTTATAACATATAGTTACTTAATGCACTCTTCTGGTTAAAATGAAAAAATTAAAATTACGCGTATAGAAGAAATAAATAAAAATACATTGTTTGATAGAGAAAGAAAAGAGTTTTGTTGTTGAATTTATTTCAGGATCTACTAATATCATTAAATTATTAATGGATCACCTAATACATTCAATGTTACTGCTTAATTTAATTTCCTTTATTTTATTTACGCTTTTTACACTTTTCTTACTTTTAATTCAAATTTAATATAGTAATTATTATCAATTTTATTTCCATCATTTCTTTTAAGTTATATTTTAGATAATTCAACAAAGTGATTGTAGTATCATTGAATAATATATATAATAATCTCAAGTTGCAGATTATCTATTAAACCATTATATTTATTTCATAATGTTTGTATTTTGTTTTCAACAAAGAATGTACATCATGCTTGAAAGGACTTCTGTTAAATACAAGAAGTTACAAATGTATTTTTTGCTTATTTTTATTTCAAAATTAAACAAGAAGTTTGAAAAAAGAAATTCAATGTCATTGAAATTTCAGGAATCGAATCCATTCCACTTATGGACTCAGAGATTGAAGTTGGAAAACGAGAAGCTAGAAATTGAATTATTTAAGTTTGAATCCTTTAGATAAAAAAGGAAAATAAACATATAAACACCAACAGCATTACAGAATTCGAAAAACAACTCAACTCATCAAATTCGGCTGTTGGAAAAAGAAAGGATTTCGAGACATTTTCTTTGTCTAAGATGTTCTAAAACAGAATTATTTTTTTATCTCCTTCTGTGAAAGTGTGTCATCTGGGATCGCGAACGATATTGGTTCCGGAAAATTCCACAAAGATCTTTAAAGCAAGCGATAGAATGTCTTTCTTGGGTATAATAGTGAACTCAGCCGATAATGAGAATTTGCTTTTGGAGCTCCAAACGATTATTCGTCCTCATGATTGAAACAGAGTAGATTCAACACTTGGTTTTGTACTTGCTGTTATTTCAGGCTTTGTGTGAGAAGGTGATTCCTTTTGTGCTTCTCAAAACAAATTGCCCAGTACGAAATGGGTTTCACAGAGCTGACTACACTCAATTGGATTATTGAGTTCTTTCTCTCTCTCAAGGGTAGAAAACTATAATTGCACTGAGAAGCCTATAGCCAAACCAGGGTGGTTACCGGAAACGTACTTCTATTGAACACGATGACTCTGAAGTCTTTTTTTTAATACATTGATTTTTTTTTATTATTTTCTTTTAGTAACACAAACTATTGAATAAATCGCAACATGTAACGGTCAATTTCATGCAGAAGCTTTCTTCTCTTATTTAAACTTTTAATACAAAAAGTAGGCCTATATTTATTTGACAAGTATGTCATTTGCATTCGAATTCAAAATACAAAAAATTTAATAATTCATTACTTACAATTTTAATTATTATAATGGAAGTACCTATTATTATTCTAATCAATACTATTTAATGTTAATATATGGTACATATGAATACATAATAATGCATTATAATAATATGGAATTGAATATTCAAAGATATATTAAATTAATATATTCAATATATATGGAATTTCATATTTAAGGAAATACATCTTTTTTTCTGTGACTTTCGTATTCTTTCTGTGTCATGAAATAAATTTATCATACACTTTGAATAATGTAATAAACGCATTTCTATGCCAAAACATAATGTTTCTATAAATTTTGAATGGATTTTTGTATTATATTATTATTATAATATATTAATTATTATTTTTATTATTATTAATTATTATTTGATATATTAATTATTATTGTTAAAATGACATAGCTAAAATGAAATAGATAAACAAAAATTTCCTGTTAAAACTATTAAAATTTAATTTACAAAATACCAAAAGTGAAGAAAGTATTTAGGTCTTTAACAAAAGAAAAATCTCGAGCTTTTTATTAAATTGAAATAAATTTATAGATTCTAACGGTAAGCAGTTTTTTAATTACACAGAACAAGAGCAGATAACGAACATCAAGATCATCAGGTGGGAGATATTGTTTAAAAAAATACGATATAAAATGATATTTAGAAATCATCTTGATTTTTTCCTAATTTTATCACCCGTTGATTTAATGCTTAAAACATTTAACTAAATATTATGAGAATTAATGTAATTTCCTTAGAATCTCATCAAAATATTTATTGTACTAAAATTATTTAAGTCATATTTCATAAATTCATAATTTTTAAAAATGTAAATAAAATTTCGTAGTTTGTTAGCATGGGTTAATTTTAATATATTTAAGTACGCTAGTTAAGAATTTTTTAAGTTAATGTTATTCTAGTTAAAAAAATGAGGTAAAATATTTTTATGAGAGAAAAACTAGATGAAAGAAAATTTGAAATATATATTAATTAATTTGCCCCAAACAAAATCTCCCACATTAATTATAATTATGTAAGTTCTATTTTATAAAACATAATTATAATACGTGTTCATTCATTTTAATTAATTAATTTTTGGTCTTTTTCAACGCTTTTTCTTAGCAATGACTTCAAGAATACAAAAGTTTTCTCCTTTTTAGTCAAAACAACATTGGATTACTTGGCGCAGTTTTCTTAAGCCAAAGTAATTATTTAAGTAGTAGCTAATTAATTTCATTAGAGTGAGAAGATGAAAGTTAAAAATATGCAGTCATATACTTCCCATTTATGACTGCAAAGTATTTTTAAATGAATGAAAATATTTTACACTACGATTTTTTTATCTCCTTCTAAATATAATACGCTCCTTTTTAATAACTTATTTTTTAAATTCTCAGGAATTCGTTATACGATTTGCATTTATATTGTAGATTACTTAAGAAAACTCTTATAAAATGATAAAATTGAGCTACACTCAATTTAAAAAGTGCGCGCTCATTATTTCATATTGTTTTAAGATTAACGATTAAATTAATTGTTTTTATAATTGAGCAATTTGGTTATTAAAATATGATTTTCTTTTAGGTATTATTAATTGACGGTAGATTATTCGGAACTTACTTAAACTGAAATAATTTCTGAGAAAACATTCATAAAATGTACTTTATAATCCTTACACTTTGAATTTTATTAAAATATATAATAATAAAAAATTTAAATGCCTTGTCACAAAACACTGTTTGCATTTTTTTTAAAATTGCTACAAAGTTTACTAATTTTTTTTTAAAATTGCGATTACAGTTATTCCCCTGTAACACGATACTCTTATAACGTGTTTTCATATGACGGGATTTCATGTCTCTCGTACAACAGGTGTTTTTCAACACATAACGCGTTGATTCCTCACGTTATATTTCTGTACTGCGAAACTTATAATGATCAGTTCACAATCCAATTCGCTTACATTTGCACATTGTGTCAATTGTATTCTTATAAAGTTAAATTATATTGTTTTATTAAATTTGTCTTTTTGGAATTATTTATTTGAAATTAACTGTTTTTTAGTCACATAAGTTGTTTTATTTAAAATGTTCTTAGTTTAATTTTAATAAAATGGACATCTCTCGTTCATAACATAATTTTTCCTAATTATTCAATTTAAACCCCTGTAATGAGAATAGTTAAATGGGAATCATTTATTCATAACCCGTTATACGAAGTCAAACGAGTATATTTTATGAGAATACTCGTATAACAGGTTTTTTATAACGTGGAAATGACATACCATATTATAGGAAGGAGATTACTATATTGGAAAATGCAGAAAAAGGCACAGCCTCCTTACAAATTATTGTATAATGTTTGAATTAAACGAAACTAGATTTTTAAGTAATATTCTACATTATTTACCAAGTGTATAGCATTATTATTCACAATATGCTTAAGTACACATTAATCACAGTCAAATTGGCAGATAGTTAATTAATAACCTGACTTCAGTTCAGAAAGCCAACAGTCCAATTCCCAATTCAAGTACTACTAAGGGATGTTAATATTATTTATCAAATTAATAAACTTACTATTGTCAATTTACTTAACAGAATGTTAATCACCGTTAAAATGATCATTAAATAATTGGTGCTCAGGCTTCAGATCAGAAGTTCTACGGTTGAACTCCGAATTCAAAACAATTTAGAATTAATCTTACTCATACTAGTATTAATTATCAAAGATTTAATACTAATGTCAATAATTTCCCGTGGAAAAACAAATATTTATTCTAAAGTGTAATTTTTTTTAAAATTCCATATACATTATATTAAATAAATTTCATTTCCTAAAGACTGTAATGAGAACGTAACAACACCAATCTTCAAAAATTAGTGTTACTCAGTTTTTTAGTTTAATAAATATATGAGAATTTGTATAATTATAACGTAAACGGTGAAATCAAAAATATTTATTCTTAAATATTACAATAAATGTCAATAAAATTTATTCTTAGAATGTTTTTCATAAAAATTCCTTTAAGTTAAGAAGAAATAAAATGCGATGCATTTTTGGATTGTTTTTTTTTATCTCAACTGTTTATCATATGTAATAGAATGTTTTATATATTTTTTAATAACGGGGGACACTTGGGTGATGAATCCATCGCCATAACAAAACCGGAAACTGCTACTCATTTATCGTTATCCTGTCGGGACCTACAAACCATGTCATGGAGGCTAGTAGCATTACCCACGCCATACCACAAACCTACTTATAGGGTGGGCCACATACATCAGCTCGGAAGAAAGGCCAGAGAATTACAGAGTGAAAGTAACATCCATGCCCGAACCGAAATTGGAACTCGGGAATCACAGCGTTTGATTCAGGACACAGCAATCGGTCGGCTCAAATAGAAATTTGGACAGGAGATTCATAATCATCATAATCATATATATATACTTATACACACACACACACACACACACACACACACACACACACACACACACACACACACACACACACACACACACACACACACACACATATATATATATATATATATATATATATATATATATATATATACATACATACATACATACAAAAATAATTGGGAATGGCACATGTGACTTCTGAAGTATGTACAAAAGAAAAGTTGTGAAGTGACTTTTCATTCATAAACCACATTTTAAGGTTGACGTTTTCTAACAGTATTGTGTGATTTCTCAAATGATGAGAAATATTTACCAACATGATTCGTTGTTCGGTTGATGAACAAACGAAGTTTTTCTAGGGATAATAATGGATCTTATGTAGGATCTTAATTTCCCTCATGAGTAATGCCAGATATCCCTCATGAAACGATAGATATATTGAGAGAATGACTTCATAAAATCAAATAATCTCATTACGGGCAATTGTTTATGATTAGATATTACTGAAATATTGTCGGGAAATAAGCGTGCTTAAAGTACATACATCCGTTAGTGTAATTCGATGACTTTAGGATAAATACTAACTCTGCACTGAAAGTATACTTCAGCTTTTCTTGACAATGCTACCTGAGAACAGGCAATGATTCTGAAGTGCTCAAGAACTGGACGCAGTAATGGTACAACACAGTCTTATTACATGATATTTTTCTGCGTGCAGCAATCTGATGGCAATATACACGAGTGGAATCTCCAATAAGATGATTTGTCCCCCCTGCATTCATTTCATATCATCATAATGTTCTGCAAATGTGGTAACGGCATGATCAGTCATGAATCCAGGACATGGCGGAATTTCTAACCTTAAAGTGGTTGTTTCTTTCATTCCAGTTGAGATCACGATTACGCCACATTGTTACAATTCTCGCTGGTTTAAAATATCCGTGAAGACACAAAACGTTTCATCTACGTGACATCGCATTGAGACTGCGTTGTAAATACGAATTCCCTGCCTGCCTCCAAATCGTATTCTTCGATCTTAAGCAAACAAGACAAAGTTCATCATCAAATGTCTAAGAATATTGTCGAAGTTCATTTTGTTAATAAAACGATGTATTATATAAAGTATAAGACGACAAAACTGCACAATGTTGGCGCGATTTCCAATTTCCACGCCAAATGTTGCACAACTATCTCGCCAACCTTAATTACGTCACTAAGCGCCAGTATCCACTTACTAAATACTGATCGCGTTCAAACTTCAACTTTGGAATCGAAATATTTATAAGCAATTTCTTTTAAATCTTAAAACTAATACCTTTCTTATGCCAACATTAACATTTTAATTTCTTTTCAAAATTTTTGACATTTTCTGAAATGTCTTATGTTTTCAAATTGTCATTTTATGTTGGCACGTTTTCACCATCCTTTTGCCAGTGGTTTTACTTTATTTTCAAGGTTTTCAAAACTAAATCTTTTAAGAGATCATGTAAGTTATCAAGCTACGCTTTAAATTATAATCTTCATCAATACAAAATGAATATAACTATTTGTTATTCATGGATGTATATAGTCCTGACCTCTAACCAGTTAAAAGCATCAGCCTTGCTGTGAGACTGGTCCACGATCATTCTCCACTCATTGTGGTTGATGAATTCCTTTTAAAACAGCATGGGATGAGTAGTATCTATTTTTATGCAATTCGACTCCATGCCTAATTAAATAAAGGTCATTTCTACTATTTGAGATTAATAAATGTTTTTATTAATTTTTTACCCGTGTGTTTGTGTGTGTATTCTAATGAATACATATGTACATATATATATATATATATATATATATATATATATATATATATATATATATATATATATATATATATATATATATATATATATATATATATATATATATATATATATATATATATATATATATATATATATATATATATATATATATATACAGGGTGATTATAAAAAAACTTTGCCAACATCTGCACTTCTAGCGTCCATTCTATTTAACCGATCAAGATGATACTTCAAATATAGTTCTTTTGAGATATGCGCTCGAGATTCTGTGAATGGCAACACAGTGGCCCTCGCGGTTACAGTTATAGTGACAGAAACTCGAAATTTTCGAATGGCAACGCCTACTTTTTACCATCGCAAAATGTTCAGCACATGCGAAAACCCTAAATAGCGTTGAAACGGTACCGATATGTCCGAAAACCGACGTGTTATACACATACAAACAGTTCTTCTAGGCGCACGGAGGAATAATGCATACGACAGAGACAAGACACTGCTCAATGATGAGAACACATAGAGAAAAAAATCTTTATTAATTTCAAACATTTTCCACATGAGTGCCATCACACGCATTGCATGCGGGAGACGGTGGACAATGTCGCTGCACGCAACATGGCACGAGGGATGTTTCCAATCTCACGCCGTATAGAATCCTTTAAGTCCGACAATGTTTGAGGTTTGCACAGATAAACTCTGGATTTGAGATAGCCCCAAAACCAGAAATCCATAGGCGTCAGATCTGAGGATCGCGCAGGCCACGAAAAAGGATAATAGCGTGAAATGATGCGATCACCAAAATGCTGATCCAGGAGCCTTTTAACTGACCTCGCTATATGTGGAGGTGCGCCATTTAGCATCCAAACAATGTCATTGAGTGCATTAAGCCGACGCAACTCCGGTAAGACATAATTTTTCAACATGGCTGCATACCGAGGGCCCGTTACAGATCATGTTGCAGGGCCAGTCGGGGTCGTTTCCTCAAAGAAGAACGGGCCCAGAACAAATGTAGCTGTAATGCCGCACCACGCAGTCACTTTGGCGTCAAATAATGGTACTGGCGCCACAGCATGAGGATTCGTCTCTCCCCAGTGCACACAATTCTTTGTGTTAATGCTGCCATTTAAGGTGAAATGCGCCTCGTCCGTCCATAGTATGCGAAGTGGCCAGTCGTTATCCACATCTATGCTATGCCTCTTGCGGTTTCTGTGTGTCCTGCAGTCACTGTATGGTGCACTTCCATGACAACGTCCTCAGCAACAGTTGGCCGTCCGGAGCGCTGTTTGTCACAGGTGCAGCCTGTATCTTCGAATTTCCGCACTAAATCACGCAGAGCTTGCAGAGTACATGGGCCGCGTGGTTGTCGATGATTGCGGCGATACACACGCAAGGCTTCCGCAGCGTTCATCCCATTTTGGTAATATAGTTTGATCAATTCACCGCGAACTTTCCTATGAAGACTCATATTGTCGGCATGTGCGAGTTCCCGAATGACGACTTCGCATACCCGCTTGGTATTTTATAGGTTTTGTACGCTGAATATCTGGCGACCGGCGTTCTGTGATTGATTTCTTGACTCTGTCACATGCAAATTTATTGCATGCGCCCAGATCGTGTTTTATTGGCCTGTTTTCAGAATTCTTTTTTGTGTTTGCAGAACACGTCCGTTTTTAGACATATCGGTACCGTTTCAACGCTATTTAGGGTTTTCGCATGTGCTGAACATTTTGCGATGGTAAAAAGTAGACATTGCCATTCGAAAATTTCGAGTTTCTGTCACTATAACTGTAACCGCGAGGGCCACTGTGTTGCCATTCACAGAATCTCGAGCGCATATCTCAAAAGAACTATATTTGAAATATCATCTTGATCGGTTAAATAGAATGGACGCTAGAAGTGCAGATGTTGGCAAAGTTTTTTTATAATCACCCTGTATATATATATATATATATATATATATATATATATATATATATATATATATATATATATATATATATATATATATATATATATATATATATTGATTCATCCCAAATTATATAGTTAATTGAGAATTGCATAAAAATTTCTTAAAATTTCCATTAATTGAATATTATTGGTTTTTACAATAATATTTCAAATAAAATTGTCTAATTATTTATTTTTCAAATATGTGGTCAATTCTTCTTTACTAACCCTAATAGATTACATTTTTTTAACCTTTTCGATTTCTCACATTTTTACAAGATAATTGAGAGTTTTAGCTTTTATAAAAATAAAATACAAAGTTTAATCCAAATCTTATATCTTTTTACAAGCTGTATGATACCTAAGGCTATTAATTAGAATTATGTAAAATATGAAACAAAATATTATTGAATATAATAAGAGTCTATAAAAACTTCTTTATTCTCTTGACATTTCACTTTGCTTCATTTTTCCGTTAATCTCCAATTATTTTCAAAAAAAAATTATAAATGTGCTTTATTTTTATTTATTAAGATAGAAGATAAATTGTTATTATTTTGTTAGAGATAGGTCTCGTTCAATGAACCATTAATATAATTTATTCTTTTCTTGGGTTACTTTTTGTTAGTAATCTTTAATTTATCATGCAAAAGTGAATGCTATTAATTAAAGCGATTAAAAGTCATTATATGACAAAAGGAAAACGAATTTTATTTTATAAAAGAAGATGAATTCGGGACTTAAATTATAGTTTGACATTTTTTACATACATATCATTTATCAATGAAGATAATTCGTTGTTTCAGTTAAAAAATTATTTTTGACGTTGTATTTTTATTCTAATTTAAATATTAGGAAGTTAGAAAGGAATATTTAATTAAATGAGCCGTAAGAGCTTAATACATTTAAATCTCCTAAGTTATAAAACTGAAAGCCGTTGAAAAAGAATACCTGTTTAAAATTCAATAATACTTATTTATTTAAAATAAAGTTTGAATGTTGTTTATAATAGAATTGATGATATAAAACAAAAGAAAATTATATTTAAAATTCCTTTTTATATTATGAAATGAGATGGTTTACTATAACTAATTTACTAGCTGTTTGTTATTAATTTTATATCTCATATACATATATATATATATATAGTATTAAATATGTAACTTAGTTTGTTTACTGATGGAAATCAAATCATGCCTTAAAGTAAATCAGTATAATTATTTAACAGTTACTTTACACTAGCATTCCAAAAATCATAATACACTTGCTAATTTCATGTTAAATAATTTCTGTTGGATTCAACTACGAACTAAATGCTGAGTAGAAGCATTGATGGCAGAGTGGGTGACAGTTGAGTTATTAAAGCTTAATTTGATAGTTCGTGGCTTTGTTTTCCTGTTTCACAGTAATATTAATTCAAAATTTACTGTACACTTTAGATATCGGCTGAATAGATTCTTGTTTGTTGCTGAGCTTATCCTCTTTAAAGATCTGTCATTTGTCAGATCAACTCCAATAAATTGCTTACAGTTAGAAATTCAATGACTAGCAGTGGATCTGAGAATAAATCCTCCCGAGAAATTCTGACGCAATTCAGAATATGTTTTTGTGAGGCTAGGTAGTCATAGCATTTTTTACAAGTGGAATAACTTTTTGTACCACGTTGTAACGATAAACATTTTAGATGTCCACTTAAGAATCAGGTGGGGAGAATTTGCCAGACTGAATGTTAATCTAGATTTTTCATTAAAGTTTGCGAAGGGTTGTACCTGGGCGGAACGGGTGAAGTACGTGGGGAAAGAATTCTCCTGGCAGGGTCACCCAAGATGTGAAGGCCGATCCATTACGCTCAGCTAAGACCGGCAGGCAATGAGGCATAGACAGAATTCTACCGTGGGTGTTTTAGGCCTCGGTCCAACAGAAGCTGCTCATCACTTCCTCCATGTGACTTTGTTGACAAATGTAAATAGTCCTGCATCGTCTGTCGAGCAGATCCTTGTTTACAAACAGTATCTCTAGAAATGTAAATTAAAGGAAATCATGGTTTCCGACGAAAATTAAATAGTGATCTGATAAATTAAAGAACTTTAGAAGAAGCTCTATAAATTGTGCGACATTCGTCAGGTATATTTTGAAGAAACATTATGCTAAACATATTTTCATTCGCTTAAAGTTATGAAATTAGTTTCATTTGATGAGTTCAAGCATCAGATACTCCATTTATCATAATATATGCTCAAGGAAATTTATATTTAGTGATCTATTAGGTAAATTGATTCATTGAAATTTTATAAAATAATGTTTCATGTTAATCATAAATATTTGGGATAAATCATTAAAAGGTTGCACTTAAAAAATTGCTGTTACTGCATTAAGAATTCGAAACATTAGAGATTAAATAACGATCTACAGGAAAAAAAGAAAAAACACTTACCATATTTGTACATGATTTGTTCAGTTTAATAATATAATCAAATTATTTTTGTATCACATCAATGCTATTTGTTTCATAATGAAAATACTAAACACATGTCCGGTGATGGGCTAGTAATCATGTGAAGTCAATTGTGCATGATTAACTGCCTTTTAATAATAAGTTTCACTGCTCAATTTTATTGCTTTTGTGATTAATTTAAATAAGTCATCTAGATAGGAAGAGCAAGTTTACGAGCTACAAGAGACGTAGCGTTCTCTAGGGACTTGTTTTGTATCAAAATGTATTTTATTAACTTTTCCCATTGATTTTGCAATTCTTGGCATAGTTCTTAAGGTCAAGACCGAGATGAAATCTTCTCTACTAATTTTTTCTAAATTGATATTGTATTCAGTGACTGCTTTGTTTCGATGAGTACGATGTCTCAGCGAAGTCATTTAACCGATTCTGAAGCTTGGAGAGTTGTTGGTAGGTTAGAAAGGGGCCAAACTCAAGCCGGAGTCGAGCAAGCCATTGGAGTGTTACAAAGTGTGATGTCCAGGATCTGGAACCGTTTTTTGGAGACTGGAAGTGCAGGCCGAAGAGCAAGGCCGTAGATGGGCAACAACCCCCAATGAAGATCGTTATTTAGTGTTAACGGCTCGGAGACACCGAAATATGAATGCTACTCTTCTCCAACAACACCTTCGCTCGGATACAGACACCACGGTTTCAACTCAGACTGTCCGAAACCGGCTCCATGGTGTAGGTCTGTATGCTCGCCGACCGATGGTATGTGTTAAACTAACATCAAGGCATCGTCGAGACCGCAGGGATTGGGCAACAGAGCATGTGAACTGGAGGAGAAATGAATGGAGCAATGTTTTTTTCTGACGAGTCCCGTTTTTCTGTTCATCCTGATAATAGGCGTATTTTCATCTAGAGGGACCGTGGCAGTATGAATAATCCAACATTCGTGCACGAAAGTGTCAGATTTGGCGGTAGGGGAGTGTTGGTGTATGGTGGCATCTCCATTGACGGGCGCACAGACCTTTATATCATTCGAGATGGACCTCTGACTGGTCGCCGATATAGGGATGAGATCCTCAGACCTATTGTAGTCCCTTAAGCTGCAGTAATCAGAGATGACTTCATTTTAATGGACGATAACTGCAGGCCACATCGTGTTAGTCTGGTAGAGGATTTTCTTTTCAAGGAAGGAATCGTAGGAATGGAATGGCCAGCGTGTTCTCGAGACATGAATCCAATAGAGCACGTTGGGACGCTCTAGGAAGACGAGTTGCTGGCTATCAACCACCCCCACAAACTCTCCAAGAACTGGAAAGAGCTCTTTTAGAAGAGTGGGACAGAATACCCTGACTCATGAATTATAGCCTCATTAACTCCATGCCTCCAAGGTATTCAAAGTTACTGGCCGTCCGTGGAAACCATACCCCCTACTGAAAATGACTTCCTTTGAAGACAACACCTTTTCTTATTATTTTTTTCTCATATGCACAAATTGCGTTTTTTTCCTTTTGTACACAAATGCGCAATAAAATGCATTTTTTTCTGCCAAACATGTGTAATTTATTCTCATATAACCTACTACGTCTGTCGACCATGTATCAATCAGCTAAAAAGTTTCCCAGCCACAAGATCCTCCTAAAACCGCAATATCCTTTAATTGTTTTGAGCAGTGTATATGCAATTGAATAACTTAAGATGAATAAGGTAAGAACAGCAGAAAAAGCAAAATGGAAAAGACTTGACAACATTATGGTTAGTCAAATTCACATTGGACAAAATAACCACTTATGGTAAGGACAATTTAAATTTTTAAAAGAAATTAATTAATAGAATTGTAAAATAATAATTTCAATATTTGTAAGCAATCTCTTTTGAATCTTAAGACTATTGCCTTGCTTGTGCCAATATTTTTTTCTTTGAAAGATTTTACGTTTTTTCCGAACAGTATATATGAGTTTGCATGTTTGGCGGAAGTTGTCGCATGTAATGGTGCTTACTTTGATGAATGGAATCTGCTTTTTCGTATCAAGAATGTTTATGTTACACAGTGACAAAACTTTCTGGGGTTATTCTGTGGTTTGGGTACCCATTTCTTGCCAAATGGGCGATAGACGCGCCAAGCGTGGTAACCCTGGCTATTTCATCCTAAATGCACTCTTTGTGGTGCATGCTCATTAATAACTCTTTTGTTTCAGTATTCCTATTTTGTTCGCTAATTATTTTGATTTTGAAATAACAGTAGAATTTACAATTTGATGCACGACATTTTATTACCGTTGAATTTGCCTTGGAGGTAGTACGTGAGATATTTATTTGTTTTTGCGTATTTTTATATATTAATTTTTAAAAATATGATAATTTTTCTTTATATTGTAGTGTATTTTTTGTTATACAATTCGTAAAAAAAAAAAAAAAAAAACATTATTTTTGTTTTCGTTGCCATACCAACGGTGAAATTCGTTAAAAATACAGATTTCGGTTCGTCGACATAGAAACGACGTTTTTGCATAGTGTCTCTCGGAGCATTCAAATCCTCGAGACAACACGCAAAAACGCGCCAGTTGGCGACTTTTTGAAAATGCGCACGCAGGGGACCCAAAGCACATTTTCACCCTTTCTGGTTTCTTGATATTTTACAAATAAGGTAATATATTTTTATTATTCCTAATTATTTGTTAATCATTTTGTCAACGTAACTAGTAATTTGTTTATATGTTACCAATAGTAATTATTTATAATTGGTAATGTTTTCTCTTTCAAACAATTTGAAGGCATTCTAAAGTTTTTGTGAGATATTACTGCATGTTTGGAATTTCACAATTCATATCATAATTTACAAGAAGATATAAAATGATGATTTACTATTTTTGTATTATATTACTGTATATATACTTAGTATTTATACAGTTATATAAAATCATCCATTATATAATACCATTAATAAACTTTATAGCAATTGAATTTTCTTAATTTTATACTTGCATCTAAAAGTTCCAAATTAAGATATCCTTCTTTTAAATATAAAAGAAGATATCAAGAATTCTTCATAAGTTTTGTTTGCATTCCATTAGTCCTTACAGGTTTTCTTGAAAAAAGGACACATTTCAATTTAAGGCGTAATGGACTAAATTATTTTTTTCCCTTTTTTTTCAGAACACTCCAAATTCTGCGGCTTCAGACGTTTTATGAGTTAAATTAAAGAAAATTCTCTAATTCATGAATGACAGTTTCCAATGATTACTCCTCCAGTTATTCAATAAAAAATTGTCAAAGAAGAGATGAGGGATTCTAATTTTCCTCCTACGAGTGATGAATAATATGAAGCGTATTATCTTGTTTTAAAATTGAAAGTAAAAAAGAAACTGGGGACTCAAAAGTTTTCCATCCTCATTTAAATATCGAAGGATGTTAATGAAAAAGTAAATTGAGTTAGGCTTTTCTTAAACACTACCTTTATTCGGAATATATATATAGAACGATATGCTTGGCGCAAATTTTGGCGATCAATTTGTAAACGTTGAAGTTCATTGGAAATTTATTAGATTTTTTATTCATCTTTCAGCATGAAAGCATCTTGTGGTACGGTTTGAGGCTTTTTCATTCCACTTACTTATTTATTTGACCGATCGATGGATTTGAATTTATTATTAAGACTTCCCAGAAACAAACTAATATTCATTATTGATTCCTCGAAAGTTCGGAAAGAATCTATCTTTCTATCAAACGTGGCTCCAAAGACATGCAATTTGTATGACAAATTTGATTTTATTTTTTTCACTTTAATTCAAACGATAATAACTAGTGAATTTTTATATGTTTCATAATTTTATCATTAACTTAAGCCACCTTTTGAATTCATCCGGCTTACACTGACTCCCATATTTATGGAGAAATAAAAATGCATAGTTTCCAAGGCTTTATCTCATATAAAATACATAAATTTCAAAGGAATAAGGTACCTTCAACATTTAAAAGAATATAATCAATGTTTGGCTTCAAAAATAATTATTAAAATATAACTCTTAAATTTCTTTTTTTTTTACAATAGTGGTTGTTGTTTCTTTCATGACTCTAGTTAAAATTATGACTATGCCACCTTGTTTCAATTGTCATTGGTTTAAAGTATTTATGACTTCAGATAAAGTTTTATCTACGTCACGTTTTCATATTGCGACGGCATCGTAAATCCGACTTATTAACGGATTTGTTGTCTGAATTCAAATCGTGTTCTTCGAGCTACATTGAAAAAGGTAAGATTCACCATCGAATGCCTGAGAATATTATCGAAATTCATTTTGTTCAAATAATGGCTTTTTATATAAAGATCAACGGATTGGTTCGAGAAGCCATTTTCTATTAGTTTGAGAGCCATCAGAATAAGATCCATTAATTTGTTGACAATAGAAGAGAGGGAAAAAACAATTCAAAATCTGCTTTACAATTAGTTTAAATTGGCAAGCACATATTAATTTTTTTAAAAATTTCATTAATTAATTAAAATTTTAAATTAATAATTGCAATATTTATAAACAATCTATTTAAAATTTTATGATTAATATGTTGATTACTCCAACGTTAAATTTTTTTTTTAAATTATCACTTCTTTTAATTATTTTTTTATAGCTATTGTGGAATTATATTTATAAATGCTGGAAATTCATTTTAATACATGTACGTGGCAATTCCTGAGATGTTTGTCGAAAGATTTATGTTATGGTAAAAGTTCACTTACGTTTACCCCTCGATATTTTTGGTGATTTTTTGACGCCAAAATAAGAATAACAAAATGATGGCCTTTAATCTACGTTATTTAAAGCATTAAAAATATCAGTTACCAAAAATTAAATTTTATCGACAATATTTAACGGCAATTTTTTCTCCAAACTAGGGGTACCCGTTTCTACACTAAATCCCCATAATCCAATACCTCATCAAGAGATAATTAACTGTTTCAAAAAAACTTGTTCTAAAGTAATTTTAAAATTTTGTCGTATCAATTCTTTATATGGCTGATAAGCATTATGTTACGTGATGAAATCTCAAAGGTTGCAGATTGTAATATTGTCAAAAAATGATTGGAATTGTGTGTGAAAACAAGTTTACTGATATATCTTCTATTTTCCATTGAAAATACCATTTAATTCTGTAACTTAAGAAAACCACAGATATTTTCTGCAACTTTGAAAATATTGTTGAAGTTTTCCTATACTCGTTTGATAATAAAAAGAATAAGAAAGTAAAAACATGCCTTAAGTAATGATTCTTATTCTGAAAAGTAGCTTCGTATTCTAAAATATTCTGTCAATATTTTTGTAAAGTCAGGTGTTTATAATTATATTTTAATAGCAAGTGTAACTGCATTATTAAAAATAACACAGTTTGTGTGCTTCTATAATGTCTACAACTAATATTCTACTTAAATTCTACAAAGCTTTTAAATCTATGAAGATTTTATTGATATTTATATTATTTTTGGCAGGAAGACAACAAAATTGAATTTAAATAATATCTTCAGAAGAGAAAAATACCATTGAATTGTGTAAGCAAAACAGTAAAATTCAGTTGTAAATTTTGTCATAATAAGAACATACATGCTATTTTTAATTCGATAGAATGTCACGTTGTGGGTTTAATAACAAATGAACATCTGCTTCAAATCATTGAAAGTGATGCAATCTTCCTTTGGTGAAAATTCTTTTTTTTTAATAATTTAAACTGTTTTTTTAAATAAATGATCACAAAGTTTTAAACCGTTCTTTATTTTTCAAAACTTCAATAATTCCTTGTAAAAAAATATTCGTACGTAATAACTTTTTAATATACTTCCGTAACATAAAATCTTAATAGATAAAAATGATCAGATTAAAATAACTCCAGTGTGCTCTTCTTTAAGAGAAAAGTATAATGCAATGTTATAAATATTTATATATAATATATTGATCAGATTGGAGAAGCTTTCGTTTGTTTTGATAATCATTTCATTCATTCATATAGAAATTTTGGTTAGACACCAGTAGTTAGAAAAGAATATGAATAAAAATAGGTTAATGGTGTGTATTTGTTTTACCTAGGTATATCATACAAATTGTTACTTGTTTTTTTTTTTTCTTGATACATAGGACGTCAATTCTTGAGATAAAGACGTAGAATATGTTCTGATATTAACTAACATTACAAGTCATTTTAGAATTCTAAATAAAATTCTCTTACAATTTTGGTATGTGGTGTTATTCTTTATGAAATGTTTCTCATGATTCTAAGAAATAATGGATTTCGCTTTAGAACATTTGTTATGCTAATTATGCATTTTTTATCCTCAACGACTGTTGGTTAAAAATAGATATCACATTCATACATATTAAAATCTCAATTGAAATATTAAATAAGATCTAAGCGAAGATATCTTCCCTTAGATCTTGCTTAATAAATCTCCTTAGATTAATAAATCTTGCTACAAAAGATTAAAAACTTTTCTATTAGTAAACGTTTTATTCTTATAGTTTTTATATGCAGTTAGGAATTTAGCAACACTTTTTAAGAACTATCATTAATTAGTTAAACATTATAAATTATATAGCATTTTATATATGTAATTGATAATCAGCCTATTGAAAGCAACATATGCATACATACATAGCGTTGCAGGTGATCCCTGGACTCCACCTACGGTTTGAAATACTTTATCATCACCAAGTGCCTCGTCATTTTGAACCACGGTCAGGTGTCAAGATCACACTTGTGCTGGCACCTTTCTCATATCCCCGCCATACCATAGGAAGGACTTTGGATGTCACATGTTAACTTGGACAAGTCCACGAAGCTCCGGCAACCTAGAGAAGGAGAGTACTTTGTCACCTTCTCAATCACTGACCACAGCAAATAGATAATCTCTTTTCACTTTGCCGTTAAGGAACGGCAAACTTCTTGAAACTACTGAGCCACAGGAGCTCTGTAAGCTACATATATGTGCCCATATGACATTGGATACAATTAGTGCTTTATTATTTAAGTAAATAGTTAATAAAATGTTTCTCAAATTACAATAGTTCTCTGTGCATTTTATCATTATAATATGCTAATTCATAAAGAAAAGCAATCACTGCACCAATGTTATGTAAAAGTGAAAGTATTGGAGGCTTCCTAGTCAAAAAATGTGTTATTACTTCATAAATTTTAAAAAAAGCACATATATATTATATATTCTTCTCGTCAGGCAGTATACTTATACTAAAAATGTTTTATTAAATTCATAGACATATGTATTTACTTAGTCTACTGGATTCAAGATGGCTAAGTACATTCCTGGTGTTTTGAAATACAGAGAGTTTGAATATATATTTCCATTCCACGCCCACAATAATTTCCATAACATTATTCTAAGAATCATAGAAACATCTCATTTGAATATCATTGTAATTTAAGATGCGCATTATACTTAAAAATTATATTTGGAGCTAGACTTTTGCACAATAGGAAAATAATATCATTGATAAAAACAACCTTAATAAAGAAACTGAATATTTACAAACTTTTCGGACTTAAATATGATATACTTCTTATACATATACTACGCTGCTTGGTAATATCTTATGCATTTTAAATTTCATACCGTTTTCATGATAAAGTAAATATGGAAACTAAAAGAAATTTAAAGTAACTACATGTTTAAATAACTTAGTCACTTAGTGTTTATACACCATGGGGTAGTAATTGCACAAAATACATACTGTTCCTAAAATTTCCCACATCATTTTTCCGCTTGTTTTTATAAAGTTTTTACTCTACACTTTATTACAAAATACATTTCTAGTTCATGTTAAAAACAAAAAGAATTATTTAATATTTAGTTTCTTTTAGGGACTTTCAATAATATTGTAAAACTAAGCTTAACAATTCATTCTTTATGATTAAAATTTCAATGAGAACTTAGAAAAGGATTAATTTCTGAGTTTGAATTCAACTACAGCATGTTTATCCAGTCAAAATAAGCAAACTGTATTGTTAATCTGGAAAGGTTAATATAAATTTTTTTAAAACTGGAAAGCAAATTATTAAATTACACTTTACTCTCCAGTGTCATTTATGGAAATTTAACAAATACAAATTTGCTCTTTCAAGTTGTAAAACATTTCATGATTTTATCATCTTAATTCTGATTGTTTCCGACAAGTACAATCGCAATGGTATATATATATATATATATATATATATATATATATATATATATATATATATATATATATATATATATATATATATATATATATATATATATATATATAAATTTTGGGGTATTGGAAAATAAAATCCAAAATCCAATTTAAAAAATGAATTTTCCTTACTGATTAATGCTCACAAGGGGGACTTTTCCAGTAATACATTTCTAAAGACGGAGCATCCCATGAGATTTCTGCTTACTTAGGCTTGAAATACTTTCCAAATTATTTCTGTTAAGTTAGCTTTAGTTTGCGTTTCTATAACTCATCGTTAATTATATCTAATAAGAAGTTTGTTCGTAGTCTTATTTAGTTCGTAGTTTATAATACCCAATAAGAAGTTCGTTAGAGTACATTTTTCTGTTCGTAGAGAGAGTAGGGAAAATTCGAATTGCCTTCTGCGTCTTCTTGGTAAATTTTGATCCAGGTAATTTTGATCGTACGCTGTTATAATAATGTAAATAAATTCGATGCTTGGAACACTTTGGAATGGAATTATATGTGCTCAGAATTTTTAGTTTTACTTTATATTTTCAAATTTTCAATTTAGGTTTGGAATGCACTCAGGACAAGCTCATTAGGATACAATATACAGATTAGTACATGCACTTGTGGGGACATGCACTCAAAAGTGTAATGATGCAAAAGAATTTACATTATGAAGATCAAAGTATTTACCAGAATTTCCATTAATTCATCAAATCAGGTTTTATGCATTTTTTAAAGATATATTATTTTGTACGGTTGTAAAAGAATTTTCTATGAGAGCTCAAAGAGAGGATATGATTTGAAGTACCAGTAAGCCCTGAAGTTGTATGCTGTTACCTCAAACTAGTGGAAAGGTTCAAACTTATAGCACAGGTGTTGTAAGTCTGAATTATCATGATATTGCTAACATAAATAATAGATCATAACTATTTAGAGTTACCAATAGCGTGGTAATTCACCTAGCTAATACAGAAATACAACCCCGTTCACGTACATAGGCGTCGTGCCTTATGATGAAGGATATAAATATCAAGGTGTCGTGAACCACGAATAACCTCTTGTCCTTTGTTTACTTTCCACTTGCACACAAAGTCTGTGCATTTGGTGACCGAAAAACTACTCTAGGTAATGTAAATACTGTTTTACTGTAAATAAGAGATGGCCTGTTAATGTTAATGGCCTTTACTCTACTTAATAGCTAGTGTGGAGACTTAATTAATGATTGGAAAGTGTTTGATGAAATTAGTCTATTAAGCTACCAATATTATATCTTTTCTATTTCAGGAACAAAAGGGTTAGAGGGCGTAGATAGGAATCCAAAGACATCAATTTCTATTCCTATAAAAAAGACGTGGAAATCCTGTTCAGAGATCTTGTAGAATGTGCAATTCTCTAAAATTTCCACCAAAATAATATGATCCGTTATGCTTGCTCTCTAAGGTTAGTTCCTTGATTGCGTAAAGAACTAATAAAATGAAAGAGACAATGTATAAACCCTTTTCAAAGAGCTAAGAAAACTAGTGAGTGGCAGAAATATAAACTTGGCACTGATCACTTATAATTAAAGTTATCAGATATAATTCCTGGAAAAATTATTGTATTCACATCGTGTCTCCAGCTGCAAGAATTGTTAAAATAATGTCTAAAAATACAAGAACTGATCTAATCTGAAGTCTGAATACTAAACATCTATAAAATGCCGAATGGTAAGTTTCCAAAATCTAGGAGGGAGACACATTTTTAGATGTCCAAAGGAATAATTAAAATACCCTTCATTACATTCACAACATCTAATTGTAGAAAAAGTAAATGAGATGTTGCCAAAAATAATGTTATAACAAAATTAGCCATAGAGTTCTTTAAACCCTAGGAATTATCTGGGATGGATAGTACTGACTCTATTTTTACAAGCACTATTTAATGAAGGGGTCCAATGCAATTTACCCATTCTTTATAAACTTTAAAGAACATTATAACTTTGGGTATGAATCTATTGCTTGCAAAAGTAATTTTTATTCCTAATATCTGAAAAGTTAATTAATAATAAGTTAAAACTTTCAGAACAATGTACAGTTAACACATTTAAAGTCAATTGAAAAGTTCATAGAATGATATATCAAAAAAGTTTGGTTAGCTATCAAAGTTTGAAAGTTTGGTTAGTATCAAAAAAGTAAAAAATATTTTAAAATTCTCAGTATACATATAAACTTCGTAAGCCTACTGGGGTAGGGTGACATGTCCTTCATTTTGGAGAATAGCTTTAAGGATAAAAAATTGCTTTTTTTATTTCTTAGATACCGAAGGTGATTTTCATAAGATACCTAGAAAATCTTTCTATAATCTCTTGTGTTAGAAAAGGAACTTATGTTACTATCTGTTTCTGGATTAATACATATTTAACAATAGATTTGTCAACCATTCTTTTTTAGGAGAAAATTTGATCATCCGAGCCAAAGTCGGTTGTCCAAAGGGAGGGATTCTATCACCCTTCATGTGGCTCTGTCTGTAGGTTTCTTTTCTGGAGTTTATAAACATGCTGGTATTATCACCATTGAGTATACAAATGATGAAGTTTTTATCGACAGTAGTACATTTTGCAAAACGATCTCTAGAAACGAACGATTCATGCCCAATGATCTCAAATGAATTGATACATGGAGTAAATATAAATGTTTTTTTAAGAATCTCTAAAAACCACTAAGATTGCCATCGCACAAAATACAATCTTAATATGAAAAAAATAACTTTACCGTCTGTATGATCTAAATAAACTATGTCACAGGATATATTGTTAGATATAGGTGCTACGCAGATTGATTAGAAAAATCTTACATAAAACGTCAATCTCGTCACTTGACTAATTTTTAAGTTATGAAGTGCATGTCTGCCGAAAGTAGAAAGAAATTACTATCTTTTTATACTTTGTATATAATATTTTTTCGCATTAAAGAATGTTAACTTTTTTGTCGATGTTTCTTTACCTAAATTTGTGAAAGCACATAACTGGCATTTTCAATATTTAAAATTATTGCTAAATAAGTGCATTTGTTAAGAAATAATTGTTAAATTTATGCTTAGTAACAAAGATTCAACCTCTTAGATATTTTCTATTAAATATTTTGATTTGGATAAGAAGGTTTTTATAAATTTGCAATATTTTTTTTAAATATCAAAATATATTTTGCAATAAACATTTTTAAAAAATCAAAATCTATTATATTTAAAATATTTAAAATATATATATATATATATATATATATATATATATATATATATATATATATATATATATATATATATATATATATATATATATATATATATATATATATATATATATATATATATATATATATATATATATATATATATATATATATATATATATATATATATATATATATATATATATATATATATATATATATATATACATGATTAAAATAATTGATTCCTGACACATTTGAACTATATTCCGTTTTATAAGAACCTAGGTATAATTATATTTGTGTGGTTTTTTTATTTTAATTGTTAAGATATATTTTATAAAATATAATGTCTTAAAATTAATTATAAGATTGTTTTTATTTTTAATATTATAGCTGTTCGTAGTATAGTTACATTCTTAAGATACGTAATTTAAGTCCGAAAATAATATGATTTTTCAGTCGAGGTATTTTGAGGCATTTTCCATTACAAACCTTGAAAATAAAAATTTTAAATGATCATTTTATCGGTTTCATTAAAATAACTTGAACAAAAAAAATAAGAAGAAGAGACTAAATTAACTCTGTTAAAGTCATTGCCATTTTACACAATTTTTTCCATAAACTGTTCTTTTGAATATTACTTTTTCTATTTCAAACATATTTCGAAAGAAATAATATTATTTCAAGTAGTAGCCTTAGCAGCAACTAACCACTTTCTATGCGAAAAATTACCCAGCAAAAAGGTGAGTTTTTCATTTCTTTATTCTTCATGAAATTTCACGTTGAATAACATAAAATGCGAGCCTTTATCGGCAAATCGATTTTTTTTTACCACATACATTTAGGGGAGTATTTCTCCTTGCTTGATGTAGTCATAACGCTCATAAATGTATGTGTTTTATATTCTGATTGCACAAGCATATTAAGTTTTATTGCAATAAATTCAAGTTTCATTCTTCCATCCTGGTGAATTTAATGTATTTTCCCTCTTCTATTGACTAATTTTGATTCTTTTTTTAAATGTACTTTATTTCAACTATCTCTTTATTTCTATTGCTCGAAGATTAACTTTATTTTGTAAAAGTACTAGGAGCCGTTTGAAGCGAAATAAAACATCGTCGTCTTTTTCGATTAAATTTGTGTGTTTAATTTAAAGTCTTTTGTTTGCAAGTTATATTGAATTTGAATAGTTTTATTAGGAGTTCATTTGTATCTTGAAATGAAAACATTGTTCTAGATAGGATTTTTTACTAAGTAAGGATATTTGTGCTAAGTAAAAAGCAAATACTCGCGATACTGAAAGTTTACACAATTTCAGTTTAAAAAAATTCAAATTCAACTATTTCTAATTATTTTAAATTAAGATTAAAAATTGCTCTAAACAATTATTGAAAGGCTTAGTTTTAGTTTTAAACTGCCTTATTTTATATTTTAAAATATGATTCACGTATTATGCATGAGTGTTTTGCTGTAGTGTATATTTTTTAGATCTAAAATGCTTCATACATTAAATTTAATATGTTAATTAGTATTATGTTTTTTCTCAATAATTAAAAAAATAAACATATCCTTGTATAATATATTACGACAGTGACAAGAAATCAACATATTATTAAACAAATTCTCACAAACTTTTAAAACTTTTCATAAACCATGAGATATTTTTCTCAATACTTTTTATAGAATATGGAATTTTTCATTATTAAGATTATTTATATTTATATAATATATATATATATATATATATATATATATATATATATATATATATATATATATATATATATATATATATATATATATATATATATACAGGTGATTATAAAATAACTTTGTCAACATCTGCACTTCTAGCGTCCATTCTATTTAACCGATCAAGATGATACTTCAAATATAGTTCTTTTGAGATATGCGCTCGAGATTCTGTGAATGGCAACACAGTGGCCCTCGTGGTTACAGTTATAGTGACAGAAACTCGAAATTTTCGAATGGCAACGCCTACTTTTTACCATCGCAAAATGTTCAGCACATGCGAAAACCCTAAATAGCGTTGAAACGGTACCGATATGTCCGAAAACCGACGTGTTATACACATACAAACAGTTCTTCAAGGCGCACGGAGGAATAATGCATACGACAGAGACAAGACACTGCTCAATGATGAGAACACATAGAGAAAAAAATCTTTATTAATTTCAAACATTTTCCACATGAGTGCCATCACAGGCAATTACGCATTGCATGCGGGAGATGGTGGACAATGTCGCTGCACGCAACATGGCACGAGGGATGTTTCCAATCTCACGCCGTATAGAATCCTTTAAGTCCGACAATGTTTGAGGATTGCACAGATAAACTCTGGATTTGAGATAGCCCCAAAACCAGAAATCCATAGGCGTCAGATCTGGGGATCGCGCAGGCCACGGGAAAGGATAATAGCGTGAGATGATGCGATCACCAAAATGCTGATCCAGGAGCCTTTTAACTGACCTCGCTATATGTGGAGGTGCGCCATCTAGCATCCAAACAATGTCATTGAGTGCATTCAGCCGACGCAACTCCGGTAAGACATAATTTTTCAGCATGGCTGCATACCGAGGGCCCGTTACAGAACATGTTGCAGGGCCAGTCGGGGTCGTTTCCTCAAAGAAGAACGGGTCCAGAACAAATGTAGCTGTAATGCCGCACCACGCAGTCATTTTGGCGTCAAATAATGGTACTGGCGCCACAGCATGAGGATTCGTCTCTCCCCAGTGCACACAATTCTTTGTGTTAATGCTGCCATTTAAGGTGAAATGCGCCTCGTCCATCCATAGTATGCGAAGTGGCCAGTCGTTATCCGCATCATATCGTAACAAAAATGCATTTGCGAAGTCCAGACGTTGTTGTGGGTCACCCGGCTCCAACATCTGGACGCGCTGGAACCGATAGGGAAACATGTGAAGTACCGAGCGCAAGAGCTTGCGGACCGTTGAGTTCGGAATATCCAACACGCGCGCTATGCCTCTTGCGGTTTCTGTGTGTTGTCCTGCAGTCACTGTTTGGTGCACTTCCATGACAACGTCCTCAGAAACAGTTGGCCGTCCGGAGCGCTGTTTGTCACAGGTGCAGCCAGTATCTTCGAATTTCCGCACTAAATCACGCAGAGCTTGCAGAGTACATGGGCCGCGTCGTTGTCGATGATTGCGGCGATACACACGCAAGGCTTCTGCAGCGTTCATCCCATTTTGGTAATAGAGTTTGATCAATTCACCGCGAACTTTCCTAGGAAGACTCATATCGTCGGCATGTGCGAGTTCCCGAATGACGACTTCGCATACCCGCTTGGTATATTATAGGTTTCCTACGCTGAATATCTGGCGACCGGCGTTCTGTGATTGGTTTCTTGACTCTGTCACATGCAAATTTATTGCGTGCGCCCAGATCGTGTTTTATTGGCCGGTTTTCAGAACTCTTTTTTGTGTTTGCAGAACACGTCCGTTTTTAGACATATCGGTACCGTTTCAACGCTATTTAGGATTTTCGCATGTGCTGAACATTTTGCGATGGTAAAAAGTAGGCGCTGCCATTCGAAAATTTCGAGTTTCTGTCACTATAACTGTAACCGCGAGGGCCACTGTGTTGCCATTCACAGAATCTCGAGCGCATATCTCAAAAGAACTATATTTGAAATATCATCTTGATCGGTTAAATAGAATGGACGCTAGAAGTGCAGATGTTGGCAAAATTTTTTTATAATCACCCTGTATATCGAATGAAACTTGATTATACTGTCGTAATAATATATTACGACAGTGACAAGAAATCAACATAATATTAACCAATGCTTACAAACTTTTAAATCTTTTCATAAACCATGACAGATTTTTCTCAGTAGTTTTTATAGAATAAGGAATTTTTTATTATTAAGATTATACATATATGTATATTATATATATACAGTGGAACTTGGATAATTCGAACTTCTTTAATTCGAATTCGTGGATAATTCGAAGTTTTCTCTCGGTCCCTTGAAACTTATTATTAAACTAATGTTAAAATATCGTGGATAATTCGAAGTTTTACTCCAGAAGAAATACACTGTGAATGCAGTAACTTTTTGAGATTTTCCGTATTTTCCGAGAGGGAGGGGGAGACGCACTACAGGCTAAGCGTACAAAATTAAGGGAGAGGAGTTGAGGGCGGGAGGAAAGAATGGAAGAAAATTAGTGTGTCTGGACTGCACTGTTAACCCCTCTTTTGTACGACAGGCGTTTAACGTTGCATGCACCTGTTTTCCAAGAAACCTGTAGTGGTCACATGTTTTTTCTTTCGTGTGTGGCAACTTTTAGTCTTCATTTCACTTGAAACTTCAGAATAGCAAGCATGTCTTTAAGTAAATCACGCGTTCCCTACAAGACCTTAACTTTGGAACAAAAAATTTCCGTCATCCGTGAAGTTGAAAAAGGTTTAAGAAAGAAATGCGACATTGCAAAAGAATACGGAATAGCGGCAAATACTCTTTCAACTTTTTTGAAAAATAAGGAAAAAATTCTAAGCAGTTGTTCTAGTGTAAACGGAAAAAGGAAAAGAGCAAGAGATGCGGACAATCCAGATCTCGATGAATGTGCATTAAAATGGTTTAAACAATCGAGAGACAGAAACATCCCTCTGAGTGGAACTCTTCTACGCGCTAAGGCAGAAGAATTTTCTTCCATCATGGGAAACAACAACTTCAAAGCTAGCTCAGGTTGGCTGGATGGATTCAAGGAAAGAAATGGAATTTCATTCAAAACTATGTGTGGTGAAAATGCAAGTGTAGACGAGAAGTCAGCCAATGAATGGGCGGACAGACTTTTGCAAATCATAAAAGATACACCGGTAAGTAACATTTTCAATGTCGATGAAACTGGACTTCTTTAAGTGTACGCCGGACAAAACTCTAGCATGTAAGGGAGACAAATGCAGTGGTGGCAAAAACAGCAAAGAACGTGTAACATTACTAGTGGGATCCAATATGAATGGGACTGAGAAGCTTCCTTTACTTATGATTGGAAAATCTGCCAATCCAAGATGTTTCAAGAACGTGAAAACACAGCCAGTGGAATACAGGGCAAACACAAAAGCTTGGATGACTGCAGACCTTTACAAGGATTGGCTGTTAGAGCTCGACCACACGTACCAAAAGAAAAAAAAGAAAAATTCTCCTGTTCATTGATAACTGCACGGCACATAAATCGATCCCTGCAATGGAAAATGTAAAGGTTATTTTTTTCCACCAAACATGACCTCAATAGTGCAACTAATGGATCAGGGCATTATCAAAAACTTCAAACATTTCTATCGATGCCTTGTCGTCTTCTAACTGATTCTTACAAAACGCCCAACATTTTTGTCCTCGATGCAGCAAGAATGTGCTTGAATGCATGGTTGAAAGTCAGTGAAGAAACAATTGCGAATTGTTTCAGAAAAGCAGGGTTTATTAAGAAAAACACGAGCCCCGGCGAGATTTTTGAAGATCTACCTCAACCAGATGCATGGGAAAATGAAATGCCTTTTCATGATTACGTTAACATTGATGAAAGTGTAGAAATATGTGGAGAACTATCCGACAAAGAAATTCTATCCGAAGTTCTAAACAACAAAAGCAATGCAACAGAGGACTATAATGACGCCGAAGAAGCTAATGATGTTGAAGAAAGGCCGATTCCAACTTCATGTGATGCAGTTTTTCATTTAGCGGAATATCGTCACTATGCAGAAGGACAATGTAACGTAAGTCAAGCTATCTTTCAATCCATAAATATTCTTGAAGACTTTGTTAAAAAAATCAGTTGAGCGCTTTAAAACAATCTAAAATATCGCAATATTTTCCAAAATTGTAATTCAAAGTGCATTTGTATTTTATTGTAATAAACATCGTTTCAACCTGATGGTTGTATTAGTTAAATACATACCAATTTTACTCTTTTAATACTAGTATTTAATTGCATATAGTCACATGCAGTAAATAAAAAAATCGAAATTTCGAAAACTTGGATAATTCGAAGTCTTGGATAATTCGAAGTTTTGCAGTGGTCCCTTGAGCTTCGAATTATCCAAGTTCCACTGTATATATACACATATATATACTTATACATACATACATTATTTATATATAACTAATGAATATTAACCAAAGAATGATATTGTTAAATCACTGACATAATATAAATGGTAGGATAAAAGAAAGCGATAACAGATACCGAATCATCACTCGAATACTATTTAAAATAAATTTAAGTTACTTATTTTTATGAACCGTAATATATATATATATATATATATATATATATATATATATATATATATATATATATATATATATACATATATATATATATATATATATATATATATATATATATATATATATATATATATATATATATATATATATATATATATATATATATATATATATATGTATATATATATGTATATGTATATATAGTTGGAATCAGATTGCTGTCTAGTCGTTCAGTATTTTCTGACTAGACATTTCCAGCTGTACTCTCTGGAGGCAGCTGAGAACAACAATAAACCATCTGTATTCAAGAAGGTTAAGCTTACAACAACTTGTCTTACATTCTCTTGTTTAAAGACGACACTCCATAGTTTTGAAGATGGAGCACACATGCTTTTGGTTCTGACCTTAAGGGTAGCTTTAGGATATTAAAACTATAGCGATATCTGTTCAAATTATAGTTGATCTGTATTAGAGATATACATATGGCGTATATAATGATTGCCCATACCAACATGCAGGATATAAAGATTCTTATAATGATATTGAATGCAGTTAGGTGACGAATGTATTTCTCACAAAATCGAAAGCAAATAAAAGGTTATTGAATACAAAACTTCTAGAAATTTACCTAATAAACTAATGGATTTTCTAATATAGAATGGAATTCTCTCACCTGCTAGTTTACAGTTCTTGGAACTGTTTAAATGATATTATTACTCCAAATGTTTTACTTGAATATCACTTTTTCTTTTTTTTATTCCATTTATTTAATTTCTATCATCTGATGCATTTTTATATATGTATGTAAAATTATTTCCTTGATTCTGTACAAGTGCCTGGAAATTTATTTTTGTAAAACTGAATTATTTATATACAAATTCTGCATTATTTTTCCTTACTTTTGTTACACTTTTTTACAACTTTGCATTTTAAACATTATAATGCAATGCATGTCATATCATTTGTATTATTCTACATATTTTTATTTTCTTTCCACTATCAATACGAAAACTGGAATTTATTCAGTGCATGCGCAGTCCTTATTTTTACTATTTCCATTAATTGTATTCCTTTTTAAAATTCTAAATTATTGGAAAACATTTTCCCTTTGTATTATCATCTTTTGCATCGCGTAACTTATGATTTTATGCAAAATTTCAATAGTTAGTTATCATTTAATATGATAATATCTTCTCTATATTAGTAATACTTAATTACATATGTATAATCCTCATCTTTAAACACTTTCTAACATAAATTGCATTATTTGTCAATATTGTTGCATCGATTCAATTTTGTGAAACTTAGTATTATATTTCAATTCCTGTAATATAACTTTCTCAGTTGTATTCCAGTCTTTTATATTTCTTCCCAATTATTTTACACTTAATTGATTTCTGTGGTTAATTTTTTTTATAATTTTTCCATTCTATAATTAAATTATCCAAGTGGCTTCCTATCTCATTGGCGGAACTCTATTGGAGTTCGGTCCTAGGAAGTTCGCTGGTGTCCGAGTCTTATGAAAAGATGATATTGAGCTGTTTTTAAATCTAGTTTTGTCATGGATGTACTCGAGTCATAGGCATGGCGCAGCTTGTTCAATTGTGGACGTTCCGCCATAAAAGCCGACCAACCAATCAACCAATCATAAGCTGTTTTTCATAAGATAAAATAAGATAAAGTAATGGTTCTCATGTTGACACTCCGTGTTATTCTTAATATCATCGCAATGTATGATGGGATATTGAACCGTTTGCACAGACGCCCATTTTCTAACCAACGACTCGTAATGTAGTTGCCTGCTTTTGCAGAGACCAACCAACCTCACGATTAGTCTGTCTTTTTGAGTGTTAGTCAAAGAAGAAAAAGTTGATGTGCTGCATACCGCTTAATATGCCCCTCTTAAACTCATATCAGTTGGAAAATAGTTGGAAAATGCAAGTCATAAGCAATTTAAGACTTTTGAAGGAAGTAGAAAGAACAAATATTTTTGAAGTACTTTATAAATGAAGAACTGAGCAGAAAAATGTGCCAAATGAGCTAAAATATAAAAGTCTTGTACAGTTTGGTGTCTTCTCTTTATGAGATTTTGACGTTCCTAAAATTCCTTTTTCATATATATATATATCATACATATAATGCTCACCTTTACATATTCTTGGAAAACATAAATATAATAAGTGAAATTCTAAACTCCATTCCAATTTATTTACAAATAAAATGCCTCCGATAAAAGTGTTAAGATAAATTTTAATCACAGACTATCTTATAATTCTAATTATATTTCTTCTCAGTCTCTAATACTAACAAAGTAAACGTTATTGTAATATATTATATATTCAAGGAAATGCATTATTTGCGCGATAAAAAAAACTATTTCTATTCCTTTCAATATGTAAAAAGCGAAAAAATATCAACTCACATTATGTACTTTATTAGTAAATTTCGTAAATATGAACATTTAACTATTTTGAGAAAGGAAAACACCGTATGTTTAAACGTCTTGATCGTTGGAAATTTTATGATTAATCTTTACACAAATTTTAATTTTATAAAAAATAATATCTCTCTGCCTGTTTTTGTTTCAACTATTTTAAAGGAAACATAATAATTTGAATGGAAAATTATAATACTAAATCAAAGTAATTTGCTTATGTAAATAAGCAAGTTATTTCGATTTAGCCAAAGTAAACAATTTAGAAAAAAAAACATTACATATGAATTTGGATCATTAAGTTTTATCGTCTTAATTCGATCAAATTTTGGAAAAATCAAATTACTTTTGTTCAAATAATTATTAATTTATAAAGTAATTTATATAATTTTTAATATTCTTGTTTTGAAATAATTTGACTCCTTATCGACCGGGAAATTTCTCAAAATATAAAAAGATATTATTTCTGTCTTATAATTAGTGTGCCGAAACAATAAAAATTAATTACTGTTATAAATCGCCAGAGATTTTTATTACCTAATGGATTCTTATGACTCGCTCTGCAAGCAAAAGCATTGAGTTTAACTCCAAGAAAAATATTATTTGGGTACATTTTTAAGGAACAACTTTTGCACGCGCAAGTTTAAGAATTTATGACCCCATAGAGAAAGTATAATGCTTCCGCTTTTAAATAGTAATTACGTACGCAACTTCTAATTAATTGCTAGGAATTCTTAGCAGCACGAAAGGCTATTTTTAATTCATATTACCTCCCTTCTTCCCAAATATAAGTGTAATTCCTTGTAGCTTCTAAATCTTTACAAAAAGTCACTCACGTTGATAAGCTTGATATAAAAGATTCGTGCCGCCCTCTTAGTATTTTACTTGTGCGAATTTGGAGTATTTTCAAGAAATAAGTGTGTTATAAGATTTAAGTTATCTAAAATATCGATCTTGTTTCTTTATTAAAACTGCCATTGACTTTTTTTTTCAAATCATAATTTAACTTTTTATGGCAAATTATACCACGTTAAGTATTTATTAAAATTGCAATAGACACAGATTTTCATCTTGTTCTTTTTTTGTACAGCGATTGCTAGATTCCGTTTATTAAATAATTAGGTAAATAATAATAATATTACATTAGGATGAGGATATTATTCTAAGTAATTTTTAAAATATCTAAAAAAAACTCACTATTTTAAATAGAAACTAAACATGCTGTTAATGAAACATAATACATGTATTGAAGAGAGATTACAACATTGCTTTACATTAAATTCAGTGTCAACAAATATAGATTCATAATGTGGGAGCCTCATTCGAAAAAAAATTTCAAAACTGAACTGAAAGTTTCCTTTCAGAAATTTTTTTGGAAAATGTTTTTCTTTCAAAAACATTTTACTATGCGTATTTCTGGAAAATAAATTTAAAATAAATAAAAAATAAAAATAAGCATGCCTACTATTTATACTGCATTGAATCTACATAATGATATTTTAATAATAGAATAAAATGCACTAGTTTTTCAAATGTTTTCATTAGTTGAAGTGCAATCAAATATCTAATTTTGAATGAATCATATTTTGTCAACTCTTATATGTATTTTATATAATTTTACAATCAGCCTTCCGTCTGGAAGGGTAAGGTTCGATTTTCACAGTGCCACCAAGGCCCACCTCAAGCATCCTCAGGTGGTGCCATCTATCGGAAGGGTCTTAGAACAAAATCTTACTTTTACCTTTGTGGTGCTCTGATTAAACGAAAGAGGCACATTTCTGAGTTAATTTCACATATCCAATAACTTAGCGAGCTTGTCTTGCCCAAGTGTCCTAAGTAACAACAACTACAGCATACATATGTTTTATTGATTAAGATTCGAAAAGATTTAAAAATGTTATATTTAATATATTTCATTAATGCATGTTTAAGCAATGAATGATTTATTTATAGATGAACTTAGTTGTTAATCTTATAATCATGATTCTCCATTATATATTTAATATTTTATTAAATCCAGCGACTTTTACTGAATAATTTATTATGTTAAAATATTGGACACTACAAAATGTTTCTTTTTAAGAATTAAAATAATGAATTCATTTTAAAAAATGATGAATTGTGTAAAATGCCATACATGCAATATACGTGTTCGTTAAATCTATTGTATCGAAAGTCCAGTGGTCCATCATTGATCAGTTACCAAAGGCGTAAGGACCGGGATAAAATTTTCTTTTTTTCCAGAACAATGTCAAAATTGTGGGAATGGATATTCTGGTGGTGTCATCTATCGGAGGAGCTTAGAGTAAAATCTTACTTTCACTTTCCTAGTGCTCTGGTTAAATGATCGACTCACACTGCTGACTTAAATTCGCATAGCTAACGGCATAGCGAGCCTGGCTTGTCCAAGTGTCATAAATAACAACACAAAATAAATTTGCATATGAGTTCCATAGTTGATTTCGACAATAGTCTAAGAGCTAAATATTTAATTGAACATGACAATTTCGTTAACTGGAAGTAAAATAAAAAAAAACACCTCATTAGTCAAATTTGGTGAGATATTAATCATTTTACAAAATGATAGTCACAGCAATAAGATTTTTTCCTACATAATTTGCGAACAATTATTTTAAATAATCAGAGACAATTTCTCAGATGAACTTCATTTTCATCTAAAATTTTAAGGCATGGGTTTATATAGGTTTTACAAGAAAATATTGATCTAAGACAACATTAAGTTCAGTACTTAAAACATTCCACAAACAATTAGTTGAAAATTCTTTTTATATAATGTAGCTGGAAACTTCCATGGTATCAAAAACGAAACATTATTTATTTAATTATCATTATAGTATTTAAATATATTTTTTTAATTAATTAATTTAGAGATTTATGTGGATTAGTTATAAGACTGAGGTTTTGGTACCTGAAGGCTTGATACTTGATTCCCACGATGTTGATGGTGGCTGTAGTGATTCTGATGTTACATACCCGTCAGAAAGGATTGGGAGTTTTTGATTTTTCTACTCTGCAGCATTTTAAAAAAATATTATGTATTAAAAATCTTTCCAGGAGTCCATATACTGCAAATGTTCAAATTTGTCTCTTAATAGCATTCGGCTTTTAAAATATTTAGTAAAATATTCTTGCTTCTTTCTATATTTAAATGACATTCCTTTAAAATCCATTCTTAATGCATGAAATGTAAGAATTTATTTATTCCATCTAGGAAAAAATTTAAACATAGTAACGCTAGCCTTTGATTTTAGAAAATTCCTGATTTTCTACTATTATTAATTGCACTCTTTTGTTAGAAAAAATGCATTACAATACTTGTTACATACTACACTAAAATACCTGTTATAGAAATCCACTAAAACACCACTTAAAGTACTGTACAAAAGTACTTGTTACAGAACTGCAATAAAATACCTTTTATAGAACTGCATATAAATCCCTGTTACAGAACTACACTAAAATACTTGTTACAGAACTGAACTAAAATATTAAAATACCTGTTTGTACAATAGAATTGAACTAAAATAATTTGAGGCTAAAAATTGTTTTTTCAAAAAACGGAAAAAAATTTAGACTTTGTCAATGTAAATCTAAGTAATTTTAATGAGCAAATTTTAGAATAAAATATCTTAAAAATATGGATATAATTGAGTGTGAAATTTAATTCGGAAAAATTAATTTTAAAAATTAGAAGAGTTAGTTTTATGCAATTTTGCTAAAGTTGTACTGATTCTCCATTGAAATGTTAATTTTAAAATATTGGGAAAACATCCTCTCCTAAACCACCTCAAACATAACCAAGACAAGTTTTTGATAAATGTTGAATAGAAATTTAAGCTTGGATCCAATTCCTTGGATAATACATGCAATGATTTATCTGATAATAAAGAACAATGTTTTTAAGCTTATTTGTAAAACAGTTATTGAAAATAATTGTATTTGTGGCCTTTTAAGTACTGATTTCTATAAATAAGGTATTTTCCATATCATCGGTGATATAAGAATCAATATAGTATTTCATTTAATATATACCTTAGCACTTTTAGCGCTTCTTGAATGGAAAACGATGGAGCCAATCATTTTATGTAATTGAAATTATGCAACTTCGTCTTGATATCATTCGCAGCCGTTTAAGCTTATTGTGAGGAAGCATTATTAACTATAATTGACAAAAGGGTGATTAATGTATATTAAATTCATTTATTTATATTCTAATGGCTTAAGAACATTATAAAAGAAAACAAATTGAGCAAAGCTTTTTGCTAGGAATTTCATATATGAATAGCTATATTTAATACAATATGATTTTATTTTACGATTAAGTATGACCTTTCAATGCAGAAAGATCTTAAAACAAATCTATATACAGAAATGAAATTAAAATTAAATCAGATATGCATGCATTAAATTTGAATCACAAAATCTATTTTTCTGTTGTTCAACATACTCTGGAATCAAAATTAGAATGATTCATTCTAAATAATGTAAATTACATTAAATGCTGATTACTACAATGAAACTATAATAAGAGAAGGTTATCTAGGTATGTGTACATAGCAGTTATAGTTGTTTAGAAAAATTATTCATGAAAGAATTAAAGCAAATTTTGGGAGTTCAAAGAAACGAAAAAAAAATTTAATTACTAGCAATTTGTTTTAAAAAAATTCAAAATCAGGTAATAATCGCAATTTACAAAATTATAATCTCAAATAGAATAACTCAATCTTTACTCAGAAAAAAAGTTATAAATCGCAGTGAGTTCATAAAAATATTTAAAAAAAATTAAAAGATATTTTTAACAAATAACTTCAACGAAAGCAAGCACTTTAAGTTTTTGAATATAATTTTTGCAAGTGTGAATTTTTTTATTTCTTTCCCAATAATTAATTCCAAAAAAAGAGAATAAAGGAATTTTAATCTAAAATTGCTTTTCTATAACAATTTTGTTTTTAAAATTTTTTAAACTTGATACTAAATAATTTCAATAAAAAATTACTATAATTTATTTTACCAAGTTTTTGTTAATAACAAAGCAAAAATGTTTAAGAGCTCATAATTGAATTTTCTTTTTGAAAAAAAATTGCAAAATAAAGAATAAAACAGGACTTTCTTTACGTAGTGAGAACCATTTTTTTAGCATATTTGGCTGAAAACAAATCGTCGACCTTCAGAGAAAGGGCGCCCAGTACTGTAAATCATTTGTTAAAAATGTCTTCCTTAATGAAATTTGGCGAGGCTTTTGTTTAGCTCTGAGTTTTAACTATGGGAGAACTGCCTCTAACTAGAAAAACCTAGTACATCACCCAGCTGGAAAGGAAGAGCAAAAAAAACATTTTTTCAAAAAAATAAATAAATAAATAAAGCAGGACATGAGAAAAATATTTTAATTAGCTTTTATGGTTGGATTTTACGAGGATTTTATCTTTGCAAGTAATTTTGCGAGACTTATTTTCGGGAATATTTGGTGTCATAACGTAATTACGATAGTTTTAATTAAAGCAGTTAATGGATATCAGCAACAGTATGTTTCTTTTTTTCCTTTGTGGTAAAAACATCCAAAGGGGCTTTAAGCAAAATAACTTTTGATTTGGGTATCAAATCAACAGAAGTTTATATTACCTTATGGAAATAATTAAATATGATATTACTCTTTAAAAAAAGGCTTAGTAATTTAATGATTTTATAATTATCAATAATTAATGAATGAATATTTAATTTTTAATATTATATTAATATTATATAATTACTGATAAAAGTTTTGTCGTTGATAAGTAAAAGAAAAATTTGCTTTAATCTTTTATTTAACTATAGTAACTAGAGTTAAATTTAATATTATTTATTATTCCTAAAAATGACAAAATAATCTTTGATTTGATGTAGTACAATTATCTTACAAAAATGAAAGATAATGATTTCTATAAACAAATTTTTTAATCTTATTTTGCAAATAAACCATTTTTATTTTATAAACCTGTTTTTAACTTATACAAATATGCACATGCAGACACTTGATTATTAAAGCTTATTTTATATATATGTTTGGCCTTAGTAGACTAGTGGTTAGGCATTGACCTTCAGTCGACTCCCAATGTCAACAAGGACTCACCGAGTGCATGCGATATACATGCTCATGAAATCTGTGGAATCGAAAGTCGTGTGGTCGTTCGTTAGGAAGTTACCATTGGCTTAACGCATGTAGCTAATTTCCTCCCACTCCAGATGAATGTCAAAATTGAGGAAGTGCATCCTCAGGTGGTGCCATCTATCGGAAGGGTCTTAGAACAAAATCTTACTTTTACCTTTGTGGTGCTCTGATTAAACGTAAGATGCACATTTCTGAGTTAATTTCACATATCCAATAACTTAACGTGCTTGTCTTGCCCAAGTAACAACAACTACAGCATACATATGTTTTATTGATTAAGATTCGAAAAGATTTAAAATTGTTATATTTAATATTTTTCATTAATGCATGTTTAAGCAATGAATGATTTATTTATAGATGAACTTAGTTGTTAATCTTATAATCATGATTCTCCATTATATATTTAATATTTTATTAAATCCAGCGAGTTTTACTGAATAATTTATTGTGTTAAAATATTGGACACTACAAAATGTTTCTTTTTAAGAATTAAAATAATGAATTAATTTTAAAAAATGATGAATTGTGTAAAATGCACATTACTAGTTTGTCACTGCATATTTAAATTAAAATTTATAAAAGAAAGTAATTAAAAATAAACAAATTTTTAGTTTATTTATTTCCTTCTTATGAACAAATAAATAAACTAAATTTTTATTACTAAAATAATTAAGAATTAGTAATTAATTAATAACTAAATTAAGCTAAATAAATAATGAATTCAGTTATTAAACAACAAATCTCAAGATACTTGTGTTAATATAATTTTACACAAGTATTTGTTTACTGAAGATTAAACAAAAGTTGTGAGATTTGAAACAGCGAAAAATGAAATTAATATACTTTTGTAGTTTTATTATTGGTTTATTATAATTTGTTCACTTCCATCTTTTTTAACTAAATGAAGTTTTTGAATATAATATTTTTAGAAGATATTCTGAAACAATATTCACATTAAAAATAAATTAATAAGTAATAATGCAAAAAACATACATATGTCTATTTTGTCTTTCAGTCCAAGCTGAATTTTCAGAATTTGAAATAAGAATATCACTGATATCAAAAAATATGAATTTTTAATTGATTAGTGATTCTTAATAATATAAGTTTGAATAATTTTTGAAGATATTTTCTGGTGAAAGAAATAAAATAAAATTTTTCTTATATAAATAATATAAATCCAATTGCAACCTGAACTTGATATTACAAGACATTTAAATGTTTACTGAAGAAATCTTGAGTTAAAAAATATCAGTCTAAAAATATTTGTAAGACTATATCCAGATGCATTTGCCATAAAATATCTCTTTCGTTAGCCTTCTTGCAAGATAATATACCTTTTTAATTTTAAAATTTGATTTAAAAAAATAAATATCCTTTCAACAAAAATAAAAAAAAAACTAGTTTGTTTGCATAGAACAAAATTACATTGAACTAATGATATAGTTTTTTAATATTTGACATGTATTTTTGGAGAAAATTGAGTTCAGTTTCTAAATAAAATTTAATTTTAACGTAACTTAATTTTCAGAAATTTAATTGTTGTCGAACAGTAATAAATTATTTGATGAAATCGTTTGAACTTATTCAAGCAAATGCTTAATTCTTGCATATTTTCTAAAAGTTTAAATTTTTTGATTCTTACCTCAATAACTTTAACACAGAAAAGAATAAAGTTCTCGCAATTAATTTGCGCATCATTGATTTAGAATAAATTGTTCTTTCTGATGAATCTGCATAAAATAAAATCGTATAATTATATCCGCCTGCCGATTAGGAGAAGCATTTTAAAATGTGAATGGAATCAGCACTTCAAAAATATTCCTAACTTCAACACCACTTAGAAGTAAATTAGTTTTTTAGTTAAATATTTTCCAAGCTTTGTTTAGAAGAAAATTGTGTTTTGTATGAAATTAAAAATTCTCTTAGTTTTAAATAAAATATTAAACTAAATATTAAGCATATCAAGCTATTAAATATTATACTTTTAGCGTCAACTTTCTTCATGTTGAAATTTTAAGCAGAAATGAGCTTACATAAAATGCAAATTCCGGGAATAAATGATCTGCCATTTCGAATTTCTCTATGTTTGGAATTTAATTGAAAATAAATATTGTGTTACATAACATCTTTGCATTTTTGTGAACATATATTTAAATAAAATTGTATTTTATCGAGACACGAACTTATAGTCTTATCCTTTTGATGGTTATGGAAATTCACTAGAATATATTTTGTTATGTCATTACTTAATTGTAATAACTTATTGTTTGTAAGAAAACAACTATTTTTGATGAAATTGAACTTATACTCTTCTGATTTATTATTTCTATTTTATTATTGATTATAAGAGGTATTAATGCTAATCATACAATAATGTGCTAATATAAACTCAAAAGTTATCAGAAATATTGACTTGTGTATGCAATAATTTCCCATACTTTTATAGTCTTTTGCTTAAATAATAACAAAAATCGCTTTTATAGACGAAATTTTATTATTAAATAAAAAATGTTACGATATAATTGTAGAAAATGCTAATAAAAATTTATAAATAAAGTACCTTAAAATATTATGTAGCGGTATTTCAGATTCTCCTATAAATATTGTACTAATAATTTAAATAACAGTAAATTATTACTGCAATACAGAAAATGATTCCCAAAAATATGGAAAATCAATACTAAATTTTTATTAATCTAACATTTTTTCATGTGACAATAAAAATAACAATAAAAGCTGAATTAAATATATAAAAACAAGTTTTCTCATAATCAGTTGTAGTTTTAAAATTTAATTAGAAAATTAACCATTGTTGAAAATGTGATCCAATTCCATATGAATTTTTCATCAAAATTATTTTAGTTATTATCATAACACTAATACGGTAAATTATTTTATGTATCAGAATTAAAAATCTGCTGATTGAACATGTTTTGTAAAATTTCGTAGACTCACAAATGGACATTTTAACAAGTATACATTTCGTTAACATAGCGATGACAACAATCAGAGTTAGTTTCACATGAGTAAATTAACTTAAGTAAATAATTTTTTCACTTGTTGTAAATAATTTAACTATTGATAACTCTTAGTGTTTAATTACAATTTAACGACATTCTGAAATCATTTTAGATATCAGAATTGTCCATTTCAATATACATGTTTTGAAGAATAAATACACATAATTTTGAAGGAGGATTAACGTCCATTTTTTATCTTTTTAATTAAAAAAGAACTAACAAACATGAGTTATAAATTTTAAATAATAATCTTATTAACGATGTATAGCAAAATGAAAAGACTTTTCATTTTATTTAGTGGAAATTTCTAACAAAATATGTATTTTAGTAGAAACCTCAAATATAATCAGTGAATATATTTTCTTCAATTTGAAATCGAGAATTCAGAAAAAATAACAACATTTTATTTTTATTTATAAAATATAATTTTAATAGAAATAAAATCGAATCTTCAAATCATTTTAATAAACTCAACAATATTGCGCTGGAAATTATTTTTAGCTGTTTTATGCATGTAAAGTAAGCGTCTTTGTTCATTTTAAAAAATTTATTACATCATTAAATATATTTTTTGTAATGGAGCAGCTTAAATACACAATTCTCTATCTTCATTCAGCTAAATATAAATTGCCATTTTCTTTGTTTTTAGATCCACAAATATTGATATAAATATTTATGAATTAGTAAAGAATGAATTTGTTATGCAAAGAGAAAGTATTTATAAATAAATTTATTTTTAAAAATATTTTATAATATGAATTTATTTAAAAGATGCTTACATAAAAAGTGTAAGAGAAATTTCCTTTAATTACTCTGCGGGCAAAGAAGTTATGCATATCTATGAAAATTCAAACTTTGTTATATAAATTCTAACTTGTCCCTATTTTTATATATAACTAAATTTTTTTTAATGAAAACTGTATAATAATTTACTAAAAACAAAATGGAAACCATTTACTTCAAGACATAATTGGTTCTTAAAACACATAAAAATGTAAATTTTTCATTTTAAATATTTCTTTAAAAACAGGTGAAATTTTCCATATATGATGATCTTGTGATATTATTTCTGAAAGTTGATTTCACTTCAATAAATTCTCATTACGTTGTTCCAAACTTATGTAAATATCTTTTTTTTTCGTGTAAAGTAAGTAAATTTTACTATTGTATATTATTTTGATACACAACAATAACAAAAATTTCTAAACTTAGAAATACATTTCATTTATGAAATTAAAAATCACTTATTAAAATTTTATAATGAGATTACTATGAGTATATATAACTTTTATATGACAAAAATCCTAAAATGAAAAACGTCCAAAACATTCATTTGACATTTTATTTTGTAGTTACATATGTCTAACGTTATTATTTCTATAATCCATGAACTCTATAACCTATTGTACTTACAGATAAATGAGCGTTTTAAAATGATAAAGTCATATATATATATATATATATATATATATATATATATATATATATATATATATATATATATATATATATATATATATATATATATATATATATATATATATATATATATATATATATATATATATATATATATATATATAAAATTTTAAAACTTAGGGTTTGTGCCGCGACATTTATTGCAAAAGGAATCTTCAGATTACTTATGATGGCGTGTTGTCTTGCTGTAATGATTGCTTAGTGACATTTAATACTGTATCAAAATGATTGTTTCACATATTTATCCATTTTATAGTCAATCTTATTATTAAAAACTTATACTAATCTTATATTAATGGAACCTTAATATTATTCGAAATTTGTATTAAAATATAAATTAATTTTTAACTTATAGTAATACATGATTGTTGTTGTAAGGAAAATTCCATTTATATATCCCTGAATGTTTCCTAAAATCAGTTACATAAACTTCTTTTACAGATAAAATTAACAGTCTTTGTGTTTTATTAACTTTTATGCTAAAGAAATAATATCTTTACATGGTAGTAGCACCTTTTAAATAAACATCGATTATTTGAATTATTTTAATCAGTACATACTTTTATCGGATACACATACTAAAATTCACCTTAGCAATGAAAATCTAAAATTTCCCAATGCTTAAACATTGAGTGGAGGAATTTCTTCCGTTCATCATTCAACGCTGCAATCCACCCTGCCTGGTCCAAAGTCTTCGTCTATTCCTCAATTTGTATTCAGTCAGTGATCCCAGTCTGAATTATAACCCTTCCCCCTAAAGCGTTGAGGTTAAAATTCGAAACATTCGAGTGAGGGTGGCGCGAAGTACGACGCGTAAGAGGGTGTGCTTTAAGCAGCCTCATTCCTCGTTAAGATAAAGTGGCCACTTCGATTCATTTCGTCTTTAGAATGTTTGGCTGACGTTAGCGAAATGTCGGAGAAGGAATTTCGGAATTTATGGCGCTGGGATTTTCTTAGTATCCTTTCCCTTTAACTCGGGAGGTTTTAATTTAAGAACATATTTTAGGGGAGAAATAGGTCACAATCACCGGGCCGATGAAGTAATTATTTTCCTGACTGTTATTGATTCGGTTTTCGTGGTGCAGCTGCAACAAACATAAGTGATTATTGCTGCTGGAGATTTGAATAAACGTTTCGACGAATGATTTCATTTGTTAACATTCTTTAGGATTCTTTAAGCATCATTTGAATAATTCTTATTTCAATTTTTATTTCAAAATTTTATTTCTATATTTATTGGCTTTTGTACTTCTCACTTTCATGGCATACATGTTGCAAACTTATATATTCGCATTTTATACTCATTTTTATTAATAATAATTTGAAAACACCATTTTCTTCTTAAAACTTAAAACTTAAAACTTTGACCATTTTCTTCTTAAAACTTAACATTATTGTTAGCTTAAGTAAACCAATGATACGGAGCTTTATGTTAAACATTTTTAAGTATTAGTAGGTATTTTCATATTAAAAAGATAAGTAAAAGATCAAAATTTTCAATTATGTTTTTATCAAGAAAGAAGCAGAAACAAATTGATCATTGAAAGAATGAGATTTTTTTTAGAATCGTATAGAGAACTAAATAGATTCCATCGAAAACAGTGGTTGATGTTGCACCAGTCACCAGTATGCTTCCCTGTACATACTTTTGTACAGGGAAGCATACTGGTGAAGCATACTGAATAGAGCCCTAAGTTAGGCTCTATCAGTTACATAAAATCAGCCGGGTGGGGTCTTCGTGATTTTGAAGTAGGGCCCATCAGAAAACACCCAATATTTGGACTGCCACTCCCAGAGGTATCATTTCACTTAGAGAACATATAAACCATGGCCAATTTTAACGTATCCCAGACACCTTTAGCAAACACGATGTATTTTCAGTTGGCTGAGATTTGAACTCACTACCTGCCGACAATAAGACGACGCCCTAACCAACGACGCCATCGCGGCCTTCCGAAAAAAACTGCGGGAGATAACACGATTGTTAGGAAATATGCATTTGATAAAGTTAGAAAATATGTAATTTAAGGAAAATAAAAGTATTATATTTTCCCTTTTAAAAAACTTGATTTTTACGAAAAATATCCCTATTGAAGCTTGTACAGTAAGTAAGATTTGGCTACCTTAATTTTGTATTGGATTATGTTATCTTGCAAAAATATTATTCCACAAATAAAATATAATGATAATTCAAACATAAGAAAATTTCATGTTATAATATTAAATATATTCGTTGAAAAACAACAAATAGACAGCATACACACCTGCAATTTTTTCTATGTCTATAAAAGCTTACAATTTTAAATAAACATGTGTTGTTGCTTATCCCCGACTGGCGTGACAGTACCATCACACCAGCCCCATGAATCCAAAAAAAAAGTCTCTCAAGCACCACCTTCGGTCTTAATTCCATGTCCCCTCTCTCACACCCAATGCACAGCAAAAAAAATGAGATGGGGAGGCCTAAACCACTCGACAGGCCTCCCCATCTCACAGAGAGGGTAGACCTTGGTACCAGAGACGTGTCTCTGAGCAAGCAGGTGGCCGCTTAGCAGTCTAGTCAGAGCCGCTTGGCGGCATCTCTAGTATTTACCCACTAGTGCGGAACCAGTATGTTTAAATAAATATGTTAAAATAATTGAATGCAAAATGCATAATAAAAACAAAATTTTTAAGATTAAAGTCACATATTTTTCAATTTGTTTTAAATTAGCTGTTTTTATGTAAATTTTCTATTTTTATCTTTTATAAATAATATTTATAGTATTAAAATAATTTATATAGAAATGGACTTAAAAATTCTTGAGTAAAAATATTTCAATATTTATTTTTGTTGTTATTTCAGAGTACAGTAAGCAATACCGCGACAAAATGGAAAAATGTGATGAGTGCGTCGTCAAATATCATATTCTCTCAAGGAATATGTTAAGAGAGTAAGATTTAATATTCCATTTGAGATTTTTATCGCTCGTGCGATAACGTAAAATCTGCTTTATAATAATACCTTAATTTTGGACAATGGTCGGTATCTGAAAAATTGCTTGATATGAGCATTCGACTTATCAATTTCAAACTACATCAAAGTATTCTTCAATAACTTATGGAGGAACAGAGTAAAGATATCTAAGTTTCCTGATATTTAGATGTTGAAGTTCTTCATAAAGAACGGTATCGCATGGTTTAAGTTTATATAAAATTTCACAAAATATTTTATTCATTTATGATAGTTTCTTCTAACTATAGCTGATTTATGAGATTAATCTATAAAAAAGTAATCTTTATTCTGATTTAAAGATAATTTAAATAAAGAAGTAAAGGAAAATTTAATCACAATATGGGAATGTCATTGTATTCATTAATAAATTGCTCTAATGAATTAATCCACAGAATTTTGTTTGAGAAAGAACTAACTTAGTATTTAAGTCTATGTACAATTGACTGATTTACAGGTTATTTTTTCCATTTAGATAGTTGAAAATTAAAAGTTATTTAACGTTACAATTCTCTTAAGAACTTTTAAATCACAAAGAAATAAGCGCATACACATGACATGCTCATTTATAATATATTTTTATAGAATATATAATTTAATATTAACTCTCTGTTCTATAAAGCAACATTTAATTTCTCAAAACTGTCCATCTCAGCGTAAGGGAAGTATGCTGGTGCAACAACAACAACTTCATGACCAAGGCTTGGTTGGTTGGGGCGTCATTTTCATTTTCATTGAGTTCAAATCTTGGCTTAACCATAAATCCGTCGTGTTAACTAAAGGCGGCAGGGGCACGTTAAAACTAGGTGGTCACAATGTCCTCCAGGTAAAATGATACCTCTAGTGGTGGCAGGCAAAGTATTGGGGGTCTTTTGCTTGGTCCCTGCTTCAAAATTATGAAGATTCCACTCAGTTGTTTCTATGAAACTGGTAAAGCCCAGCTGAGGTAAAGGGAAGCATGCTGGTGCAACAACATTCATGTGACCCTTCTTCTTACTTAACATCTTTTTCTAAGAGTCTGTTCTGTGGATATTTGATTTGAACGTATTTGTCAATAAGCATATAATCATTGATTGAATCGACAAATAAATGGCATTAATTTACATTCGTAGGAGATAACAGTATTTTTACACAGTATAACATCAATTATACAAATCAATTGGGAACGGATCCCATTCGGATAGCTGGATTTTTCGAAAAAGGTTTTATTTTTATTTAATTATTGTAAGTTGAAAATGGATGAAAAAGACTACACACATTGTTAACGAAAACGAACTTTTAATCAATTACGGGAAAATGCATTTTTTTTTACATGTTAAAGTAGCTACAGGTGCTGTATTTATGTACAGCACTGTAAATGAAAGGCATTGCTTGCTGAACATCTTGGTCAGGGTAAGCTGTTCTTCTTCTTCTTCTTCTTAGAATTGGGTTTGTATGTCATTGGGCACCTCTGCTTTTATCAGCATTTTGTACCATTAACTCCAAACCCAATGTTTCCTAGTTCCAGTTGCTCGGGTCACCCACTTTATTAATAAAGTCCGATAACCTGTTTCACTGCACTGATAAGCTGTTTCACTGCCTTCATCCGTTTTCCGGCAACGAAGCCACGCATACGCCTGACAGTGAGAAGTTGCATTTGGTCACACTTAGGCTGGTGTTCCATCTACTTCGATTTAGTTTCAAAGTCTACAATAGCTTCACTAGCTGATGGTATCGCTTTTGCTTCCTCTTGCACACTAAGGTCATCATTTTAATCAATATTTTAAATAAGTTTATCAACATTTGCAATTTGAAATCTAGCTTCACACTTATAATCTATTCTCCTATATCTTCAGCACTAAATTTTGAACATCTAGGAATTTCCAAGAGAATGTTTTTGAAATTCTTAAGTGACACCCCCTCCTCTCATTCTCATCTTCTCCCTTCCTTTACCTCTCCTTTTTTTAGCTTTTTCTCATTTTCCTTTTTTAACTTCAGTCTAATTTATTTTTCTGAAATTCTGAAATCAATTCGGATAGATGGAGTACGAATAATAGAAGTTCTACTGTACTTTCAATATTTATATTATGCATTATGACAGGTAATTTTTACCATTATAAATTTTATATCCTAAAAACATTTATTTTTCTTTGAACAAAGACGTATTTAAATAAATCAAATGTAATATTTTTTAATTCCCAATTTCTAAAAATTTGATTTATGAGCTTTAAAAGTTTTTCTATGGATGAAGACAAAGTTATAATATTATCAAAATAATTATATGCAAATTTAACTTAATATTTAACTAACAGTCCCCTAATTGTTAAATTAAGATTATATTATTAAATTTATCATTACCATTTTCTAATCCAAAATAAATCCTAGACCAAAATTTTCCAAAATCAAGATTTCTGGTATCATTGGGATGTTTGTGAATATGTCGTTTTCCTGAAGCAAAATCAATTGTAGAAAACACTTTTGTTTCAATGAATTTTTTTAAAACAAGTCATCTGTTTTGAATGAAAATTGCGCATAAATTTTAGTTAACTGTGCGTTAAGTTTACCATGCACATCTTCTCTTTTTACCTCCATTTTCTTTAAAAATTGAAAGGAAAGAAGGAAAAATTTATAAAAAAAATAATACTATTACTTTCTTTAACAATACCAGCATCCAATATTTTTCATTTGAGTATTTATTTTTTTCTCATGAGAAGTTTTATATAAACTTCTCCTAAGAAAATATAAGTTCATATGGCAAAAATTGAAAGGGCTGAAATTAATTTTATCCGTTGGAGCTGTATTTGGATTAGACGAATAGCATACTTGCTTTTAGGAAAAATATAGGAATAAATTTTTCTAAAAGAATTGAGCCTCAACATTGTCGCTATTGGCAAACAGTTGATTATAAAAGCTTTCCTCAGAGGTCAATGACATTTGAGAAAAATCAGATTTATATATAATATTGTATAGTTTTTTTTTCTCAACATTATAAATGAATTATTTACAATTTTTTCCTATTTTAAAGTTCTATTTTCTTTGGATTTTCATTTATTTTAATGTTGCCAGCAGAAAATTCTTTGAAAAAGATTCTTTGTCCGGACAGTCATTACTTTGTTGTTTTTTTACAGTATATTTAAATTTCTAATAATTTGTAATGAAGAAAACCAAAAACTGTTTTCTTCAGTGTACAACGTAACATATTTTTTGATAGACCCATACGCAATTTAACATTTAATTTAATTTTTATTAAAACAAAGCTTTGAGTTTGATTTAAATTTTTAACAAGTTCCTTGTTTCATTGTTTATCTAAGGAAATCCATACCTCAATTAAATGATAAAAAACTATTATCCTTTCCCTATTTACTTCAATAGAATTAGAAAATCCGAATCAAACCTGTGCATGTGGGGTATTTAGGGTACGATTGACCACTACCTGCTGTGTGCTGCTTCCTCACGAATCACCTACATTTAAAGAAATTTGCCAATATGCCATCCCTCACTTTTCTGAATTTTTCCCTTTCAAGCTGTTTGCGGAAAAATGAATTATGGTGTGAAACTGCTTACAGTTCATGGATTGGATGTTTGTCCGCAGAAGAGATAACCGGCGGCGGATTTGGTTCAGAATTCACATAAGAAACGCATTCACTTATAAACAATTCACTGCATTCCGTAGCGGATACCACAATAATTTTTCAAAATGTCCTTTTCAGAGTGGGTAAATTTATTTTAGAAGATAGAATTATATATTGAAGTTCAAGACCCGGATTAGGCCTCTGACAATATAGAAAGAGGATTTTGATTCAAAATTTCCTTCAGAACTTTCATATTTGTGAAAATTTGTTGCATTAGTACTATCACTTGTTTCTGTTTGATTACTTGTTGCAGAAGGTAATTGGTAATTTCAAACTCTCAGAAACCAATTTATGTGTTTATATGCTCACTGACCAACGATTTATGCTTAGACTCAAAACATACGATCAACACATGCTTCCTGCTGAAGTTTGTAAGCAAAATGTATAGAAGATCTTCAGGTGCGAGCGAGGTGATTGGAACAATGATATTTTGGAAAATGATTCCCACATGAAGCTAAAACATGCTAATAATTTATTAGCATCTTCAGAAAACATGCTACCTGGAATATTCCTCTATTTACGCATGGATGCATCTGATTCAGAGCAGGTGGAGACTTACCTTCAGTAGTTATTTCTCTTAAATGATCATTTGTGCTCGACCATTGTTAAGAATTAAATACCAAAGTTCGATAAAATTATGATTGAGATCCTGGGACCAATTGTGATCTGGATATTATCACGTGATCATGCTCCGTTCAGATATGAATTTTATATCACATGTATGCCAGACTAGAACATGATCATTTAAGAAATCCAATATCAATGAAGCAATCCTCCTAATATAAATTTGGCAGTTTATTAAATATAGGTATCTGCACCCAATAAGACACCAATAGCATTGTTGTTACTTGTGACACTTGCACAAGCCAAGCTCGCGATGCCGATGGATTTGAGAACTTAAGTCAGTAGGACGTCTTTAGTTTAACCAAAGCAGCATGAAAGTACGACCTTTTTCTAAGACATTTCCGATAGATGGCACCACCAGAGGATCCCTTCCCTCAATTTTGTCTATGATCTGGAGGAGAAGCAGGTTTTACTCTAGACCATTACACTCATTGTGACTGCTCAAGGACCGACCCCAAGAAGACACTTATAGTAAATTCTAAATAAAATCATAACAACTTTTTTATCAACCTCTATTGATTTAGAAACCTCTGCAATTTTTGTTGAATTTGTGCTCTGCATTTTTCAAGATTGTTTTTAAATTGGGAAAATCATATCCTGTATTGAATATCATTTTTATCATAGAAATAAGAATTATTCACTTCCATGGTTTGTATAAATATTATATTTTTCATATACCTCAAGATCTGCGTAACAATGCATATAAATTTAATAAAATTAAAGAAATTACTTGTATATCTTCAATGATTATATGGAACAGTACCTCACATTAAATACAAAGATAAGTTTTGATATCAAAGATTTATTATGAATGTCTAATATATACTATTTGTCTATTTCCTGATTTGTGTTTCTTATTTGTCTATTTCCTGATTATTTCCTTTATTGGAAATATATTCTTATGCATAGCATTTAGTTAGGAATATAATTTCAAGCAATTAAACCCCTCAATCTGAATCTCAGGTTGAACTTTTGAATTAATACAAAATTTTGCACTACCGTAATCCCCCTATGATACGATATATTAGTTACGTTTTATTGGGAAACGCGTTGTATGACCATTCTTGTAAAACACGCTCACGCTCGTATGATCTTGTATAACACGGTATGTACAAATGATTCAAGTTTAACTTTTCTCGGTAAAGGGAGTTTATATCGAATATTAAGGGAAAACTATGTTATGAATGAAAAGTGCTCTTTTTATTAAAATCAAATTAATATTATTTTAAATTAAAAAAGCTTATACAAATATAACTTAAAAACATCTCATTTTAAATAAATAAATTAATACCTATAACAGTTTACACGTTTATTCGCTGTAGGGGTTATCAGAAATAACATTCCACCGAAATATCTTTTTTTTAGCAGAATGTTCAAGGTTCAATAATACTATTTAATTTAATTTTATAGGAATACAATTGATACAATGTGCAAACTTTCGCAAAATTGGTTTCGAATTATACAAATCATTATAGTTTTCGCAGTACAGAAGTATAACGTAGGGAATTAATGCGTTAGATGGCGGAAAACACGTGTTCTACGAGGGACATGAAATCGAACCATATGAAACCGCGTTAAAGGAGTACCGTATAGTATAGGGGGATTACATTATATTTATCAGAGAAACAGTTTAGTCAATTATGATAAAATGTTAAATAATATTAAATTTTGAGTTCAAATTTTCATAACAATCATGATTTATAATAGAAACTTATGTAAGATGATACAACACATGATTATAAAACATACCGACACTATAAATGAATCTCAATATTCCATTAAAATATAACTTAAGCATGAAAAAATGAATATTTTTATTTCATATTGAACATTCAAAATTTAAGAATAAAATAAGAAAATGCTATAAGGGCGCGTTTATATGCTTAAAACACAAATTCGATTCTTGAATTTCAGACAACTCTTCAAATGCTTTAAAAATAGAAATTTCGATTAAATGAGAGAAATATGAAATCTTTCAAGCTTGACACGAAGAAAATAAATAGATTTACCAACGAAAATAGAGTAAATACAATTTTCAGTCCAGGAATAGGAAAATTCGTTTTTTCTTAGTTTATCTAATAAAAACTTGAATTTCTAAAATGAAATGCCAAAAAGGTTTTATTTTTCTCATCAAATATTAACTTCTTTAGATACAGAAGATAACTTCCTATTAAAAATCATAATATGATTTTAAATTGCCTTTATAACATTTCTTTCCAATTTACTAGTTTATTTTAAGTTTCATTTTCTTTTACATTTTCAAAATTCAAGATATAATAGTTGCCATTTTCAGATTTTCAGTGCCATTGATTTAAATTCGTGATAAAAAAAAAAAATTATATTTTTCTATTTCAACAGTTCACCATAATATAAAATAAATTTAATTGTGCTATTATATATATATATATATATATATATATATATATATATATATATATATATATATAAATATATAAATATATATATAAATATATATAAATATATATAATAATATATATAAATATATATATATATATATATATATATATATATATATATATATATATATATATATATATATATATATAAATATATAAATATATATATATAAATATATATAAATATATATAATAATATATATAAATATATATATATATATATATATATATATATATATATATATATATATATATATATAAATATATAAATATATATATATAAATATATATAAATATATATAATAATATATATAAATATATATATATATATATATATATATATATATATATATATATATAACGCACAGGCTTAATATGTGTTACGCTTTCTGTGACCATACATATAAATCATGATATTATCAATTTTATGAATAATATACCAGCAATTATTCGGGGGTTTTCTGGGTAATTATATCTAATACTTAAGACACATAATTTATACTAAGAAGTATAAAATATTGACAAAAATTATAGATATTATCAACACCATTTTTTTCTTTGGTGTTAAGAGGATGATTAGATTGCTAAATTTAAGATAACTTTTAGAATTTTTAAACATATTATTTTTAATATTTTTATCCTAGTGTTAGTTATATACAAATACTGAATTTCAATTTAGATAGTTCTTTTGAAGTGAATGCCTTTTAAGCTATCATACCAAAGCCATTAAAAGCCAAGGTTGAATTTACTGTGGCATTAATTGAATCATATAAAAATATATTTATTTTAATATTCCAGAAAATTCTGTATCCTTTCTAATATTTACTAAAAATTTGTTTTATTGTTCTATTATGCTTTTTCTGAGATACTATATTTTTTCATATTTTTCTTTTGAAGACTTTTTTAAATATTTACTTCAGTATTTAGATTTCAATTACAACATTATTTTAAAAAATAAAAAAAATTATTTGTAAGCATAAATATTTTTATTTTAAATATTCTTGAAAATTATTCTTTGTTTACCTATTGCTTACAAATATTCTGAGATATTACATTTTTTTTTTTGCATTTTCTTTCGAAGACGTTTTTAAATATATACTTGCACTTAGATTTGAATTGCATCAGAGAAAGATTCCGTATTTTAAAAATTAAAAAAATTTTTTAGTTTACAAATCAATAAAATTATTTTTGCAACACTGCCCTCTTGTGACAATAAAAGAAAAATGAAAGCCTGAACTGATTCATTTGGATTTTTGTTCTGTTTCATTGTAAAGACGAATCTTATTGTCAGGTTAACGCTGACTATAATTTTAAGATAGAAATATAAAAAATTCTTTTTTTCTTTGCAATCATGTTTCTAGTATCTTCTATGATGTCTTCTTTCTATTTTGTCTCTGCCGACGGATATCCGGTTTCCTGAAAAAGCCGCAATTCAGCTTTGTTGCCAAAAGAAAACGATATGATATGTTTTCATAAAATTCTCTGATAGCTTATGAAACCTTACATTTATCATCTGAAAAAAAGTTACTTGTTTTTTTACCCTATTGACCAGTTCATAAATATTTTAAGAAATGTAGAAATGTCTAGACCATAGTTATTTAGATAAAATCATAGAACGTTAAAGATTTCTTTAAAAAGTAAAATTAAACTCTATTATAAATGTGTATCGGATTGCTTACACTCATAGAAGGCATATATTGTTGATAAAAAAAAACAATTTTTTTTCTGCATATGAAAAATATGTGCATAAATGTTAGCTTTATCATCCATAATTTCAATCTGTTTTGAAACATGCATACAAATGTTTCTGAGAAGTATTTCAGTATAATAAAGCGATTGACGAAATTGTTAAACATATGCTGGACGAACAAAGAATTTGATGATAATGTAAATTAAAATTAATATAGAATTAGCTTTTGTTACCATTAAATTATAAAATTTAATTTTAATAATACAGCGTGCAAATTATTTAAGATTTTCACTGAGCAATCAATAGTCTTTATTCTGAGGCAGTAAAAAATATTCAAAGAATTTTTTTGATCTCATGACTTACAAATCTGACTTTTTACTATTTCAGCAATATTAATCAAATGAAAACTTTTAATGTCCGCATAAGCTAGGTGATATTCTTAATGTTTAAAAGAGAATGTTTGCAAATATTACAATTATTAATTTAAAATTCTATTAATGAAATTTTTTAAGATTTAAATCGTCCTTCCTGATTTAAACTAGACATAAAGTAGATGTTTTGTCATGTATTTTTCGTTTTGTCTTAAGCTGTTCAATTGTTCATGTGTAATTGACTTTAATCAATGGAAAACGGCTTTTCAAATTGATGCTTTGCTACTAATATAAGAAATTGCTTTATTTACAAAAGGAACTTCGATACTATTCGATGGTGAAATTCGCCTTGTTTGCTGCTTCTCGAAGAATGTGATTTGAATGCAGGCAGCAAATTCATCGACAAGTCAGATTTACAACGCCATCTCAATGCGATGAGACGTGAATGAAACGATATTTGACGTCATGGATTGTTTAAACCAATGAGGATCGTAATAAAGTGATCTAGTCATGATCTCAACTGTAACGTAAGAAAGAACCACTTTATGAATAAACTGATATAACTTATTAGCGTTTTGCACCTTCATTGAAGTGATTTAGGAAGATTTGTGTGATGCAAATAAGGAATATAAAAAAATAAAAATTGAATACACATATATATTAGACTAATATTAAATTTATTAAGTTTTTTTAGTTATTTATCTGTGATATTAGCTTAGAAAATTTAGACTTAATGTTGGTAATGAAACAAAATTACTCGGTAACATTACTAATGAATGTTTTTTTTGTGAAATAAAATATTTATGCTCCTTTTTTGTGTTCTTTTACAGCAAAGACTTACAATTTCTTAATCTTGCATAGAAAATTTGCATGAATATAATAATACTTTATTTCAAATAAATGTTATGATTATTTACTAATTTCCATAAAAGAAACAACTTTTGTGATTATATTGTCTCCAAGGTAATCTAAATTATCGTATTTGCAAATTTTCTCATAGTTCCAGCTTTAAATTAAATAAAAAAAAACAATTTTATTTAAAGAAACTTTATATTGCTATTTATTAGATTTCTTATATAATGATTCTTTTATATTAAACAATTTTATTTTGCTCAAGGAAATAATAAGTTGTAAAATGTAAATCTTAAATTCTAAAAACATTTTTATTATTGGAAATGCTTTCTTATTTGATTAGTGATGATTATAGGAAATGAAATATGTACATGTATTTTGCCCATCATTTAAGACAAACATTTAAAAAATTTGTTCAAATCTGAGAACAAAATACAATTTTTTCTTATTTTAACTGAACTGCAAATATAGTCATTGTTTCTTAATTGCAAAAAAATTAATAACAATTAGTGACAATCATTTTTCATACAAATTAAATCGTCCAATATTTAACTGCAATTTTCGACTCTGAAACTTTTGTTTTCATTCAAATACTTTATTTGAAAAGTTTCATACGCTTTATTTGGAACTCATAACAAAAAGCTTTGATGCATTTTTACATTTAATTTGTTTTAATTCCACTTACACATTTATTTTACTTTGTGAATGAATTAATGATGGTTCAAATAGATTTGCTTAGTAAGCTTTTAAAATGGGATATAATTATAGAGTTGTCACAATAAAACTAATTGGTTACTCAAATAAAAACGTTAAGCGATTTTTATTAAAAGATAATAATAATAAAAAAATCAAAAAGAAAATTGTTGATAACTTATGTGAAAATAGTGTTTCTAAATTTTAGAGAAGAGCTATAAATAGCCTCACAATACAAAACTAGGGAAGACAAGATAAAAAGATGATAACACCTTCGAATATACAAAATGAAAAAAAAGTATTGTAAAATTTTGATGATAAATGTGACTGATATCACCCAAGCACAGATTAAATTAGGATAAAACGGTATTAATTGCACAGAAAAAATGAAACACTATTAATTGAAGCAATGATACGAAAATGTGGTCACAAAAGATTAATAGAGTTGTATAGTTAATTACATTTATCATAGCTTGTTTACAATAAATGTTTTAAATATAAATAATGTATTCTTTTTTGTAACATTACGTTGTGTATTTATTATTTTTTTATTCCCTGATTCAAACTTGAGAATAGAAGCCGAAATTTACTTTGTGCTTGTAATTAAAAATCACTTTCAATTCAATCCTAAAATTACAAATCCAGTTACGTATTCATAAAATTTAGTCACTTACATTATTTCAAATATTTAAACCTTAACAGCAACATGGCTAATTGCTAACGTGAAGATCATTATATACACTAATTAGTTAAAGTAATAAAATAGTAGGTACCACAGTAAAAACTACTGGCTAGAAAAGTAATTTATAAAAAACAGGATCTTAGAAAGGACATTTCTGTTACAAAGCAGGCCTATTTTCAAGACTTATAAAGCCAGTTAGTTCATCCATTCAGCGTCACTTCCATAATCTGGACGTATTATAGAAATATTCCTATTTTTCACCATTCTGAAAATTCATAATTTTGATCACTTCAACTTTGTGATTTTACAATCTCAGTAGAACGTCAGACTTGAATAACGAACAGTCCTTCTTAGCGGCCTACTTACTTCTTCAGGCTTTTTCTTTTTGAACTCACTTCTGCTACCTCCAATCCCCGTCTTTCTACAATCTTGTCCCCTCATTTTCTCCTGGAGCCGGTTTTCCAAATGTCCTACCGTAGAACAGTCTACATCGTGGAAAAGGGAGAAAAGAGAAATAATACAGGATGCAACCTTATGCAAAAATGATATACAAAAAAGGACTTCAAGCCAGGTAAAAAATGTAGTTTAACGAATTTACCAAAAATATTAAGCTAAAGAATACAGTGATGGGAATCAGAATTGGTGAAGATATTTATACTGACTTTATCACATCTTAAGGCGGATATTCAATTAGTATCCTGATAAGAAGCAATACTGTTAGAACAACATCTACATGAAAATTGAGGTAAAATTGAAACCTTCCATGCATGACGCTTTCAATGACAGTCACATAATTACATTATTATACAATTCAGTTCCTAGTAATATCACTATATTGTGTAAAAAGTAATTTCAAGATAGCTTTACTTTCATTCTGGAATGGTGAGAAAAAAGCCCATATATTTAATTCTATTCATAATATATACAGGTTATTAACAAAACTTGTGAGTTGACGAATATTGAGGAATATATATATATATATATATATATATATATATATATATATATATATATATATATATATATATATATCTACAAGCTGACCCAGCCACGCGTTTCAGTGGCTGAGTTTTTAAAATACATTGAATCAATTTTTTACTGATTCTTGGGTTCAATCAAATTAATATTTTCTAAAAAAATTTAGAATAGGTTCATTCATAGGAGATTAAAAATAAAACGTTTCACCAAAATTTAATAGTAATAGGTAAAGTATCGAAATTTTGAAATTAAGCACAAATCAACATATACTTTCTGAATTTACATTTTATTCATCTTATATTAAATTATAGTTTGTAATCAGTGACTTACATATAAAATATACTATATAAATTAAAGACATCTAAAAATAAATTGTTATAAATGAGGTAGATAACATTGACATCGAACTATTATTATTTTAATTTTAAATTATATTAAAACTAAAATTTTTTTCCGCGGCATTATACTGAAATAAAAAAAAATTAAAAGAATTTATCATTTGAATAAATAAATTAGGTCAAAATGTTCTACTGAATAAATTAATAATTATCAAATAATAAAATAAAAATAAAAAATAATAAAAGGCTATCAAGAAATACTTACATATTTTCGAGGTGGTATGAAAATTAGTAGAGAAAAACAGTAATAAATAAAATTTTATTTTACTATTTATAATATTAAAAATATTCAAACAGAATACTGCACAATAATAACACAATACAAAGTATAATTATGAAAATGATTCACTAAAAATTGTTATAGTATCATTATACATCATGAAAATAAATGTTAATTCTATATTTAACCACGCGCTTGCGCACGCACGATAATTTTCTCGAAGATGGTATAATCTAGAAAAATAAACACGTCGCCATCTGCCGAATACCTGTGCAACTTAGATGCTAAACCGCCATCAATTAGGAACTTACAGAACTAACCAAAAAAAATAAAAAAAAAATAGGATTGTACTACCCCTAACATTTAGGGGGATGAAAAATAGATGTTGGCCGATTCTCATAGATACCGGATAAGCACAAAAAATTTCATCAAAATCGGTCAAGCCGTTTCGGAGGAGTATGGCAACGAAAACTGTGACACGAGAATTTTATATACCATATATATATATATGTATATATATATATATATATATATATATATATATATATATATATATATATATATATATATATATATATATTACATGCATTTAACCTGTTGCGGAGAGACAGTTTTTAAGCAGAGATTTCATTACATTGATATACTATACAGTATGAATAATTGTTATAGATAGAGAAAAGAAAGACTTTAGGGATGATGAAAGCCGAGTTAATAACACGATGAGTATTCCGCCCCCTAAGCCATTCTGAATTTACTTTTGAAGCTCGTCAAGACCAGTGGACAAGAGAGGGATTTGATACATGTGAACATGATAGAATGAGCACACATAAATCTAAGCATGATACTTTCCACCGACCTTCACTGACCCCACTTTTGCTACGAAACACTGTTTCAGTCCTCACGACGGCAAGGCATCAAGAAAAGTTGCTATCGACGCTCTTTTTAAAATTGCAGTTATTGACTTTCATTCGGCTTTCATTCCGCTATCAGTAGTCTCGTGCTCGAAATGATTGAAGACTGAATAGAATCAAGTCCTCTTCAACGACAAATTCTCATTCATTTTGGACAGTGAGGACATGTGTGTGGAAGTAAATAAATACTTGAATCACATATGTTGCCACCCATGTAACGTATTTAGGAGCTATTTTTCAACAGTGCAAGACCTAGCCAACCTATTAAGAGTTCAGAAGACTGAATTCATCAAATTTCCTCGCCATTTTTTAGCTTGCTTACTCATCAAACTTTTCATTAATCTGAGATTAAGATGAAAAGATGGTCAGCATACAAGTTTAGTTAAATTGCTACCATACCTACAGCTCAAGGGGAAGAAAGTATGGTAAGATACCATATAAGACTTGTATATCTCAATTTCTAATCATATATATATATATGTATATATATATATATATATATATATATATATATATATATATATATATATATATATATATATATATATATATATATATATATATATATATATATATATATATATATATATATATATATATTTTGACATCTGTAATCAACTTAATTATCTGTAATCACTTCTAAAATAAATATGCTTTTTGGACATTAATTTTTCTGTACATAGAAGATACAATTTAGCTACTTTATATTTATTATTTAAAAAGCCTGTAATTGTTAATTAGCTGTCAGGTGTGTTTACTCTTCAAATTACTCAACGCAACATAAAACTAACTGTAAATTAAATGCTTGAATAAACTTACTTAACTTAATATTTTATTCATATAAATTTATTAAATACTTTTATTAATTTTAGAGTATTATAACTAACTACTATATCAAATATTTTATGAAGTAAAATATATTTTCTAATTTAAGGCTTATTTGTCATGCAAATTTATTTCCTTTATTTTTTTCATTGCATTGTTTTATTAGAATATAACTTTTATTAAACTGTTATGATATGGTTTAAATGTTGCATGAAACAAAAATTTTATTGTAGACTGAAAATATAACTATTTTGTTTAGTTATTTTAATTGTATAGTATCGTAAAATAGGCAGTATAGATCTTTGGTTTAAAATACAAGAAATATTTTCTTTATTGAATGAAAGATATGAATATGACATAAAATGTAACGTTGAGCTCGTTCCCTAAAAATAAAATTAAAAAATAAGTATTTTTTTATTGATATGTAGTTTTGTTTTATTGGAAAGGGGAAAACTAATTATGTAGACTAATTTTAGTCTTTGGATTTGAAATATATTTACTGGGAAGTGTAGTTTCACACTTAAAATATTAGAATTTCTTTATTGAAAAAAAAAATTTTAATTTATAAAATTATTCATTATTTCAGCACATTTTACTTCATTCTCATTTGAAAAGGAAATTTGTGTCAAAAGTATTTAAATAAAGTCAAATAAACTGCGTGAATTCATTTATAAACTTATATATCTGTAGTAATAAACCATAAAAAGGCGCTTAGTGACTAAATTTACGTATTCATTCAACGAAACTTTACATATTTTTACACATTTGAAATGCAAAATTAGTAACAATTTTATAATAAAATAACTCATATTTCGTTAAATAATCACTCTATTAGAATTCAATAGGACAAAATTGGGAAACATATGTACCAGTCACTAAAACCTGCAAAGTTATTGTTCGTTAATTTTATGCATAAGCAGAACCGAGAGCACGTATTGGTCTTTGTGAGCATTTTGTATATTATGATTTATTCCATCCAATACAGGCAATAAAGAAAATGAATAGCACCAGGTATGGGAAATAGGATAGTACTAAATGTATTATTTTACATTTCTTTCAACCAATACTAAATATAATATGCCTTAATCGAAATATATATATATATATATATATATATATATATATATATATATATATATATATATATATATATATATATATATATATATATATATATATATATATATATATATATATATATATATATATATATATATATATATATATATATATTATAATAGATAAATAGATTCGAAAAGAAGGAGTAAAAATGTCATTTTTTAGTGATTATAAGATGTATGTGTTTTTTGCATAAAATAGATTTGTAACATACATTTTAGAAAACTTAATTGTTTCAATGTTTATGAATCATTAACTATTTTAAAGTTTATTTATCATTGCTTTATTCAAAGATTCATTTCAGCATTTTTAAACTGATTTCTGAGAGGTTGAGACGCCTTTTCTGTATAATAGCAGATTCAGCGAATCCAAATTTCCATTCATCTAAAATGATGAATTGAAGGGAAACAAAACAACCCGTCATTCTGTGGGTGGAGGGAAATGAAATCTGTAGATTACATGCGTAAAGCATTGAGAACTATCATTTCCATTCCTGTGTGAAAAACTTTCAGTCCATTCTTTCTGCCTTCCTTCTTTAGAATTTTAAAGTCCTTTTTCCCCACTTTTATATTCTTTTTGTCTCTGTAACATATGTCCCGACTCAACTATCGATTTGTTTGAGTAGTTAGAAAGCCTTAAGCTGAAAACGTGTCGAAAATGTTGGACTTGCGCCTCGTTTTCCCTGTGTTTATTCCTTTTTGCTTCTGCTGTTGTTTATCCAGCAGGCGAGTTGAAGTAAGTACTTTTTCAGATGGTGTTGGAGCAGCGCAGTTAAGTTTCTACCTCTGTCTTTCTCGAGAAAATAAGATTGAAATGTCAGTGAAAGAAATGATTATTTAAATATTGATTTTTTAATACATGCATGACTTTTACATAGGGGATTATATTTATACACGTGTATTTTCAATTTTCTCTGCAATGTACAAATGTTTCCTTTAAAGAATTGGCTTATTTATCATAAACTAGGTCATATCTTTGACGCTTAGTAAAAATGCAAATGAATTTAACGTAAGTATGTATTTTTGCTTATAAAACTGACATAATATTCAAAATACTTAATAGTAATAAATTTATATATATAAGATATAATTTTTGAAATGTAAAATAAAATCTTGATTTTTTTATTTATTTATCGACAAAGAAATTTTTTAATGTTATATCATAAATTGCATAAAATAAGAATACAAGATGAAAATAAATATTCATTTTCTCTGCGTTAAAATAAACCGATTAAGTATTTTATTTTTATTTTTCGGTTTGTTAAAAATTACTGCATAAAGTTTTTCTAAAAATGTTTGAATAAAGAATATTCCTATTAGGAAACTTATTAAGAGTTCACTCAATATTATTGATAATTATATAGGTATTACTAATAAAAAATATGAAAATATTTTTAATCAATTACTTATTGCAATGATGTTGAAAATTAGATTATATTTCATGGAAAGAAATTTAACATATATTTCAATTATTCATAGAATTATGAAAACTACCCATCGAAAAATAGTACAAACGTTTCAATAATTTCATTAACAATTTTTTTGTAATACTACTCAAAATGTTAATTCCATTAACTACTAAGCTCGTGTGAAATTTTTCTATGATTTTTTTTATCAAAATAGTTTATGAAAAGTAAGTAAGTTTCTTCTGTCATATATGAGAACAAATGGAAACTTAAATTAATTGTTAAACAATTTTATTAAGGAACTTATCGAAATGTGCATACAAATAAAGTAAAAGCTCATGATTATTAGTCTGATAAAGAAATTGAGCTTCATTATTAAACATAATTAATGATATTTGTATGCATAATGTTAAATAAAATGTCTATTCAAATAAATTTTATCTTTAAAAATGTTAAATATAATAAATCGTAATAAAGCTGAATCTATATTTTTGTAAGGTAATTTTTTAAACACAGCATTCGTCACATACTTCATAAGAGAAACCATATAATGATAAAATAACTCTAAATACGTGTATACAATTCCCATTTTCATATAACAATTCAAATATTGCACATATTTATTTTGCAAATATTCTTTCATATACATTCTAACTTCTGACCTTTAAGATTTGTCATAATCATTTCAAAACAAGATTACACATACACTTATGAATATTTATCACTTTTAAACACAAAATTAACTGAAATTGAGGCTATTCTACAAATCCGAGAAGAAAATATGTGGACAATAGACACTTCTTATGATTTTTCTGATGTAAAAAAAGAAGTTTAATAAACCGAAACCAGATAGATGCATTAGAAGAGAAATTGAGATTCTGAAATTCTTAAAAACCAATGGTCTTAAACAATGAAAAAAGAAAAAAAAACGCATTAAAGACAAGAGTGTAACAATAGATGAATAATAAGAAATATTGTAAATTCATCTGAGGAATCATTTCTTCAAAAAATCCATGTAATGAATTTAGAAGGAATCCAATAATAAATGGTTGATTTCGTATCATGTAAAAATATGGCTATATATCACGTAATGGTCATCTGCTCATTCAGTTGTAATAATTAAGGGTAATCAATAGCCCACTAAGATGGAAGTGGGTTTCCCCCTATCTTAATAATTTTTCATGGCCACGAATCACCATAATCCAGTTTCACAAGATTACGGACTTTTGCGGATGTCCAGATTGTATCACTTCATTTAGATCCAATTATATTTTTCCTGAGTATTTCTCTCCCTAAATGCTCACTATGTTGGTAAAGCATTATGACAAGCTAGGCTCTCGAGAAACTTAAGGTTTCCCTCGTCTAATTGTATGATAACCTTTTTTTTTATCATACACGACATTAGCATTGCTTTTCAAGAAACGTAAACTTTACGTTCCCCTCATCTAATTTTGTCATCTTTTTTTTTACGATACTTGGCATTAGCATTGTTGCTACATTGTGTCGCTTCACAGCACCATTTGGTAGCAATGTTTTACAAACCTTTTCACTTAGAAAGTCTTGAGGGCTTTATTTTAAAATGTTTCTCTTTGGACTTGAAGAAGTGTATCCAGAACTATTTTAATAGCTAAGATTAAATCTTGTTAGTTTTGTATATGTGAACGCTATCACTTGAAAACCATTAATATGCACATTATTCAGCAAATCTATAGATTAAAGGACTTGATTAGTAAATGTGAGGAGTGGAACTTTTTTCATACTTTACATACGTACAGCAACATTTGGAATCATACGCCGATTTCTTTATATAATAAATTCAATTGGTAAGCGTTGAAATAATGATTTTATGAAATTATTTGTTGATGAGTTCAGTCACTTAGCTTGATCCCTTTGCAATTGGTAAAAATAAATCATGACTTACTTAGTTATAACATTTGATTCTTTTAATTTAGTTGCCTTACTTGATCAATCAATTTGTAAATTGTTGTTATATTAATTTAATTACTTCTATCAAAAAGTAAAGTTCATTATGTCTATTTAAGCATACTTAATATACATCAATATGCATTGATCACTATACATGAACATTTACATTGATCCAGGATATATATTATATTTCCTTTAAAAAACAGCCAATAAGTAATGTGCATATAACATTAGTAATTTCCATATTAAAAAGGAAATGCAGGTTTTGCTTCTCAAACGATCACCATAGTTAATCTGCATGCTATCTTGATAATTAGAAGAATAACTGGTACCTCTCAACTAGAATCATGATTCAAATGTATGGTAATCAAATTGTCGGGAGAAGTTAGTGGCCATTAAAAAATTTATTTTTTAATTTAAAGCTTTTTCTTGGCAAATTGAGTAATATATATCACTTTTATTCCCGTTACCATAAACTATATTATTTCCGCTTAATATAAATTGAAGAATAGACCACTGACTATTGTAAAAATTTTTGTTGCACCAGCATGTTTCAGTGACTCAGCCCTGAGTTCTGTCTATGTTCTACCAGATAGATAGAAGCAGCAAGAGAGTGCTGACAATTTTGAAGCATGGACTAAGCAGAAGACTCCCAATACTTGACTTGCCAACACCAGAAATATCATTTTACTTGGTGAATATTGCGACTGTAATCTATTTAACGAACCATAGTCGCTTAGAGAACACGAGAAATATATTTATCAGCCTACATTCCTTCTCAACCTTCCGATAATGAGAACGATGCCCTAGCCATCCAGACCATCGTTGCTCTGGCATATGGTGTAATATGAAATCTTAAAAGCTGGTCAAAGTTAATTACACTCACAAAGTGTAATTAGCTAGCTATGATATCCTGTTTGAAGTATCCCAATATGCTGATCCCAAAATAATTAATGAAAGCATAACATCTGTAATATTTTCTTTCCTAAACTAATATGAAGTCTTCTCCAGAGTAATGTGCATCAATTAATTAAAATTGTTGCTACTATCAATTTATATGATCTGTTTTATGACTTCTCGAGTAATTTATCAAACTAACTTTTCCTTGTGTGAAATATGTTATGATTCTGGAAAGGTATTGATATTTAATTATATTTTCAAATATAATGTAACCAATAAACTTTTTTGCAGTTTTTAATGAATGAAACGGAAAATGAGTTGCACAAAATGTATTTCACATTTTCAGTCCTCTAAGTAATTTCCTTCGTTTCTAACATTTCTTTCCACGTATCTCTGTTGGTGCAATCTACTTAGGATAAAATTCCAGAGTTTTTAATGTTTAAACCTGGGAGTTCTACACATAGTTTTGTTTCATTTTGCCTTAATTCTTGACTCTAATTTTGGAAACCAATACCTTGCAGTATTTTCATTCACAGAACTACTTCTAAACTTAGCACAATCACTGATTTGATTCAGATATTGATAAAAATTCTTTGAAGTCATCAAGCAAACAACAAAAAGTGAGCTCCTTGTACTATTGAATTTTCTTTGGTACTATACGAATTGTAATGGATGAAAATATATGGTTTACCGTCTTTCATAATCACTTGTATTCCTACTCTTCACTTAAAAAACAATTTAATGATACATAAATCTGTATATCCTCACTTTCTTCAGTGAAAAGCAAAAATGGCAATAATGTTATTGGAATCTGGGTATTAATCGAAATAAAATATGATGTTCAATATTTTTTTGAATTTAAAATACTCAAAAAGCAGATAAGTACTTTCTTCCCATTATATAATTTTAGATCCGTGAGTGCTAATGTGCATATAAAATGTATGACGAAAAATCAAATATTATGAATATTAAGTGGATAAATACTTTCCACACACACTCATATCTGTTTACATTTATAACTAAAGAATGAAATAAAAATGTGACTGACCAAACAAAACATGCAAGTAAATGAAAAATATTTTTATCATACTTGTAAATTTATTTACTTTAATTAAATTTTTTGGCACCAACTTTAACAAAGGAAAAAATAGCATCGGATTATTCTCAGCTGTCATTTATTACCACGTGGCAAGGCTTCCTGCTCCACCTTTCCGAAGACTGTCATCGTGAAATAGGCTATACCTCTACAGTTTCGGTAATAAACTTCACATTCCTTCACTCTGACTGATGCAACGGAACTAATGATACATCTGAATTGTTCCTTAGCACGCAGATTACCCAGCGAACGTCGATTTTCTTCTGTACTCACGTACGCTGGAGAATGCTCTAATCCGAGAATTTCCATGCAGCACTAACAAAACATGCATCACGAGGGACATAAAATAGAGTACATGAATTTTTGAACACTTTATGACATCGTGAGTCTTCCTTTAGTTTTCATACAAATTATTTGAAATAAAAAGAAAGTATAATCTGATATATTTTTCTAAGAAAAGCAATTTCGTTTTTCTTTGATATTATCGAATAAGTATAAATTAGCCTTCTAATGGCTTCCTATTTGTTGTTTTTCCACCAAGAAATATAATTTTCTCAACTATACAGTGATATTTTTGTTATTCTTGTGAAGTACTTTCTGTTTAATGGGGATGTTTTTAAAATTGCTTCTGCAATACTTAGTGGAAATCTGGTTAAGTATTATATTTTACATTTGTTAAAAATGCATACATTTATATTTCGAAAGAAAACATTTTTCAGACATAATATTTTCTTAAATATTTTATTAGAAAAACATTTTCCTTGAAAATACAAATATACCACCGTCAATAATTACATTTCAATATATAACAAATTATTTAAAAGAAAATGTTTGTTTTTCTGATACTTTCTCCATGATTTTTGGACAATCTTAGACATATTCCAGTTTCAAGATCTTCAAATGGATAATTTCATCGATAAAATTATTCATATAATTAATGCTTAGAGATTAGTGAATTAGCTCATTCATCTGACAAATATCGCTATATATTAATTGCAGAAATATAGATAAAATTAAAAGTACCTTTTAAAAGTTAATGTGTGCTCTGTATAAATTTAAGTAACATCTTATAGCATTTTTTTATTGTTTTAATATTCTCAATATTCTGTAAGGTAAAGCAATACTAATTTACTCCCTGCATGAATGTTACGTGAAAATTAATTACCCAATATATAATGAGAAACTTATTAGTAATAGGGGGAAAATATAAGTTCCTCTTTTAATAATATTAAATATTCTCAGTGTAAAGCATAATATTTTTCACAAAATATTTGCTGCAAAAATTTAATGAATATTTTAAATTTACTAAGCTAAAAATATGTTTACATGAAAAATATATGAATGTGTTTGGCAGAAGGAAAAGTCTATATTTAAGATAATTTATATTTGATGCAATATATGTATGGAAGTCACATGAAAATTTGTATTTCAATGAATATTTTTGAAAGATTATTTTTCTCACATAATCTTTAGCTTACATTATAATAATCTTCATAAATCTGATATCAGTTTAAATTTTTCCTTTCTGATATTCCCACACCAAAATAATATTGAAAATCAAGTTTAGAAAACGAAAATACATTTTCTGAATGTGCCAAATGCCCTTTGATAGAAAAATTTTTTAAATTTATTTATAATTCGAGCATTGATTTTATTTCTTTATCAACAATATATGATGAAATTTAAACCTGAATCATTATTCATACACTTTTACATATACATAGATAACTTTTTATTAAAGCTTGTGAGGTAAGACATGTTTCAATATAGCGCTTATTACTTGAACTAAAAGAACATTATGAAAAATGTATTTTAAATTATTAGCATATATATATATATATATATATATATATATATATATATATATATATATATATATATATATATATATATATATATATATATATATATATATATATGTCTATACAACTACAGAAACATTTTCCTTGAACATAAATGTATGTTTAACGAGAGCTTGGTTGAATGATTTATATATTAGTTACATAACTGTTTTATCAAATTTGAATTTTCATTTTGAATGACTAAATTTAAAGATTAATACTACCACCATTAATACTAAAAGAACAAGATATGAATGAACATTTAACAAAACCTTGTCATCAAGCCTCTAATAAATTCTGTGAAAACAAAAAATATTATGTAGGATTTCTACTTACGCAAAATTTAGAGTTCCATTGAGTATATTTAAAGGTTATTTATATATTAGAGCAAAGAAAGTATAGTACACAACATGTTTAGACAATGAATTCTAAAATTTTTAAGACAATAAAATGAAAATTTTGGGGAAAAATACTATTGGGAAAAAATAAGGAAAACTGGATACTTAACAAAGAAAATAATGTTTAAAAGTCTCAAAAAATATAAATTAAAATATATTGTTTTGGAAGATAGCAGTTTAAGAAAACATTTGATAATAAAAACCAAAACAGATAAAATTCACATTTGATATGGTTTACCTAAGTGCAACTTCTTAGGGATTTAAATCAATATCTACGCTGGCTGCGCATGTCTTTCTGCATAAATCTTGAATAGACAAATTCTATAGTATTTAATTTGAAGTATATATTCACAAATACTGCTTGTGTCTTAGTAAAAAGACATTATGCTTCTGACGGGAACATCGTTTGTTCAATCACAGTCAGCTGTAGACGAAAACTAATGGGTATTGTGCTTCATCTGCATGCATGCACATCAACGATTAATGTTTGTAATTGAATGAATTAAACGTTCCTTTAGGCCGTGGTAGCCTATCGGATAGGGCATGGACCTTTCCATCTGGTAAGGTGGGGTTCGGTTTCCAATGCTGCCAAGGACCCACCGAGTGCATGTGATATACATGCTCGTTAAATCTGTGGAATCGAAAATCCTCTGATTTGTCACTGAGCAGTTACCATGGGTCTAAAGGTCTGCAGAACGTTTCCTCCCCTTTCAGATCAAAATCAACATTGTGAAAGTATATCCTCTGGTGGTACTCTCTATTGGAAGAGTTTAGAGCAAAGTCGTACTTTCACCTTCACGGTGCTCTGGTTAAACGAAAGGAGGACGAGCATGACTTATTCAAGTGTCATAAGTAATAACAAAAAATTTCTTCCAATCCGACACATGAATTGCACTTACTATCTACGCAATTCTTTCCATTTGGGAATTTACAAGTTAAGTATTAAGGTGCCTCATGAGAGGCTCAAATTATTTCCAGTCTATGTTCATATACTATTAGTATAAATGACTTGGAGATATTTTAGAGAACACATGTTTGATTTCAAACGATATAATTGAGCAGTTTGTTCAGTGAAAAAGTTTATTACAGAATTTTATGCTTAAATGAGAGTGAACTTAATTAATCAAATTTTAACTTCTAAGAAAATCAAAATTAAATCGTTTCCAATATGAATGATTGGTTTAATGACTTAATCAAGAGAGAATAGTGAAAAAGAAATGGAAAACGTAAGGAAGTCATGTTGTTATTGGCTTATCCTCTTTAAAGATCTGACATTTGTCAGATCAACTCCAATAAATTGTTGACAGTAACGAAGTCATAGATGCTGTTATCGCACCAATCATACTTTCCTGTACCTAGTTAAGAATCAGGCTCTACCAAATTGGTACTAGAAACCCGATGAAAATCTTGGTAATTTTGATGCAGGAATCAAACAGAACACGCACCAATATTTCACAATCAGCGTAATTATTGCACTTGGAAGACATTGTGACTATACTTTTCTCCAGCCATTTTTAGCGAAAACGACAGATGTTCGGTTAAGTGAGGATTCAAACTCACTACCTTCAGATAATAGGTAGAAATGACGCTCTACGCAACCAAGCTACCTTGGCCTTGGAGTTATCAAAGTAATTTCATTTTCATTGCCATAAAGGGGGTACATTTTTATTCTCTAAGAAAGCAAGTATTGAAATTAATGCTGGGACTTTATACATGCCTTCACATATTACAGTTATGATATCCAAAGTATGCCATCACAGCATTGAAAGTGAGTGATTCTCGCATCTTATAAGCAGATACCAAGCAGACCACCAGACTTGGCTTGCAATCACAAAGGCTTCATTTCACTTACAGGATCTTTCGAAATTTTTTTTTTTTTATTATCTTAAGGATTGTTCAACATGACACATCTTTGACGCTGTCAATTATAAAATCCGCAACAAACCGGTGATTTTAGGTTTGGTAATAATGTTTCTTTACATTAAAAATGGCGTCATTAGTTACTAAGTTACTTACATATACATTTTATTATACTTCTCATATACACTATATACTAATAAATTAAGCTTATATAAATTATAATAATAAATTATATATATATATATATATATATATATATATATATATATATATATATATATATATATATATATATATATATATAGAGAGAAAAAATGATAATTATCTCTCAATGCCAGAGAGAGCAATCTATTTCATAAAATATTTTACTATGCACAAAGATTTTATTGGGAAAAAATTATTAATTTACATGGAATAATAATTCAAATGATAAAATTAAACTCTTATGATTATGATTATTAATTGATAAAATTCAAATGATAAAATTAAATTCAAATGATAAAATTAAATTCAAATGATAAAATTATAATTTCAAATGATAAAATTAAACTTTTTCAGGAAAAACAATTTTATTTATAATTATATTTAGTATATTCTAATTTTTCGCGATTTTATATTTTCTTTTATTACTTATGAGCAAAACATGTTAAAGCGAACAAAACATAGTTCCTTTTTTCAGAAATAAATTTTTAATATAAAATATTTATTTTATTTGTTTTGCAATATCTTCTAGCGAAATTATGTTTTTTTCATTCCCCAATTCCACTTAATTCGAGAACCTACATTTATAACGAAACACTACTGTTCGTTGTTTTTAATTCATATGAAAGCAATTATTTTTCCTTCTAAAAATTCCTACTTTATTTTCATTTCTCTAATTTACATTTTCCCTTAGGATAATAGCCCACACTGAAATCTGGAGAATTTCCGTTTACAATTTAATTGGCTTATTCCGCACATCATTTTCAGAAAATAGTTTTACTTTGCATATTTTTTACATTTTATCTAAAGTATCACATACCACTTATTATTATGCGTATGTGTTTAGCTCGCAATGACTATTTGAAGTAAGCAGATTATTTAAATAGAGTTAAATGTAACTTCCATTTTTGTTAAAATTAATGTTTGTTTAAACTTAGAATTTTTTTTACTTAAATTGTTAAAAATTTTATTTAATAGTATATGCAATTTTTTCGTAATTTTTATGGAATTATTTAATTCTTTTGTTATAGATTAAATTGAAGTCATTCTAAGACATTTATTGAAGCTTACTTTTTAATTGTTTTGGCATCTTTACATTTTTCAAATCTTTAATTTTTTTACAAGAGTGTTGCAACAAGTATATTTTATTCACAACTTTTAAATATTTACGAATTTTAAGGAACTCTAAATCAGTATGATGCTTTTATAAGAATTTCCTTACATTTATATTTAATTTTTACATTTACTTCAATTTTACAACTGTATAAAATAAAAATTGTAAAAAATGTATGTGAATACTTTTAGTCCTATATATGCATATATATAAATATATATATATATATATATATATATATATATATATATATATATATATATATATATATATATATATATATACAGAGAGAGAGAGAGAGAGATTGTAATTCACAAAATATGCCATACTCCTTAAAAATTATTTTTTCCATTATTTTCTTTTGCATAAATCCGTACATTGACCATCTTCTAGTTTAATCAAGGATTTCCAAGGGAATTCTTATTTATTCTTCAGTGATATTCCAGAATTCTAATCACCCATTAGGTTACTCCTAGTCAAAGCTCTCTTCTGGAAACTATCAGCGACCAATATTCTGTTTGCCTTACGTACTGTAGAATGAAATACTAGCGACAAATAAGGATAAGAAAAGAGAGCAAAGTACCAAGAATGGAAAAAAAGAAAAAAAAGAACGCGGCATTTTCTGATGCCTTTGATCAATATTGCATCTTCACATTCGCAGTTAAGCCTAAGAGTATATCCTTATACATATAAGAGCATTACTTCCTGAAACTACATTTCCGAACTTATGTATCCTTAAGGTCGACTATTTTTCATGTTATTTAAGATGGATTCTAGCGTCTTGTTACTTCCCTAGAATTTCTTTTAGCAATCAATATATCTTAAGACATCATTTAAACGTAAGAAATACACTTTGGACAAAAAATTGGTAAATAATTTGATGATGTTTTGCAAAGTAAAATCAATATCAGTTTATTAAGATTTAGTTAAGAAATAGAGATCTAGGTTAAGGAATAAAATCCTGAATTTGTAAAAAGATTACAAATTATTTTGACTTAACTATCAGAACAAATATAAATATTCATTTGCAAAGAAATTCAGAAGAAAAAATTTTAAAATAATACTTTTAATTTAAGATTCAGTTAATTTTTAAAAATAATATTTACTTATCAATATTCAACACAATAATTTCTGAGAATATATTTAAGAATGTAACTACCTAAAACCTACGTGATTCTTTATATAAATTCTATAAAGTTAATTTAGCGAAATTTTTCTTTTTAAAATTAATATTCTCTCTCACATATGCACAATCTAAATGTATAATAAATTAAATGTCAACACTTCCCATTGAAATGCATTAGGTTGAAAGAATTTTAGTTTTATACAAAGGAATCAAACACATTTATCATTTGTAAGGAATCATATAATAAAATATGACACTATTTGATTACCTATTATTCCTAAAAAAATTATTAAATAACTAACAGTGTAAGTGCTTGTAATGAAGTTTTTCACAAGGAAATTTATAACTATATTTTCAGGCAAAGAATAAAAATTAATAAATTATTTTATATGTTATTAGCTTAAATGTATAAATTCAAATAATGTAATACATTTAAATCACGAAAATTTTAACAGTTGGGGATAATATGATAAAGTGAAAAGTTAGATTATTTCCTTCTAAACTTGGTAATATATTTTAATGGATACATATAATTAACTGATAATTAGAAAAGTGAATTTTAAATCACCGCGTAGGAATTAATTTATATCGAATTAAACAAAATGTTCTTTTGTTATAGTAAAATTATTAAAATCAAAAATTTGAAAAAACTGATTTTATTAATTTTTTTAATAAAATATATCTTTAAAAATGTGTTGATTAGTAAAAAAAAATAAAATAAAGAATTTGAAAACGTTTATTTAAATTTAATGTCTTAAATTTTAATTATAAATCATTTAAAGTAGATTAATTGCTCAAAAAGCTCCTAAGTCTATTTTATATCTACAGAATATATAAATTATTATTTCTCTGATTTTATTTTATTAAATAAAAAATATCAACTAATTAAAACGATAAAGTATTTTAAAAACTAGACAGAATAGTAATTTTTTTTATTCAGAATATACCAAAAATCAGAATGAAATCGATAATTAACCTTTGCAAAATTAAAATATGGTTAAAAGATTTCTGTGTTCACTAAAAATATATCATCTTGCTAAAAACTAAAATTGTTTAAAAAAACATGTATATATATATATATATATATATATATATATATATATATATATATATATATATATATATATATATATATCATTTTACATTTGTATTCACATAATGTGAATATTTAGATATCTCCAAAACCTGTTAGTTAGAAATCATAAAATTAAATAAATTCAACATATTAAGTAGTAATTTTTCTGAAATAAAGCTAGAACTTTTATTTGAGACTAAAATTGATACTTTTGTACGAATAATAACACTTTAATTTTAGCTTCAAAAATCACATTTGTGTATGTGTTTAGTGCTACACTTACAATTCTAAGAAACCTTATCTTTTACATGTTCTATCAATCTTGTTTGCAAATGATTTTTTTGAAAATACAGGTGCAAAAGAGATTGATATATTTATTCGAGTTTGTAATTGATAAAATATTTAAGAGCCATCATGATAAAATATTTAAGAGGAAAATATGCATTTATAACGTTACAAAATTTTTACCCAAATTATTTTTTTATTTCTTAATAAATAATGTTTGGATTCTCCTTATTTACTTAACATCAACAAGTTTACAGAGCTGATATAGATCTCAATTAATAATTCAAGAATAGTTTCGTCAATTTCCAAACTTTCTTGGTATGATTTAGTAAATTTCACAAGTCATTTTAAATGCATAAATTTTTAAAACTCGAGAGATTTCATGATTATTCTGATATATCTTTAATAACCAATACATTAATATTCTGAAATGTCTGAGGCTGGAGTAACTAAATGCATAATATATTCTTTTGAAGTTAAGCGGTTGAAAACATATTAAAACGAGCATAAATGCAGCTTTACAATAATTATTGAATGCAGAAATTATTTCAAAAACCACGTATCACATGAAATCTCATGATATCAAGAACTGATTAATAAAGATGCCTTTCGCAGAAATAAATTCATATATTTAATACATTTAGTTTAGTATTATTTTAAGAATTTAGTTCAACGCATGACTTATAAGCTTCTTTTGAATCTTAAACGTATAAATTTCTTTTGAATCAAGAAATCAGGATACAGCAAATAAATATATCTATAGAAACCAACATTTTTATTTTAAAATAAATTTCGAAGTTTAATGTATTTTAACTCAAATATGTTGAAATTTAAAATAACAAATAACCCAAATAGTTTCAAATTGATTTTATGAAAGCAATAAGTTATATATTTAGATTTTTTATTTATTTTTAATAATGTATGTTTTTAATGCTTGTTAATAACCTCCAACAACAAATTATTGCCATATTGTTTAAAATAATAATTGTTATTTATCATTGATATTATTAAATTAAGTTAAAGGAAAAATAATCATTAAAAATAATAAATTTTGGATTCAAAAGGGCATGATATTAATTATTTTTAATTCTTCTTATTTAAATATAATGTTACTCTACTTGAAACAATTGACAATTTATAGTACTTAATTAAAAATGTATCTATTTAACAATCAATGCTATTATAAAAGCATCAATTAAAAATATTTGTGGTATAAACTATCTAATTAAATCATACAATAATTTTCATTTCAATGTCATCTAGAATTACAGTTAAAGAATTTAAGTTATAGATCAATAGGAAATGTATGTGTTCATGAAATGCGAAAATATTTTAATCCAGACTGCTTTATTAGAAACATCATAAATACAAAGCAAAATTTGCAATGACATCAAGTGATTATTTTGCATTTACAATCCTCGTTAGACATATAATGAACTGTAATACTTTCAATATATTCATATAAATATATTTCATATGTTTTGTATATCTCTATAATCTTTAACCACTTTTAGTCTAAGTACACCCCATTCTAGGCATGTTTATTTTTACAAACTTGCAAAACATTTCTACCCGATTTTACTAATTTCCTTTGTATGATAAGTAATAAATTAAAAAAGAATTTAACTGAATATCTGTAATTATTAAAATATCCTTATTAAAGACAAAGCAATTTTTATTCAATATTTACGACATAAGTATTTACAAGTTTGAGAAAATTAAACATCTTTGACATGGTTCTCAACACCAGCTCTTGCAATATCATTGTTTTGAAATTGTGTATAACATATAAGAGATATAAGAATCATCATATATATTTTTTTCAAATACTATGATATATTTTATTTACGTCAGTTATTACTCACCTATTACTCTTTCTCTAGCGCCTAATGGATCTTTTTTTCCGTTTTCATTTTCTTCAAATTAAAAAAGTATGAAACAATTGCTTGCATTTTTTTAATTATTTATTTTGCACATTTACTTGCATTTAATGCGGTATTTATAAGACTACATATAATAATATTTTTCATAAGTAAAGTAACAAATTTTCTTTGAAATATGCATTAAAATATAATTAAATATCCAAATCAGTAGACAAATATACTGTCCAAATTTTCCAAAAGTATATTTCATTTTTAATAAATATAAAATTTTAATTGAAATTAAATATATATTTTAAAAGTATCAATGATGGTTGAACCATAAATTTCAGAAAAAAATCTAAAATATTTATTTAAAAACAGATTACAAATTTACACAACTGTAAAAATAATCTAATTATCTTGAAAAAATTAAATTCGTGATATATTCTTTATATTTTTAAATGTTTCTCATTATTAATATAAGTAAAATTTTATGTTGTAACTGTGGGAATTACGATTGTTAATTTAAATTTTTTAAAGGGGACTTTTTTCAAAATTTTATTCATTAAAAAACCAGTTGGAAATGACAATTTATTGTGAATACTTACCAATAACTACATCAATTTTATTGGTGATTTAAATACCTATAGCTTTTTAGGTATTAAATTCAGATAAATATTGTGTGTGCTATTTACCATAATATGATTGTCTTAATTTAATGAATAAAAAATTGTTTATATATTTTACATTACATTATTTAAATAAACATAAAACTCACAACAACACGTTATTTTAATTAACGCGAATATAGTTTAAATGATATTAAAATAAACATAAATTTTTTATATGTCCAAACAACATATAAAAAATTTAACATAAGTTCTTTGTAAAAATTATAATGGAAATTGTGTAAAAGGAAAATTAATTTCTTTATGATTCAAATAAATTTTTAAAGTTATTTTTAGGACCTTTAAATGTTTAGAAGAACATTTTTTAAGAACTTTATCAAAATAGGAATTAATTCATCATCGGTACTGGTCCCTCATTTGAGTAACTATATACTGCAATATTCAAAATGCAAACAATTTTTTACCACTATCAAAAATTTTATTTGTTCTACCATTCACAATTTTTTTGAAAGTTGAGGTTTTTTAAGTAAATTTTCTTCAAAATTTACATTTGTATAATTTTAAAATTAATTCAGAGATGGTTTTTGTGATATTTTATTCAATTTTTTAATTAATTATTAGAATTTCACATTATTTTTGAAAAAGTTATTTTTATTTTATAAAAATAGTGAGGAAAACTCTCATTTAATTTACGGATTTAAGTTAAAATCCTTGAATGAAATATTTTCCATTTATCTTGATTAATTTACATACATGAATGTGTTTAAATAAAAGTTCAAATACTTAGTATAATTTTAAATAAGAATTTATAATAATATTACTTTATTTGTAAGAGTTGATACTTATTTAAAAGTATGCATACACAGGAAAATATAAATATACACTATTTATCTATTATATATATTATAGTAATATAATAATAGAACATTTTATATATATTATAGTAATTTATGCATAGGTCTTATCTTTACATCACATTACGACTGAATCAATATTTAACTCTAATTTTAGATAAAAGTGGCAAAGACTATGACAACAATTTCAAAATCATCGGGTTCCGTGTAAACTACATCAGCATTTATTGTGTTTTGATGTGATATTTTCCTGTCAAATCAATGGAAGTAATTTCATAATTGTTTATTTTAATATTTACTGACTTTTTTAAAACAAATTCTTTAAGCACAAAATAATTCGTGAATTCCTTTCTACCATCATAAGCGTCTTTTCTTCGTCGTTTGTTTTAAAATCAAAAGTAAAAATTAGAAAATTAAAACCAGAAGTTTGTGTTTTCAAATCCGTAAGTATTAAACTTCATGTACAACAATCTAATTCGTTTCCTTTTAAAAAATGAGGACATTTATTTCAACGGCTTACATATATAGAGTCATCAAACAGCCAAGCAATTTTAGAGTTCATATATAATTCTCACAAGATTCTAAATCCGCATTTAAATGTTTGGTTCAAAGAATCAATATCCCGGCAAACAAATGCTCATCTATAGATGCAAAAGCTTCTTTCATCACTGTAATTTTTTTTCTTGCAGTATGGTTTTTTTTTACATTATATACAGACAAAATCACACAGGGCGGGTCACTGTAACATCCGGAAAAAATCACATTAACAACAATGACGTGAAAAGAATCATCTTCCGGCTAATCATTATCGCGTGCCGGAAGTGACAAAATGTACTCCGATTGGGACACAAAACAAATTTAAGCGACGCAAAAACACCCGCATTGCAATCAATCACCGAGGGGGTCATTGTTGTTTTAGATGTAGGCTTGTTCTACAGCTGCGGGATTCTGATACTGTCTGTAACCGTGACCACTTCGGACGCTGGTGGCTTCGGGGTGTGGGGCACCGCCCATGCATTGCGGGTGAACTTTTATTCTGCTGTTGTTGATGGTCGCTGTCGTTTGTTCTCTTGGGTCCGGTTCTAGAACACTGGAATCCAGGCTTCCGAAACTTAGCCCATCCCTGTTGTCATTCCGATCTGCCTGGAAAGAAACGACGTTAAATAGGAATCCTTGCATGGAATGAAGCATGAAACCGAATTCATTGACCAAAAATTTGGTTTCATGATGAATGAAGCCATATTCGTTGATAAAAGTATTACATATTAATACTTGATAAATATTTTCAAATGTTTTCATAACATACAATATATTGTCTGTAAATATACAACTTTTGTTTATACTAAAGTTTTTGTAATTTTATTATAAAATGTATAGTTTTCTATAATAAATTATATAAAAGAATAACAGTACATAAATTATTTGTTTAGAATTTAGAAAGAATATAGTACAAGGTGAATGGTTGACCACACTGAAGCCTCATTTATATATTATTTATTCATGATACCTATAAGATGTTTTCGTCATATTGACATTTATTTTCAAATTTATGCAGTAATTAAAATACTTTAAATTCAATTAACAAATTATTATTTTTTTGTCGTGATAGTACATAAAAATATATTGAATTGGGAATTATATATGAATCAAAAAGCAACGTAATATCTATTACTTAATTTTAAATTTGATATAAATTCTACATATATGAGCAGTTTTTAAAACAAAATTTTCTAAATTAATTTAATTTTGTATTTAGACATCAAAATAAAATATGTAAGACAATTTCTTTATTTGCTCTTTTATATATGATTTTGCAAATCCGTATTTTCTTGCACTTAACAGGATAATGCGGGTAATAAAATAAATCTATTGCTCGTCAGTTCCTTAAAAAAACAATTAGAAACTAAATCAAAAAGATATATAATAATTCCAAATTTAAAGTTTACAGTGCAATGCAAAAGTTAGATCGACATATAAATTTTTCTCTAAGTTAAAATTCATATTTAGCAATACATATACGTTTAATATGGTAAACATATAATGCTGATATACTGATCAAGACACAATAACTGAGAAAAAAATTAGAATACAAATTATGGATATTCAAACTCAATTGCTTAAAAAAGAATGCAATCGTGAACTTTTAAAAACAATTCAGTAATGAAATTAAAAGGGAAATGAGCTCAGAGCAAATACTATATAAATAATATTGTATTCTGTTCTTTATCAAAAATATTACTTTACGATTAAGAATTTTTAACATCAATATTAAAATAATCATATTAAAAGTATGAAATATATCTTCGTGAATGTGTGAATTATTTATATTCAATAAATGTCAGTAAATATCAAAGTTAGTATATAAATATATTTTCTGTATTTAAGGCAAGTAAAAAGAAAATTTTTTCTAGGTTCTTTTAAATTTAAATGGATATTCAGAAATGGAAATTTTGATTGCAATATTGAATGAAATTGAAATGAAAATAAAACATTTTGATTTAAATAAAGGTAAAAATCCATAAAATTTGTGGAACATGCATACAATTATGTATACCTAAAACAGATATTGACCAGTTAAATCTTTGATAAAGTGATATTAAAAAATTTCAGTTCATGTGAATTGTTTTAAATAATTTCAATTAAAACGTATAATAAACAATAATCATAAATTATTTTTACGTAGGAGAAAAACAAAAATCGTTATGATATGAACATAGACATTTTTTGAAATAAAATGAATACTCTTTAGTGATCTAAACTTTAATCTAGGTTAGCTATTTATAATGAATGATCAGAAAAAGTTTTTTATGTATATTTTCTGTGAAAATGATTATTTTTACTGCAAAAGCGATAAAGCTGTAAGCGGTAAATGTACTAAAGCTTGCTGCAAACACTAAAGAACAGAACTAAGCTAATCAGTTTCCCCCATCATTTGTCTGCAAATCTACTCTGCGCTGCCGTTGTTGAACACAAAGCATCTAAAAGCTAAAACAAGCTAAAAATTGCATTTCCCCACCTTGATTCGTATTCGTCGTTCTATTTTTCAAAGTTCGACATCAAGAATCCTGGTCCGGACATTTTCGGACGAAACGTTGTCCGGCTTCGTCCGGACACCATTCGTACCCTCCACAAATTTTACTGCACCCTGTAAAGCATAAAGATCATCAATACACCCAGTGGACTACTCGGTCATAGAAACCAAAGTTCGAACTTAAGAAACATTAAATGAAAGATTCTTCTGATTGTCACTAAAAACCGCATTTTGTTAACTAGAAGCTATTCTATTGTCATTAAATATAAATAAGAAAAACCACATTATATTAAATTGAAAATCAAGCAAAATTCATACTCAATGTTGATTAAAGAATTCTCAGCAATTAAATTTGATGCATTGAACAAAAAACGCTAAATTTATTTTTTTCTAACTCGTGCATAACTTATGAATAAAATTTATAATTGTATATTGTTAAATGTTCTAAAAGAATATTTATATTATTTACAAAAATTTTACAAGTTATAAGCATGTTTAAAAAATGTATTTTAATATAATTCATCCAAAAAATAACTATTTTATTCCAGTTTTATCATTATTCAGAAAAAGTTTCTATGATATAGAGCATTTTTAAAAAATTTTCATGCTAAAATAAATGCTGCATTACTTCAAATAATTTGAAACCATACTTAAAAACTATTATTTTCTCCTTTCATACAAACAGTAAAAAAAAATTAAGCAACTGATGCTGCAGTAAGATTCAGAATAAAATAATGATGTGTATAGCTAACTATAAAATAACTATTAATATTAGAATGACATCACAGGAAACAAAACTGTTTATAAGTATCATGAAGTTAAGTAAACACATTTAACGAAAAAATGAGAAATAATAATTTGGAATTATCAATGATTTAGGAATAATTATTTAACAAACTAACATCTCATATGTCAAAAAACATACATGTACTTTTATTATGTATATTTAATCGACACATACATACATATGAACACACACATATGTTTAATCTATGAACATTAAAACCATATAACAGGAAATAAAAATAAAAGAGTTATATAATAATGTTGGTGAAAAATATGGATATGCAAAATAAATAGAATGGTGTAATTTAATAAATCTAATTAAGCATAATTGCAGGATAAAAAGGATCAGATTCAGTTTTGCTGCATCCAAATAAAACTTAGATATAAAATTAAATACATAATAAATGAAAACTAAGAATTAAATTATTTAAGTGGTATAATGGAATTAAATGGAGTAAATATATAGGAGAATATTTATATTTAAACAATTTGCTCTAACTTAATATTTGCATAAAATACTAGACATAGGTGAAACACAGATTTGCATTTTTACTTTCTTTATAAATCATTCAAAGAGAGGTTTCCGTTTTTTTTTTTTTTTAAAGTTTTATATTACAATTAGGAGTTATGAATTACCTTTAATTGATAAATACTGATTTATGAAATTTATGAGGCATTATGATTATTCAAATAATATGTTACATAAATGTTTAGCTGTTCTTATAATTTTCAGGTCTTGTAAAATTTAAAAGGAGTTTAAAACTGCTACTCAGTTGAAATGCATTTAGTCTCCTAGTATTGTAAATAATCTTATAAAATAAATCATTATATAATAAAATCCTTCGCTATAATTCTAATTAATTTAATACGATTGGTTTTTTTCGTGTTTTTAATATTTAAATTGTTTGACTTTGTATAATTGATTTTCCCCAATTTTGGAATTCATTTTACTTCATCAGCATGAGTTTAATTTTTAACATATTTGTTTACAATTATATTTATTTAATTATTTACGCAGGTGACTTACAGAACTAAATTAGAATCTATTTCAGGAAGCACTTCAAAACATAGAAATAGTGTATCTACATTTACAAAATTAAAGTTTCATTACAATGTCTTCTTATGATTTTCCTGACGCATCTGATCAAATGAAATTACAAAAATACAAACATACATATTTACCAGACTTCAAAATTTGAGGACATTTTTCATATTGTAGCATTTTCCAATGAATATTTTTATGCATTAAAAACTGGTGTATAGAATTGCATCGATATATAAAATTAGTGAGTTTTTAACAATACTTGCGATTTAACACGAAAACATTCAAATTTTTTAAAATAATAAAATTTGCGATGTAGAAATAGAAACTTCAATACATCTTTTTATTTGGCAAAATCGATGAAATCGCCAAATGATACCACTAACAACAAAAGAAATTGCTGTATTTTTTGGTATTATTCCATTATGTTTCCAAAATTATACAACTCTGGCTCAGATGCTTTAATCAAGTATAACAAATTCTGAATTTTTTTGGTGAAGAAATGTAGCCAAGATGACGTATTGTGACGTGCATGATGACGTAAATACTAGAGTTACCAAAATAGAATTTTCTGTATAATTCTTATAAGTCTCCATATTTACGACATAATAAAAATCAAGTTGCCAGATATATGAGAAAATCCGCCAAAAAATCACCAAACTCAGAATTTGGCATCTTGTATTATACAGCATCTAAGCCGATTACCCCTTTGTTTTGCTTCTTTTATTACTACTATATTTTACTTTTAAATAAATTTGTTACAATTAACAATTACTAGTTGTTGCGTTTTGACTAAGCTCTGTCGAATATGTTAAGTGACATTTTAGAGGGAAAAATGAAACAGCATCTAAGAATTGCTCTAATATTAATTTATTAATAGAACCTGAAATCAAATTAAGTTCTCATTTTAAAAATAAAAATACACAATTTTCTAACATACAGATATTTAGTTTCAAGATTAAATGATTTTAAAAATATTTAAATCAATATCAGATTAATTTAACAGACACGTTTCCTCATATTAGATGAATATATATATATATATATATATATATATATATATATATATATATATATATATATATATATATATATATATATATATATATATATATATATATATATATATATATATATATATATATGAATATGTTATGATATAAAGTTATACTTAAAACGTTGCTCACCTTTTTGCCGTCTTTGTAAAAAGGATCTTCGCCTATGGTAGCGATTTTTCCTTTGCTGCTGGTATTTGTGCAGTAAGGAATGGTTTTGGCTGTTGTAAGATCTGCTTTGTCACTATCAGGACAACCATTCTCAACAATGCTGAAAAGAATAAAAATTTGATGCTTGGTATTTAGGTTGTATGAAGCATTTTACGGTTTGCAGTAATTCAATAATTTATTACATTTCAGTAGAATTAAAAACTATTGTATAGCTAATTAAGTAAAACGATTTCAATATTTATATATTGTTTTACATATGTTGCTGTTGCTTATCCTCAATAAATTTGACATAAGTCAAATCAACTCCTGAAGGCTGTTCTCCACCATAATATCTTTGACAATAAGGGGATCTGATGTTATTTCCGTTCTGATTAGCCCGACGGAATTCAGTATGGGATTTTGTGAGGCTGGATGGTCGCAGAATTTTCTACAAGTGGGGTAAGCTCTTGTTCCTCTTTGTTTCACGTTTCACAAATAAATTAAAGATACTTTTTGGTTCACTGAATGAAAACAAACATATGAAGCTTATATTAATAATATATTGTTCATCATTAGACATTTTAGCACCACTTGATTGACACCTTCATGGTCAAAAGCCGTTGGGAGGCGTTTTAATATTTCCCGCGTAAGATTCCCTTCATTATTTTCATAGGTGGTATGCCGTATCTACTAATCACAGGGAAGTAAAACTGGAAAACTCCCAAGACCTTTTCCATAGAGGAATATCAACAGGGCAGAATCGCAACCATCGATAATTCCCAGATCACAAGAAGCATTTCTGATAACTCAGCGCAAATTCGTGGCAACCAAAACATTTTATTTGTTAGTTGATTGCAAAAAAGAATTGCTAGATAGTAACTTATGTAGAGTACGTTGCAGAATATATCATAGTAAAAAAGATCACATCTTTTTAAGCATATGAATGCAACAAAACAATTATGATAAGTGCATTTTCCTTTATTGTTTTATTGTTTTTAATGGGCCGAAAAAAGTGACCTATAGAAAGTATGGCCTAATGTTAGTCCTCAAAGTAATCGCCATCGTCATTCAGCACCTTCTGACACATGTGTCCGGTTGTGCAATCCTCTTGAGGTAAAACTCAGGTATTTTGAACGCAAACATGTTCGAGAATGCTTGGAGCAAGTCTGCTATATCGTGGATGGATTTTCCACAAAGATGTTTGTTCAGGAAACTGAATAAGTGATGATGCAAGATCAGGTCAGTAAGGAAGATGAACAGTGTTTTCCAAAGAAAGTCGCTAAGTAGAATTCCTGTCCACCCGCGCGACATGCAGCCTCACGTTATTAACCAAGAAAGGCACGCCATTTCGATTAAGAAATGTTGGCTCCCTCTGTTGCAATCTTAGAAATTGCTACTAGTGGAGGTTCACCATTACCGTTTTGGCTCTTTGGTAGCAGCTCATAATGCATCACTTGATGATTAGTCCACCAAATAACAGCTTCATTACAGAGGGACAAATCTTCTAACCTGAATTTCAGAAACCAATGCCTTGCCGTACATTCATTCACAGCAAACGCATAACATACTTAGAGTTGTGTTATAGCAACTGTGTGATAAGTTCATTTTGAAGTCGTAAAGCAAACAACACAGAACGAGCTCCTTTGACACGTGCATTTCTCTTCACTACTGTACGATTCACGATTGATAAATGTGTGTGATGGACCTGCTGATATTACTACTCTCAAATGACCTTTGTCTCAACCACTTCATATGCTAGTTTGCACATTTATTCTCACTTCAAACAATAGCAACGCGAAAGCGAATAGAACTTTCTTATTTTTAATATATATCTTTCATAGTTGACTGAGAAAACATTTTGTATTTTAATATACTTCTCGTAAAAATTGAAATGTATTCTAAAATTAAAGAATATTATAAATTTTACTATAATATTTTGACACATGAATTCTATAAATAAATTTCAAGTAAATTATTAATTTACTTCAGATTTTTTTTTATTTAAAATATATTAATATCTTTCATAACACCAAATTTTAGGTCAAAATTCATTTTTTAAATTTAAATCTTAACAATGGATTGGAAATATTTTATTAGGAGTATTGATCAAATGCTCTGCTGTCCACCCTGTCTAGTATTTAGCGTTCCAGACGGCAGATAAGGAGGTCTTTGGTTCGAATCCCACTTTGGACATGTATATACTTTTTCTCACTTTCTCTTTTCTGTCGTTATCCTTTCCTTGTATGAATGGGCTATAAACGAGTACCTATGGTATGTGTGTGGACTGAAAAAGTCGGACTCCACAAGAAATTACGTTTCAGTGGAAAAGTGAGGCAACGCACCCCATATTGCCAACATAGCTGGCACAAAACTACACCAGCATCAAAGGCACTGAACATTTCATAACTTCACAGTTAAAACAATTACAAATTTTCAAGAAAAAATGTGCTACACGAAAATTATTCAAGCTATTTAGTAGTAAAAAGGTTTTCTGTTATATTTGATACTCACCTTTCCGGTGCTGGTTTGAATCCGTTTGAACCTGAAAAAAAATACAATTTGTTTAAACGTTTTTATGTAGTATTTGTGAATAGAATACATTAAATATTAAACTAGTATTTAACTAACAGTTGCATAGTTAGTAAATTTATCCAGTTTTTTAAAAATATAAATAAAATGTATTTTAAAAATAAAACATAGAAGTTCGTGAGTATTTTGTATACTTTGCATGTGTACACTTCATTGTAGTGAAAATGCAATAACATAAATCAGAAAGATTTGTTGAAAAATGAGTTGCATTTTGTGACAGGAAAAATGAGATTTACATAAATTGTGATGAACAATCGGGAAAATGCGTAATTATCTATAGGTCATAATAATCTTACTGTAAAATCATTTCTTGATCCTAGAAGAAATTTTCGATACAAACAATCCCTGTGCTGAAGATTGAGATTATAAAAGGGCGCATAAATACATCAGTGATTATATTGAAAAAAAAACCCATTTGTTAGTGCTCGCAACTGTAATGAACCGATATCTACGTGTTTCCATTGCTTAATTACTGGATAAGGAAAAGATGGTCAGGGGAAGAGAATATGTCATTTTCCAATGCCAGTTGGAGATCAATACGCAATGACAAATATGCTGGCTTTCGGCTGTGACATAAAGAACCATTCTCATCAGCATTTTACGGGACAGGTACAAGACATTCTGTCTGCTCTTGTATTGAGTAGGATAATTATTCTAAGATTGATATCGCAAGTCTATATTTAGGTGTTTGTTAAAAAAGAATGCTGTTTAGTCAAGAGCACAGATGTCCCATTAAGAAGGATGTTAAGATTACGTATGTTTGGGAGCGTAGTGTTTTCAGATGACTAATAATGTGTGATATTCTGGGGCGACATCCTAGCAAGTCTAATTGAGCTACACTATGTGGGTCCATATTGTGATACTTAGCACCAATATAATTGATACACAATAGTTTTTGTTTACAGATACCCACTGAGCCACCATGTTGGCAATATTCCGGCTCAAGTAAATGTAGTCAATGTATTTCATCTGATTTCTTTCCTCAGGGAATATCAAATTTGTTCAGTCATTTAGAAATATGAAGGACCACAGACAACATAAATTATTAACCTTAGTCTACAAGGTATCTAGATGTCCACTGGACACGTATCTTCTCAGATTTAACAAACGAAACATTTTTTCGCTTGTTCGAGGGATTCTGGAATAAGGAAGGTGAAGAAAAAGTTATGTCAGTTGGACATCTGTGGACAATGTTTTTGCAAGTGTCACTGCTTTCTTCAGAATAAGAAATGTATCGAATTTTTGAAAGTAATGATCATCTTTACGTCAGAAACAATTCGTATACTTTTTAAGTTTCCGTAAATAGAGACATTTTTGAAGGTATGACACAAAAAATTGCCGAACAAAGCTTATAGTTGTTCTACTTGTAAGTGCACTTAATCCTAACAAACATCACTTAATATCTGTCAACTTGCTGAGTGTCTCGCTTCACAAATGAGTGAAAATTTCTGCGCAATCGTTTTAGGTACTGCTTTTCACTCTCACATAATTTGTCATCCATATAAAGAATGATGACTATTTTTGAAGAGTAACATTTATTTTCTTGTTGGGTGAAAATTTGAAATATTTGCACTACTTAAAAGAGTCAATATCGACATACGTAATGAAAGTATATTCAATGCTGAATAAAAATATTTATTTTTTAAAATTCACTTTTATTAGCGAAACATTATGCTCTCTGCGAAAATGGGATAATGCTATTAAATTTTATGTACCAGAATATAAAATAAATCTAAAACGAACTCTCAATACTAAATGGAAAAATAAAATAAACTTAATAAGGTATGACGTACATTATATAATTGTATTTATCACAAAAACTTAAAATATTATGATTATTTTAATGAGAAAAGTATCTTTTGTCTTTACAATTTTATTTAGCCTTTGATTCATACTTTTCATGTTGGCACTCAAAAGCATATCTAATTGTACAAGACGGATGTCTAAATAGATTAAAATGTAACCAAATATTTGACATTCCAGTTGTAATAAATTATAGCACTTGTTATATTTGGGCATTCACCAAAAGAAAGTCAACATTCTTCAATGTTCAACATTTTCCACTTACTTCTAAAACAGCACTTTTCCTTTTTTACCAAGCACACCAGTATTGCAGGAATGCATATCAAGACGAGTATAATAATGCTTGCTCCTCCAATCATTAAAGTCAACAAAAATGGCTCTGTTAATATAAAAATAAACAATTGAGCAATATTATAAAGATAAAGTATAAAGTGAGTTATTAAGTATTCTATGAATAAAATACTTTTTATATTACTCATTTATACAAAACTTGCATTAATTTAGGAGTTTCTAATTCATAAATATTTGCAAAATAAGATAATAGAAAATGAAAGATTTTACATTCTTTATCGGGAATAATTCACAAAAATCATATCATAAAATTAGAGCTAAATTATTACAAAGAATTATATTTATTTCATTTACAATGAATAAATACTAATAAATAGGCAATGTTGAAGTACATTCGGTACAATTTTTTCAATCAATAAAACTGAGTTTAGCATATTTTATTGTCTTTTTTATATTACATTCAAAAGTTAAATTATATATGATTGATATTTTGTATTTTTTTAAAAAATATAAGAAACTACAGAAATAGCTTAGATAATTAAGAAAACGTTGCAGATCTTTATCTATTCTCTAGGTAGAAAATATGAAATATTTGCTATGTATTTGTTAATATCAGAATAAATTTACGCCACATGATTTATTTTTCATGACTAACCCCATACATTTATTAACCGATTCAAGTTTATTTCTACAAAAATGACAACAAACAGTTAAAATTGATATAATGGAAAATAGTGATAAGCTACAAATGTTTGGTTGCTTTATTCCCTTAAATAAAAGTAAGCAAACATTCGTATTTGAATTGATTAACAATCTTAACGGTTTATATGTTTTCTTTAATTACCATATATAGATTACACTGAAACTTTACTCACAAAAATATTAATTACAATAAAATTTTATTCAAAACTCAATTTTAAAATTGAATTTAGTCTAATTATAAATATCTATCTATCTATCTATCTATCTATCTATCTATCTATCTATCTATCTATATATATATATATATATATATATATATATATATATATATATATATATATATATATATATATATATATATATATATATATATATATATATATATATATATATATATATATATATATATATATATATATATATATATATATATATATATATATATATATATATATATATATATATATATATATATATATATATATATATATATATATATATATATATATATATATATATATATATATATATATATATATATATATATATATATATATATATATATATATATATATATATATATATATATATATATATATATATATATATATATATATATATATATATATATATATATATATATATATATATATATATATATATATATATATATATATATATATATATATATATATATATATATATATATATATATATATATATATATATATATATATATATATATATATATATATATATATATATATATATATATATATATATATATATATATATATATATATATATATATATATATATATATATATATATATATATATATATATATATATATATATATATATATATATATATATATATTTATATATAACTACTAAACATTTAGCACATTTTGAAAGCGTGTGAATTCTTTAATGTGATATACTCTTTACCGTTATTCACATATAATCCTTAAAATCATACAATGCAAAATATTTCTTAATATCATTGAATTGACGAATGAATTGCTGTAATTTCCAGAGAAGAGTGAATAATGTATTCCAGTCACAGCATTCGGATGCCATTTTTAAATATTCTTTACAGTAATGTTCACTCATTCTATTTTAAACATGCAAAATCCGAATAAAATATTCACATACCTCTCACTTCTAATTTAACGGGGAATGCCTCGTGACCTTTATCGTTCTCAATAACCAAACTGTAAGTCTTGGAATCCCCTCCTTCTACATTGCTAATAGTTAACCGAGCCTCGTAACAATCGTCTTTGGAGGGTATCTGAAACGGCAATGAATAATGCATGAGGGATGCTTCGATAATTGAAAATCTTAATGCTACACCACCCCATCAAGAGAATTTTGTTGTCAGTGTCACGGCAAACATTCCATAAAAGAATTCTGTTAAGTTTAAAAGTTTTGATAGTTTTAAATATGGGAATAATTTCTCATGTGGTTAAATCATATTTTATTGAAATTACTGCAGTTTTGTAAAATATGTATCATTTAAAAATCATTTTATTGATCTTTTTGAAATAAAATGAAGTGTACTAAATTTGTACATAATTTGAAACAATTGTTTTTTTCGAAATACTCTCCTTTTAGGAAAATTAGCAAATACTTAACATGCGATTAAAAAAAACATAAATTTCTGTTTCATGATTATTATTGTAACCATATAAATAAATTATTTAAATTTTTAAATGTGTTACTCTGAAACAGTGATATATTTATTATTTATTAGTGATACATTTATTATTTATTTATTTTCTAAACTGTATACACTATGCAATTTTTTTAATGGTTGTCAATGAAAATCTTTATTTTAATGCATTACCCATCATTGTTTCCGTTGAAAGCCTGATACTTTTGTGTATATAGTTTGTATAAATAGAGTAAGTAGATGCTAACTTTCATTAAATTCAACTAAAATTAGTTGAATTTAAGATTCAACACATTTTAGTTTTAATAATTTAAATATTTTAATTATTTTTGGCAAATTTTCTTTTATATAGTTTGTGCTTATTGATGTTCCATGACTATAAGTAGAATAGAAAACGTTTTTTTATTTTTGACTCTTTTAAATTAAAGCGTAAATTTTATGTTCACTTATGTATATTTCGAATAAAAGTTTAAAGTATGTGTTCAATGATTTCAGAAGTTATTCAGAAGAATATATATAATATTAGGAATGTTTCGTTTCACAAAAGAAAACTTTTGGTATAGCTTTTATATATTAAAATGTCATTATATTAGTAAAAAAATCAGATTGGATGATATTTTATGTACTTTAATCATTAAGATCTTAATACTTTAATCTAATTAAAAGTATTAAAATAATTTAAATTTATTCAAAAATGATGTATTTTTAACTGATATGCATACATAAAAAATACCGCATGTTATGAAATGGACATAATAAACATGGATAATATTTTTTAAGATAATCATAGTTAATTACAAAATACAAATAAATATTGTGGCAACTATTCGGAAAAATAAAGTCCCTTCTATAAATTTTACGTACACAATTCCATTCTAATTACTGATCTACAGAGAAATGAAAAATAAATTACTTTTGAAAAAAATAAATTACCTTGGCACAATTCTGTGGCCCCAAAAATTAATTTAAATAAAACATATATCTATATCTACATGTGGTTAGCGAATTTTTTGTACTTAATCATGAAAGAAGTAATAAGATTTCTTTAACTGATTTGAATGAAATTATTGCCTAAGTGAGAGACAATGTAGTTCAAGCAAACATCTTAAAAATGATAATTTTTCTGTAAAATAAATTTAAATATCTTATGAAATAACCAGAAATGTATCATAGAAATTTTATCATATCCAACTACAATATAATTTTAAATTTTTACTGTCAAGTTTAGAAATTTAAATGTCCCTCATTTTTCTTACATTTTCAGGAATGTAACAAATTACTATAATGATAGTTTAAGTAAATAATGAAAAATAATTTTTTTCTGCATTTTATAATTTACATTTAATAATTTTTCCCAGATGTTATAGAAAAAATATTTCTCACGGTGTCCACAAACTTGTCTATCACTGTTCAATTTTGAAAATTTAAATTCCAACAAATTTTAACACAGTTAAATGTAATTAATATATAATTTGAAAAAAAATATTGTGTATATCAAGTTTCTCTTCAACTTTTTATGAATAATGATTAATTTCTTCTATTATTATTTTTTTAGTTTGGGTTCGATGTAGAATCGGAAAACACTTGGCTTGGCGATACATTTTGGTAATAAACTTTTATTTCTTGTAAACCTCTTTTTATATAGCTTTTGTCTAGCAATCATCTTCTCAGTCAAATCATGGCACCTATCTTGAAGTCAAAAATTCGCCGAAGAGTCAAGAGGTACCGAATTGTAAACTTGTATCTTTAGTTTAAATATATTCATCGTTTTAAGCCAAAATCATCCCGTGGAATTATTTATGGGAATCTAACTGTATTGGAATTGTTTTCTTTTAATTTTAATTTTCCCCGAAAAATTTAATATTCAACTAGTTATAGTTAATAATACCTTCTGAATCTCGGCTGCATCATGGCGCCCAGTATTGGAGTTAGTTTCTTGTCTGAAAGACTCCCATTCCCAGTAACTTCTTCTAGGTTCAGGATCAGAGCAGAAGAGGACAACAATTACAGCTGTTTCATCTTTGTCCACTACCAGATGTGACGTCACTGGAAATGTGTCACTAAGTATTTGTGGCGGTCCTGAAAAATGAGATAGTTTTAAAATTTGCATTATCATAATATCAAGATAACAATATTTTTATAATAATTTTTTATTTCCAATGGAGACGAGGAAAGCAAATAAATACAAGTAAGAAGAATAAAAGATAAACATCCAAAAAAGAGGCAAAAAGTTTAAGAAAGATTGAAGTCATTTCCCCAGAAGCTCTTTCGCACGCCAATATTTAGCAGTCTCGGAGTCAAGTCCATGGAGTGAACTGCAGCGATTGGAATTGTTACGATTCATGGGTTATTTAGAACGAAATAATCGACAATCAGGATGGTCAAAGATTCGTAGGTTATACAAGTGTTCCCTCAGGCATTCGTGACTTTTTATGAGACGAAAGAAGGCTACAGAATCTTGTCGAGGTTTGCCTGGTATTGCTTTCATATCTGTCTCACTACACTTCTTGTTTTTCTGACGTTTCTCGCAGCTCAGAATAGTTATTAATTTTCAATATTCTTTTATGCAGAGACTCATCGATTGGTTGGACAGCCCAGAGCAATTTGACTGAAACATCAGTCCTTTACGAGCAAGGAAGTCAACCTGCTGGTTGACGAAAATGCCACAATGACTGGGAATCCACTGGCTGGATGGTAATGGTTTTATTCTTCTGTACATGTTAACAGTTTATTTCTTCTGTTCTAGGGATACAACGTAGATCTACCTCCTAGTGATATACACCGGGCAACGACTTACATGGCAAAGGTGTCTACAACTTCGGCATGCGACCTCGTGGCTTTATAATATTAATAACATGAAATCCACGTTGCCATATGCCATATAGAATTATCATTTTATAATTGAAAACAATAGTTCTATTTAACATATTTTAATATCTTGAAAAGTTTTTTGACAAAACATATTTTCTACTGCATTAAAGTTTTTTGTAAAAAATGCTTATTTTAATAATGATTAAATACATAATATCAAATCCAAATTTTTCAATTAAAAACACTTTATTACAGTTACGTAGACACATTTTTCTGATGTAGTTATAAAATCAAGGCAAACAAAATATGCAACTTAAAAATCTTCTTTAATTAATTTGATAAAATCAAATACCGAATATTATGAATAATAATAATATTTAAATGTGTTTTAATCTCTTAATAATTTAATATAGAATAATTATAAATATAATTAATAGATATGGTGATAATATTTCTAAGAGTTAAAACTATTAAATATTAAGCAGGAATGAACATTGGTTAAAAGATAAAAACGTAAAAAAATACCTTTAACATTAATTTGTTTTTTTAATAAATAATTTTATATATAAAAAACAATTTATACTCCATGAAAGATTATGTAAAAAGAAATTTATTAACTGATGAGTAACAAAAATAACATATGCATTAATAAAACTGAAATATAATAATTTATCCAAATATAAAAAAACGGAATACGTTGTAAAATTTTTAATGATTCATAGAGAAATTTAAAATTTCTATATTTTATTTTAAGATATGCTTAAAATTTACAATTAAGACATTTTACAATTAAGACATTCGTTTGAAGAATAAAAAATCAAAATAAAAGAGTAAATACATTTCTAATGATAAGACTAAAGTTTTTGATTGATCTGAAACTAAAAAAAGGATTTTATTCAATATAATTCATGAGCGAATATTAAAGGAATTAAAATTTGGATACTCTATAGAAATTTATATGAATATTAAATGAAAAAGAATAAAAGATAATTCGGAAATATTCTAAATTACAGGTATTGCTTGGTATTTAAAAATCAAAAACAATTTTAATACAAAGAAGTTTGGTGTTTCAATTACCTTAATCAAATAAATGTTATTCAAATAAAGCATTTTTTCAATACAAGGGAAAAAATTTGATAATTCCATAAAATCTCATCCATATTTCTTAAGAAATTCATCATTTTTATGCCGCATAATATAAAAATACAAAATGCAATGATTTAGATTGTAGAGGTATATATATATATATATATATATATATATATATATATATATATATATATATATATATATATATATATATATATATATATATATATATATATATATATATATATATATATATATCTGTGCAATATTTCCAAGAACATTTCAATTTCCCCAGTTCCAATAATTTCCTATTATAATTTCATAAAATTTAAAAAATTACATTCAAGGAACATTTTATTATAGAATAAATTTGTTATTTTTATATCTAATTTATTATGTAAAATCTTTCTAAAAAGAATTTTTACTACTGTGACCGAATTTAGCGGATATGAAAAATGCACATGGAAACAACAAATAATGTCTTAAATTTTAGAATAAGTCCATGATTTCTTCACAATTTTACTGCTACAAAAAAGAAAGCGCATAAATAGTTTAAACAGCTATGATTTCGAAACAGATTTTCCCCCGTCGTAGTTTAGACGGGCAAAGTTCACAGATATTCTAATGTGAAATTCTTCACATTTTTATACTTCACTGTACATTGCTTATATTAACATATTTTAAAAATACTTTTTTTAGGCATTCAAAAATTCATAAGTGAGAAATAATACTATATATAGATATTTGTTAATAAAAACATAAAGGAATCAGAAATTTCCACCTCTTAAGTAGAAAAAAATAAGAAATTTATATCACTTTAATATATACCACTTAAATTAACTTTTTGGTAAAAACGTCATAGGTAGGAAGCCATATACATGCGGCTTAAAGAAGGACATGCGGAAAATTCCCAAGCATCCACTTCGACAAATTTACATGCAAATGACAACAGCGCAACAATTAACACCAGTAATTCAACTGCGAACGAACAATTGTGAGAAATGGAACTTCTGATTTTCCTTTAACAAAAGTTCCGAACTTTGAACTGTAACACGTACTTTGTGCAATTAGGAAAATAAGCTTAACCCAGATAAGCCTACTGTCCTATATTTAGGACTGTAGAATATAGGACAGTAGGCTTATCTGGGTTAAGTCTCAGGCATTCATTTTGACCTGTAATAAAGCCATTGATTCATGGGACTCCATTCACAAATTAACCCAGATAAGCCTACTGTCCTATATTCTACTGTCCTAAATATAGGACAGTAGGCTTATCTGGGTTAAACTCTGCAACAAGAACTGCAGTCATACCAAAGGATATTCGCATACTAGCATAACAATACGCAGGCCATTAATACTCGCATCCCGCCGATCTAGCAATATGTGTTTTCTGCAGTTAAGAAAATTAGTTCAGAATGCAGTAGGAACTACAGTAATAAACCAAGGTTTAAAAGCTTATCTTGTTACAGTAATCCTCCTATAACTCGGTTCTCTTGTAACGCTTTTTCATTTTACGCGATTTTATGCCTCTCGTGTAACACAAGTTTTCCCCCATATAACGCGGTGATTCTACAGCATTTTACTTCTGTATTGCGAAATTTATAATAATTTGTACAGTTTGCAATCAATTTCACGTACGTTTGCACATTGTGTCAATTGTGTTCTAATAAAATTAAAATAAAATACATTATTGACCTTTGAGCATTTTACTAAAAAATACGTAGGTAGATTGTTATTTCAGACAGTTTCTACTGTGAATAAACATTTAATAAAATTGTTTTTGGAAATTTTTTATTTTTTTTTAAATGAACTGTTTTTTAGTTACATTTGTATAAGTGTTTTTTTATTCCTTTTAATAAAACTCACGAATTTCTTTCATAACCTAGTTTTCCTTAATATTCAATTTAAACCCCTTCTAACGAGAAAAATTAAACGTGAATCATTGTATATAACGCGTTATATGAGATCATACGAGTGCGTTCTACGAAAATGATCTTATAAATTTTTTTCTCATAACGCAGAACAAATAATTCGTGTTATCGAGGGGATTACTGTGCGTTTTAAATTCACTTCTGTTCGTTAAAATTACACAAAAGAAAGATGGATTGCCAAGTTCGTGAAATTTGCACGTCAAATAAAATATGCTTTGATATACAAGTGTATGGCATTTCCACGCATTGATGAAAAGCCAATGATAGTAGTGATATTAGTGTAGAAAATATCTATCTTTGTCTTACGTGAAAGGACTAATCCCTAAAAGTAAATACCTGGTTTTGATAGAGGGAAATGGTGACTTCCATTAAGAGAATTGTAGCCCAACATTAATTTGGTTTCATGTTAACACATTTGCTTTGGTACCACACTAGTTATTAGACAGACGGGTTCATGATAATCATTTATATTTCTGATAAGATCTGTATGATTATGAAGGAGGAACCTCAAAAGCTTTTCTTCACTAATACCTGAAGAGAGATGCATGTGATCTTACAGCCTCAATAGAAAGAACTGCAGCACCAAGAACCAGGAGTTAAGAAATGAATATGAGTAAAAAATAATTGAATAGTGCTTTCAGTATAAGCCATTTTGAATGTGGCGATCACGGTTTTAGTTACATTTTACGATGCAACTCCAGAATTTCGATCATTAAGTAATTGGACACAGGAATAAAGTTTTTAAACATTCATGATTTTATATATAGCATTATAAAGTTTGTGTCCTTGTTTATCAATATCACGGAGAATGTCATTTCCAATTTGCATTTATCATCAGCAAATTAGGACATCACCTAGTATATTAGTAGCATAGGGTGGCATCAGATTATCATCAGGCATCAATCATCTCAATTACTTCTTGTTCACGTGAAGTTTTTGACAGTTGTCATTACATTTCCGAAGTGCCAAGATCAGAAGTTCTGATCTCTATCTTCAAGGTCTCTGTAACACTGCGTTTCAACGAAGGAGTGTGTTGTCTTCTTGATTTTTCTCGGTATAGAATGTAACTTTTCACCTAGCAGCACATCTTCTTTCCTGTTCTTTCACTATTTGAAAACATCAAGTCAAAGAACATGTGACTGAAAGTGGGTCATGCCATTACGAACCAGTCATTATGCCCGATGATATAGAGTTGAATATAATATGCTGTTGTATCTTCTTCGTGAAATAATCTACCTACTCTGTTTTTTGTTTCTGCCAATTACATTTATATAAGTGTTTTCTATTTAAAATGCTCTTAACTTCATTTTAATGAAACGCACGAATTTCTTTCATAATCTAGTTTTCCCTTTATATTCAATTTAAGCTCCCTCTAAAAAGAAAAACGTTAATCATAGTATATAACGCGTTATATGAGATCATACGAGTGCGTTCTATGAGAATGCTTGTAAAAAGAGTTTTCCTATATCGTGGAAGTAATAATCCGTGTTATAGGGCGATTATTGTGTATCTGCACTGTGAGCTAGAAAGGATTACCAAAGGAATTCGTAAGTCAAAGACTATTATAAACTATTTTGGGGACGTATGGATTGTGAAAGTAAAGGTGGGATACCAATTTTGACTAGAATATTACTAGGGAATGTCTTCAATTATCATCAAGCCAAAGTTTGATTAGATTTGTAAGTAAAATCCCTATATATCCTCTCTTGCTCGAATTACAGCTTATGCAAAGCTAATGCTTGAGTTACAACTTAAGCTAATGAAAGTAGTTACAGTTAAAGCTAATCCAGTACTTTGTAATATAATTTTATGTTTTATATAAATAAAAGCTACTATATGTTGGAAGAAGTTAACTTGCTTAAACTTCTCTCACTCTGTCTTATTTTGAGATTCATAATGGAATCATGTTGTTGTTACTTATGACATTCGAACAAGCAAAGCTCGCTATGTCGAAGGCTATGGAATTTTTAAGTCAGTGTGGTGCGTCTTTCATTTAACCAGAGCACCACGAAGGTGAAAGTGTGATTTTGCTCTAAACTCCACTGATAGATTGAATGATTAGAGAATCAACTCCCGCACTTTTGACATTGACATTAAAAAGGGAGGAAATATTCTTCAGGCCATTACACCCATGTTTACTGTTCAACTACCAACCACAGAACTTCCAAAGATATCATAGATTTAACAATCATGTATATCGCTTGTTTTTGGTAGGTTTTTGATAGTATTGAGAAATTCCGAATGGACCGAAATTCCGTCCTTCCGAATGGGAGGCCGATGCCTTAACCGCTTAGCTACCCCGGCCAATAATATTTTAAATATTATTGAAATGTTACGAAACTGATGTTGGACTTCAATTTGGTAAATGTTATTACTGGATGTTACGTTTCACTTCTTAGGAAGAATTTCGTTAATCTGCTAATTAGGTACAGACATATTAAAAGTTGTATTTTCAACAAGACTGTTAAAAACTAGAAAGTGTGATATAAAATATCGGTTTTCAGTGAATCAGATTTAAGAACATTATTCCCAATTTGAAATAATATTTTTTTTCATTATTACTTCCTTGTACTTTCTTATAAAAAACTAGAAATTTAAAAGATCCGGGTATTAATTCAAATTTTTATAATATTTTTTATCATTATATTGTTATTGTTGTTGATTATCCTCAGTTTGTCTGACGTATATGTCAGCTCAATTTCAGAAGGTTGTTGACTGCCAAAAATCTATAATAAGCTGATTGGATACTAAGTCTCCTATTGAAAGTCCGATACATCCCAGAAAATAATACATGGTACTAGAAGAAATTCTGGAATACTTATCGAATAGGACCCTCTGTCAAAACTTCGAGCAACTCTCTGTGGTTATTTGTATTATTATAATCTTATTCAAAAACATTTATTTTATACTTAAAAGAGGTTAAGCATTACTCTTTAATTACAAAACAAATCATCCTTCTGAACTGTGGGTCATTAAAAACATAATCATTTTGAAATATACAATGAACCAGTCAAAAAATATAGACTTCCTATTGATTAGTTTTGCAGTATTTTAAGTAATTTTTGCTTAGTTTTGCAAGATTATAGAAGGAAAATAAATACTAAAATAATTATGACAATGGAACGGCATTTTCTACAGCTAATAAGTTGAGATACATACTAAAAACAAATTTAATATTTTAAGCATAATTTGATTAAGTTGTAAAATATATTTATAAAATCCCAACTAAAATCTTCTCCTAAACTGAAATATATAATTAGTACACAACCTAATACTAAATGTTAGTAAGAAGATGATGAACTTGGTTAATATAAAACACACCTCATGTTAAATTTTATTAAGAGAAATTATGAGAGTTTTCTTATTTGAAAGTGGTCAACATAAATAGTAAAAATCTACTCCAGTAAATTTTTCAATTGTAAATTATAATATATATATACAATATATAAATATATATATATATATATATATATATATATATATATATATATATATATATATTATATATATATATATATATATATATATATATATATATATATATATATATATATATATATATATATATATATATATATACATATATAATATATATATATATATATATGACTAATGTATATTACAAAATAAATAATGAAGATTATTTATTTTGTAAGTTTTTGGTGCTTATTTTAAGGAAATTAATATATTATATTCATATCACATTTTTGAATTTCTTATACTTTTTTACATTTCCTATCATATTTTTCTGCAATTTAATATAAAGATATTTTCATAAACAATATAGCAGGTACTATATTTAAAAAAAACATCTTAGTAGTCTTTTTCCAAGCTAATGTTTGATTTGAATGATCAAGGTGAATTATAAGAAGTATGAAATCTTGAAATGGTTTGATTAGATTCGATTGAATAAAAAAACTCAATAAATACTGTATATAAAACTATATATTTCAGGGAATTTCACTTTTTTTCATTTTATAAATGAGATTATTGTAATGAAATTATTTTTATAATTTAGAAGTTTTAGAACTTTTGTCCGGTCGTTTTTATCTCTGTGATAAGTTTCATAATTACGTTATTTGCAAAAGAAATTTTCATGTTTTAGCTATGAATTTATGCGAAATAAGTAAAGTATACTAATGTAATTGAAAAACAATAAGTAAATGAAATAAACCAGTTGGAAAATGAAAGTCATACAATACAATTAATAATAATTTTCAAAATATTTTTTATTTCTCACATTTAAAATGTAATTGTTTTAATTATTAAAGCTAAAGTATTATAGTGAAGATTAACAAGTATGTATCACAATTTAATTTTTGGACAATAAGATAAAATGTACATAGAAAAATGTTCTTAATAGTTTGTATATTAAAGAAACGATTTATTTATCGTTTTAATTGTAGTCTTGATTGAAATAGAAAATGTCTCTTTGCTTTTGTAATTTCCAAAATAATTAAGGATTTATAGAAATATTTATTTAAGATTTATTTTAAGACTTCAAAAATTTTCGATCGATCCGCGATAAAAGGAATGTATTAATTAAGAATCATTTTTGGAGGAATCAATACTTAGTGAATATATGAGTATTTCATGGGGGTATCTTTCTTTATTATAAGCCAATTTCCAAAGCTCCTGCCTGACTTCTCCCCTATTTAGAACTTTAATAATCATGTATAATAGTGGAAGTGTCTAGCTGCTTAAATCTTTGTCGGTAATCTTTAATTATACCTTGCTGTAACGTTAGTCTTTTCCTTTATACAAAGCAGGGCAGCGTTTGGAAAATTAGATCATTATTTAGTTTTAATTAAAATTTCCGGAGCCCGTTCGCTTAAAACTTCTTAATTAGTACTTAATCACGAACAAGACTCAAAGAATAAGGGATAAGAATATAGCATAAAATTTTGAAGGGTAGATAAGGGGGGTGAAGGGGTGTCTTAAAAGGTTAGGGGTTGCACAGAAACGTGAGAAGGAAAAGCTTCCTAAGATACCACAAGACTTTTAAAAGTTTCCAAATCTGCAGACATTAAGGGTAGGTCGTCAACTGTTCCCTTTCAATCAATTAGCTATAAATGCAATTGCGATGGTTTTTGAATAACCATTAAATAACTTCACAATAGTTGCATTTTATAAGCAGAAGCATTGGCAAGTATTAAATTTGATCTTTAATAGCTATTAAATTAATCCATTTACTTACAATTGAACTTATCTTTTAAACTAAGATAAAGTTATTAAATTAATTTTAAATCTTCAAATATAATACGAACTCGTAGCTTGAAGAAAATTCGCTTAAGAATTTTAATTATCATCTTTCTTAAGACGTAAGCATAATAATTATAATTTACATTCATATTAGGTTTTATGATTTTTATTAAGTAAATTAGTTTTTTATTTTCTAGAGTTTATTGTACATTGATATTATGTTTTAACTATTCATTAAGTGAGATATTTGAGAAGGAATAAGTGAAACACCGAATTTAATTTTATCTAAAATAGATCTGTTGACAAACCAGCAACATTGGCATTCTAATTGTAAAGGACAAAATATTATTTAACCTGTAGCTTAATAGAATCATTACATAATTTTTTTAGTTTTAAATTCTTATTATTTTAATGAGATCTATTAATAACAATAAGTTCATAATTAACTAGAAAAATGTAAATAGATAATTATTATAGTGTATAAGTATCATGATGCCTAATAATATCACATGGATGTTATTTTACACTGGTCAAAAACACTAACCTTTTTCGATGAAAAAATATGTATTCATTTAAGATTATTTTTATGATACACTCCGGCTTTAATATTACATAATTTAAATAAAAATGCATGATTTCAGATGGTATGATTATGTATAGTCAATTTTTTACACGGTTTCTGAATTATTTCACAAGATCTTTTGCGCGTTATTTGTAAAACAAACTGGTAAAATGAATTTGAAAACATCATAAAATAATGCTTCTGGCATCGCCATGAGAATTTCAAGAGGAATACTGGTGAGAGAGATGTGCAAAGGGTGCTCCGTGACTGAGTGGTCAAAGGCATCACTCCGCTAATCACTTGAGAGCGTAGGAGTGTGGGTTCGATTCCCACCGTGGCCGTTGGTGTTATCTTCTGTGGTTGTACATCTGTCATTGTGCTATTTGTCCTATTATCGACGAAGACTTACAAGCGGATCTCAAAAATCAAGCATACAAGTCTGAATATATGTAATGTAATAAATAAATAAGATGTGCAAACTATATTGAATTTGCACAAGCATCTGATTACAAGGTATTCATGTTCACGCTATAAAGTTTAGGTATATTTGGGGTTTGCCGACCAATGGTGGAGTGATTAGCGACCCTAACTGTAGAGACGTACGTGCCATTTTGGAATCCTAGTTCAGACACGAATATCCCTATTTCTATCTCTGTATGTTTCTTTATAATTTCACTTTGGAACCGTAGAAAGCACACATACAGAGAACCTCGCTGCATAAGATGCTGAGCGCCAATGACTCAGTAGCTTCACTCCGCTTCCCATTACGATCAGCAAAGTAAAGCAACATTTTTCCTCGGACAGTGATTAGCTGGGTGACTCCTTATGCTCCTTCACTGGTTCGTTGGGAATGTCTCTGCTTTAATATATGTCGTTGAAAAGTCCTTCCGCTGGTGTGATGTGGATGTGGAAAGGAAGATGCCAGCTCAGGTATATCCTCATCCTTGATCGTGGTTCAAAATGACGAGCACTTGGTGATGGAAGAGTGGTCAAAAATCCTTTAACCTAAAGGTCAGGGCTCGCTTCCACCGCTGTGTATGCAAGTATAAGATGTCATCCCCTTAGGCCACTGTAGTGCTGAATAGGATTAAATCCTAATGGCATTAAAATAAAATGAATGAGTTTTTAGTTGCCTTTAAGAATTTCGAAGAAGCATAGAAATTTCCCTAGACATCTTAAATTCAAAAGATTAGTTAAACGACTCGAAATATGGACCATGTCATCAAACTCAACGCACCCTGGGTTTTTTAATGTGCACAACAGCAACTTATGTTCAGCACAATGGGATTATCATCCAACACTTTATTGCTCGATAGATTTAGGAAAATCTATATGCACACCGATGAAAAAGTATGTGCGTTGTTGCTCATTACTCACAGCATGGCGTATTCTTCAGTTGATTATTTAAGACATTTTCCCCATGGTACTGGACAACCGAAACATTTTGCCTGCTGGGATCAGTTGAATCTGTATCCACCCAAACCATACACAATAGTCTGCATAAGGTACAGTTAGGTACACAAATATTATTAACATTGATATAATTGACTGTGAATTACAGGTTGACAGATATATCTGATGTGTTGTCGTCGTACGTGGATCACAGCACTACATCACGTATCGATCAGGTATGGATCTCGTTTCTAGCAGTGAAGAAATGGCATATATCGATGAAAATGTCAAAACAACCCGAAGAATGCTATGAAACAATTTATTTCACCGAACATCAAATTAGTCCTACTCCAAGATTTATATTTTGTAATGGCATAATGTTTATTCTCGTGTCGTTTCCAGAATGCAATAAATGACATTTGACAGATGGCAGCTAAATCTAAAAGTAGATTACAAAATGGCTAAGTCATAAAGTGGACCGTTGTTCTGCCCTTGTTTCACGATTCATCTATTAAAGTATTCCAGTAAGATAATGCCATGCTGCATGTTGTGAAGTGAACTCTAAAAAACTTGACAATGTTTAACCTCCTTCTTTAATAAGCAACTTTTCCTGATCTAAGCACCTTCGAATATGTGTAAGGTCGCATTGAATATGACGTTATCCAAGGGACACTAATACAAACTTTGGACATGTAGTAGATAATGCGGTTCGACTACTTTTACCTCAGGTAACAAGCAGTCTACTAATTGATAGAATCTTTCAGTAGATTGTGGCATTAAGAGCTGCCAGGAAGAGGGCACATAAGATACAGAATAAAATTGTTTAGGATGATTTTATTTGTCAGTATTTTTTATTATTTGTACATCCATTTCACTAATAGAGTATAAAACTTATATTAAAAAATTATTGAGAGAACATTTTCTCAAGTTAAATTTATACAGATTTTGGTTAAATTAGCATCAGATCTAATTATTTTTCTCGTGAAATGTGATTTTAACTTTACAGGTTTCTTTATAATCATATACAGATACAAAGATTAATGTAAAGAAAAAAAATTAATAACTGAACCACAATAAATGAAAATTGACTTTTAAAAGTATTCTGAACATTTTTACTTTTTAATGTAAATTATTTAATAAAATATCTTAATCATCACAACAAATTCTATAAGCATCATGAAATTATAAATTATTGTTTACAAATAGATGGAATGCATTGCAAGAAATTGCTTGTATTACTATATTTACCGAGAATATTTCCTTTTAACTTTTATCACGGTTTTTTTTCTCTTGTCTAAATAACAGTTCTTCGGAAGAATTTCTTGACACCCTGATCATTTCTTTGACAGAGGTTTCTCTCTGATAAATCGTTCCGACAGTGACAGGATGTCAGAGGTCACTGAAACTTTGAGAGCAATAAGAACTCGAACAAACAAGTAACCTCGTTTTCTCACATTATTGGTATAAGCCATTGGTTCTGATATCTAGGAACTGCAAACAGGCAGTTCTAATCGATCGATGATTCCATAAAATCGTCTGCAGTGTATCAGTTTTATGTGTTTTCCAGCATTTTGAGGTTTTTATCTATTCTTCCCATTAACTTTGCGAGCAGGAAAACGAAAAACGTGTATATTGCTTCGAATTTCTTTTGCATTTCTTTTGACTTCAATAAAAACTACAATTCTATTTTTGAATTTTAAAAAAATCAATACAGACATGGTGTTTAAAAATGTTCCAGAGTAAAAACTGTTTTGTTCCGAATTTCAAACAAAATATTTTAAAGATTATTTGTGTATGCATAACATCAGCTAACGAAACATATTCAAGTAAATATCATCAGAGAAAGCATAATTGAATATTTAAACATTCATTATGTTTTGTTGCCTTTTCTTTACCCTCTGGTGCTAAAATTTTAAATAATATTATTAATACTGATTTCTCAAATAATAAACTTTGATAGCAACAATAAAATAAAACATTAATTTTTCGAAATGATTACTGAAGGGTTAAAAATTAAAACACCATAAAATCATTTTAAAATTTATAAGTATATTTATAAGGTTAACATTATATAAATGCAAATTATATTAAAATCTTATTGACAATTTCTAGCCACCAATTTATGCAAAAACTGCTTCAAGTGCATATTTTAGTAAAATGTAGAAATCCTGTTCATCTTCTATTCACTACGAGAATTCATTAAATATTAATTAAATTATTGCTTCGTTAAATATTTATTTATGATTCATGGACTCTTATTTGTTTAGCGAATTTCAACAATATTTACTAAATCATAAGTAATACTTACATTTAGTATTATTTCTTACTAAATCTCAAGTACATTGAAATTATTTTATGGTTACATTGAAATTATTTCGTCATATAGTTTTCTTTTTTGTGTATTCTTGCTGGTTGCATATGCTGTTATAAATTCATTTATGTTTCTTCAAGTGGAGGGAAGGCAAATTTTAGTCAACCGAAGTAAGCAAATAAATAATTTAAAGTTATTCTATATTTTATTATTATTATTATTAACAAATATTTTGTTGTCAAAAACTATTTAAGATTTATCGAAAAACATTTATTCGAAATTAAGGATAAGTAATTAAAATGCATGTATATAATATTATTTTTAAATAATTATTGCATTAAATACTTTGGTTAAATGTAAACGATTTCTTTTCTCATTTCGAATAATGCGTTGTAACTAATTTATCTTATGCTATTGTTAAATGATAATAAATATTTTTATAATTTTTTTTACAAATATTAAAATAAATTCTGATACATTTCATTTGTGATTTTAATTTTGTAATAATTTTTAATTTCGTAGAGAAAAATAAGTTTGTTTTATGCTCATTTTCTGTTTTTCCAGTTTTTAAGCAATTTAAGAAATTTGATATAATATTTAAGATTTAGTAAACAGTAACATTTCTTGCTAAATTTTAAATATTACTGATATAATAAAACTCACTGAAAAGTAATACTTCTCAGTGAGGCATTATATTTGCTAAAGAAAATAATGCAATACAAAAAGTAATGTTTAATAGTTAAGCTTATTTTCCTTTAAATTATTTTTAACATGTTTTTATTTAAGTGCATTGAAGATAAATTATAAATTATCATATTTAAGTATACTCAGATTTTAAATGTGGAATTACTATATATATATATATATATATATATATATATATATATATATATATATATATATATATATATATATATATATATATATATATATATATATATATATATATATATATATATATATATATATATATATATATATATATATATATATGTATACATATATTAGACAGATAGATAGATATAATAAGGGATTTATTGCATTTGCTTTAGACTCCGTTTCCATTCAGTGATCAGACTAATTAATTTAAGCAAGGCTAAATTTTGAATAAACACCAAGTTATTTTCATTCACTTTATTCATTTAGTGAGTGAATTATGTAATTCATTCAATAAATGTTATACTTATTCTTAATTTTCAAGCTGTTAATATATTTGGAGAGTTTTACATTAATCGGATAAACTAATAGGTCTCGTATTAACCACAAAGATTTTTAAATTCTGGTTGTTTTAGGGTTTGAAACCACCAAAACTGTATTAAGGAAAACGCTGGAGAAGCAAAGTGATCCGAAAATAACAATTTAATTAAGTTTCAACAAGTATTCTAAAAAAAGAAGTTGTAAAACGTGCAAGTTAATGTTACCATACCTTGAGAAACATCTCATTAATAGCAATGTAAAAATACATTAGTTTTTTTAAAACTGTAACTTTAAATCTTTCTTATTCAAAAATTGTTCTCTGTTGTAGCAGCAACATAAATTTAGATTTCATTGCGGTACTTATGACTATGATAAAGAATGAAAAATGTAGTTGATTTGAAAACGTTACCAGTATATAATTTTTAATGATTTTAAAATAAGTTAGTTGAAGAGGAATGTGTTCATCGCCAACAAATATAAGATGAAAATGAAATTTTACATCATGGTACTGTATTCCTGTAATTTATAGAATTTCATTAAGATCGCATTTCTCTGCATTAAAAAAAGCTATCATGCCGGATGTATTACTTGCTTCAATTCCAGATAAGGTGTCTGCTTTATAGAAAATCTTAATCGGTGATAAATTTTGTCCCAAACAAGTCAAACAGATGGAGGCTAGCATTGGACTTCTGGTCATAAATAGTATTGTCCATTTCCTTTTCATGGTGGCAGATCGAGTATTAAGGTTCTTCTGTCTGGTTTCTCTGCTTCTAAATTACGACAATTCCACCTAACTGGTAGGTCCAACTCTGGCTTAAGTACAGGAAAATATGTAGGTGCAACAATAATGTTGATGGGGAATTGCATACAAAAACAGTTTTCAGTTACTTTTCTTATGCCACAACTCAGCGCTAAAAACAAAATTTATAAAAACCAGTAAAAAATAAGATATTCAAAAATGCTGATCAAATGGCATTTAAAATTATAATTAATGAATGGTGCAAAACTATTTTCCTATATTCAAACATGTCATAAAAGTAAACTGTATGAGTTATTAAAATATTTTCCTAAGTAAATTGATAAAAAGACAATATGAGATGAGAAGAGTTACGTATACTGCTTTCTACAGAAGAACAAGACTTTGTCAAAGCCATGAAGTTTGAAGGGCTGATGATAGTTACACCAACGAAACAAATTATTAAATGTTTTCACGAAAACTAATGTTAGAATATTCGAGCTTACCTATGATAATACATCTTCGCATTCACCAAAAATATTTGTTTAGTTTTTGGAATAAAGATACATCAAATGATGGAATATTCAACCTAGTCAACGTATCTAGCTGTTTGTTTACGGTTATTTTTCTTCCAGAAACCCACGATTTTCATTTCAAAGGGTACATTGAAAATTCTATAAAGACATTTTTCCAAAGATTCGATCTTATGACATTTAATCTTCAGAAAATACTCTTATAGGAGGTAATTTTTGCTATAGTAGACAATTTCAAGCTATATAAAAAGTTCTGGATCATAAAATAATTGATATACTTAAGTATTTTTCTTCTTGGGTATACATTTTGCATTCAAGTAATCTAGACATTCTAAAATACATGAAAATTGCCTAAAATTAATGATTTTTATGCTTTGTAAATGGTTCAAATAATTTCATACCACACGCACCAACAATACTGAATTTGATGTAAAAGAAATTATTTTAGGAAAATATCAAAATTTATAAGAAGATATCACTTTCAAAAGAAACATTTATTGAAAAATAATATATTTTAATAATTAATTCGTATAAAAGTTTTTTTTAGTAGAATATTTTCCAAATGAATTTTTAAGTAAATTTGTGTGTTACTTGTAATATTCGAAGGTCTTATGCTAAAATATTTCCTTGTTAAATGCATTTACAAAGATAATACCGACCAACTTCTGTAGTGGTCAGCGTGCCTGACTACGGATAAGGAGATCCTGGTTTCGAATCCCAGTTCGGGCATGGATGTACTTTCTCTCTCTATCTATCCTGTCTTTGTCCTTTCCTTGTATGAATGAGGTGTGAATGGTTGCCTACATTATAAACGGGTACCTATGGCATGTGTGTAGAGCAAAGTCGTACTTTCACCTTCATGGTGCTCTGATCATAACGAAAGAAAAATCATAACTCACATAAACTAGGTGATTTCATTTGTTTTATATGAGCATTAAAGCTCACACGGAATGATTAGTTACCATTCATTACGCATGTAAAATTTTCGAGTTAATAAAAAGCTAAAATAACATCCATGGGAATTGACTATCTATTAGGCTATATAATGGTATTGCAGCATATCCATGCGATATGAGGCAATATACACAAAAAACCGAGGTACACATGAATACCAATGTGCGTGCGTTGAAATTAATATCGAACATCCTATCATTTTCATTCAGTAGTAATTGTGTGATTCATACTATCATCAACTATTCCAAAGAACAGAGATCCTGCTTCTAAATCAAGCTATGTCAGCAATTTGTTAGTTTAATGAAGTGTTTTACGATATTAAAAATGTGAGTACCCGAATTTATGTGCAACAAATACATTCAAATGTACGTGATAAAGTATTTGAAAAAAAAAAATTCTAGATATTATCAACTGTTGTACTATTTTGATTTGTGTTGCATTAATACATATTTGTTTTCTCTGTTAAACTTAAATACACTGTTTAACGCAAATACTGCTTTTTTCAATTAGTTATCCCTATATATAATATTTGATGATAATTCCAAATCTGTGTATTTTATGAAATTTTTACCTTGTTATTCCAAAATAATCGATACTTTTCTTGCTCTTTAAATATTGGTAAAATAATAAAATTTACAATCTTTTACAACAAATAACGAATGCGGCACTTAGATTTAAAACAAAATATTATTTCATATATATGCCAAATAAAAGTTTACTGAAGATTTTTCAGTAAGTCTCTTTACAATCCTTAAGCCCTAAGTTGATCACAATCTAATTCACTGTTTTAATATTTATATAAAATTCAGTTACATGTTTTCCATAAAATAGTGATTTATTACTTCTGAAATTGTCTGGTACTTTTTGCTGAAGTTAAAAAAATAGAAATATTGTACATGAAAAGGAGTAAATAATATGGAAATTAAAACAAGCAAATATTTTGTATCGGTATATTATAAGCTCACACTCCTGAATGAATAATGCAAAATCTATCATCAATTTAAAATTACTGTGTTATATTTTATTCAAATATTTGCAGACTTTTGCACTTAAGTAAAGAATGAACGTAACAAGTTTGTTTTAAACTAAAGCAACCGAACAACTCAAACACATTTTAACAACTGAATTTTCCAAGAGCACAAAAATACTGTATTTGCTAAGTTATTAATTCTTCAGAAATTATTCAAATAAGTTTTAAGCAATAATGTTTGAAATATTGTACTAATTTGCGACTTTACATTATGCCTTTTCATTTATACATTCATTTATTATTAATCCGTAGGCTTTTTGTTAATATTTTATTAGTGTCTGGTCTTTTGCTTTTATTTAAACATCAAGCACTGTTCGCATAATTGGAAGGATTTTACGCATTTAGGCAAGTTTTCTTGTTTATATTAATATTACTATCTAGAATAAACAAATAATAAAATTTCAGAAAATAACATCAAACAAAATAGAGTTACAACTTCAATTACATAATATAAATTCCAAATAACTTGTGAGTTTTGATTTGAGAAAGCGAGAGAGATTTTAAACATTTAATTTAGTCGGTTTGCACAGCTTTTCATAAGCGTTTCATCTTAATTGCCGGCATGTGATATTATTAATACAATGACATTTGAATTCAGCTATTTTTGAAGCTTTTGTTGTTGTTGAATCTCTAATGTTCTAATCTATACTTAGGCAGCCTCGGGCTAAATTAAATACGTCGAAGCCATTATCGCATGGGTGTGGCTGTAACTATTTAAAATAATTATATGCCAAAAAAGGGAATTTTCATATTTTCCGTGTCTTAACATGTTCAGTGTTGGAAAGGGTTCACTGCGATCAGCACCTTTTTTTCAAAAACATGTATGTATAACATTTTACAAGGTGGGACAACGTGTAATTAGAATTAATTTATAACATATGAAAAAAGTATCGAAAATGCAAATGAAGCAAATACTTCATTCAAAATTATTTAGTCATAATATAATTTTGCTTTTTGTATTTTAACAATTTTGACCCGAATGAAGTATTGTGTTGGTTTTTTTTAAACAGAATATGATGTAACATTTCCCTAAATTTAACCACGGCGTTATTGAACCACTGCCAAGATTTTGCACTTGAAATAAATTGATTTCTTTGCTTAAAAATCTTTTTTGTAGTTTTCTTCAAATTTGTTTAAAAATTTGCAATGAAGGTTTAATTGTGCTTGAATCATGGACACTTTTATTTTTTAAATGATAAACATTTGCTTTCAGATTAATGGAAACAAATTTAACAAGCTGTAGATAATAAATTAAGGATATACATTTTCTTTAACATACATTTACTTCTGATTATGACCATAATATAATACTGAAATTTGAATGATTTTCTTAAAATATTTTAATCATGGATATTAAACATGAGTAAAATCAATTTAATAATTTGGTTGTGTAAATAAAAAATAATAAATTTTATTATTTTTTATTTAAAATAATAATGTGATTTTGATCTGTAATTAAAACAAGCTGACATCTAAGCTATTTTTTATATACAGATTTCTATGATAAAACAATAGACGCAAAAACAAAGTTTTTATACATTTAAACTGATAATATTGATAAAAATAAACATTCAGAAAATTAGAAACAATCAATTTATTGCCATTAATATCATTTTAACATACATATATTTTAATGATTTATATCAATTGATGGCTTTCATGATATGTTTAATTCAATTTTATTAATATATTTATAAAATGCACAAAATCTGTTAATGTTACTTTATTTTTTAAAGTTTTATTTTTAATTGTATTACATACTGAGCAATACTGATACTACTGTAATAAGCATATTCATAATTATTAATATATTTCAAAAGTTACTCTTCCCTATTTTTCCAGTATATTTATTTATCTGACGCATTTCTTATTTTGGTTATGTTTACAACTAATGTAAATTTATTACAATAATCCTAATTGTTTATTAAAAATCATTGTTATATATATGTTGTTGTTACTTATCTCAGGTTGTCTAGCTAGGTCTAGCTAGGCTAGACAAACCCCATAAAACCAAAAATATCTATAAAGCCTATGAAATGTGATAGGTCCCGAAGGACATCGTCTTTTTTAAAATTTAGACAGGTTAAGAGATGTCCAGGTGAGACCATATCGACGGAACACCAAGGACAGTCTGGAAATATCCTTTGACCCTGCGGAAAGGTGATTCCTCTCATGTGCACACTCAGCGGGAAAAGGCAGTTTGATAAGATCTTGGTCTCAGATGGAAGGTCTCACCCGGTTTTTTGGTGAAGTACCATGGATGGTTGGGAGGAATTTTCATAAGCTTATTGAATTCAGTTTTTGCCAGGGAAGAAATCTCACTAGATGTGAGCTCTCCTCCTGGGTTTACTTCCTCCTCTGACGCCGATCTGGCCAAGAAATACGGTCTTTCATTCCCCTCTACTCTCACGTGTGAAGGTATCCATTGGAAAGGATGTAAAATGCACAGGATAAGATATAAGGTGAGGAACCTGCAGAGTTAGCAATTTTCGTGCTGTTATTTCTGCTTGTAAAATAATCGTTGAAAGTTTTTTCTTGTCGTAAAGGACAACTGTAATCACAGAGAATGCCATTGCATCGTCGATGGAATCTGTTCCATCAGATAAAAGAGTTTGCGAGTGGCATAGTGATAGGACTGAGAAGGACAGGTTGGTCATGGCAAAGCGCAGCTGACAGATACCTGGATGCATCCACAATCCACCGGCTGTGGCAAAGATGGTTGGAACGAATATCTGTAAAACGTTTGCAGGTGCCGGTGCAGCCAGAGTGACATATGCATGAACGTTGACTGACACATCCAACGGGTAGTGGTGGCGGACCAGCAAAATTTGCAAACAGAAATTTTGCATCATGTGCTCTAATATCGAGCAGAGTCATTTGCTATCGAATAGTTGCTAGTGTTCTGAGCTCATGGCGTTTGTTAAGAAGTCTGCCCTTAACCCATACCAAAGACGGAAACGTATGGAATAGTGCTGGATTGAAGCAATGTAAACAATGGAGTGGCACAATACCATCTTCTCAGATGAGCCACGCTTCGGTTTCTTCAGGGATAGTCATTGCGTACGAGTGGGGCGTCAACATGGAGACAGGTGTATTCCTGCAGCAATTGTTGAACCACCACCACTGGACACAACGTGTCATGTGCTGGTAGAGTACCATAATCTATCATTTTTTTCTATTCATAGACTGTTTATAAGCAAATCTAAACTTGTGACACGACAGACTATGCGGGCCAATGACTACAGTGCCCGTATCTGCTTTCCTTACCAAGAGCCCTGGGGTGTGAAGCATAGGTTCCAGTTAGTTGGTTAGCCTAACACAAAACACTATTAAAAGACTGTGCAAAGTTAATTTAATTTTCAATAAATACATTTTATGTTTAATATTTTTAGCAGCACAATTGCAGTACTTATTTTTCAGATATAAACGTTTATTACATGTGTGCGTATAGCATTTGAGAGATAAAATATTTAAAAAATGCCTTAGGACAGTTGTGTTTACTAAAGTGTAGTTTGTGTAAATAATGTAATAATCAAATGAATCTTACCAGTAACGTCCAGAAAAATTTCTTCAGATTTTACAGTATTAAACTGACCATTGATGGTATTAGAAGCTTGGCAAAGATATATTCCTTGGTAATTGTATGTGACGTTTTGTATGTAAAATGTTGCATTACTTGTTCGCTCTTGCCAAACTACTGGGTCGCCTCCTATTCTTTGGAACCAAGAATATCTGCAATAAAAGGAAAAAAGATTGTTAAGTGATAATAATGTCTGATTTTTCGTAAATGATATAGACGAATACCTAATTAAAAGCTTTTAAATCTACTTATTTTCAGAAATGTTTTGAAAGATCGCCATACAAACTGAATAAATAGTATTTTATTTTGATATGTGATTATACTAAAAAAAAAATTCTATTGAAATAGTCTCCAGAGTTCAGACTGAAAAAGGAACAATTTATACCAAATTTATCATTCTACCGACATAAAAAATATCCCATGCTGGTAAGTTTCTTTCATCATTAGCAGTTTTCATAAAACTTTAGATTAATGAAATCATATAAAATATTTAATATCTATAGCTTATTTGAAATCTGTATTCAAATAATTTTGTTTAATTTTTGCAATTATTAGAATTTAGTTGAAATGAGATTAAAAAAGTGAATATCTATTTAAAATAATACACAACATAAACATTGTAGCATGTGTAATCTGTGTTACATTTAAACCTATACCCTATGTATACAAACCTATATCTAACTTGTTTGCAAATTGGCATTGATGTTTCTTTATAACATAAAATATGGGAATTTTTGAGATGATAAGCATGGAAAAAAGATGAAAAAAATTATAATCTAAATGAAAAAAAAAAACTCTTTTATGAAGGTGAATGGTATAAAATTCAAAATTATTATTTGACAATTATTAGTTTTGTTTAGTTTTTGCCGATATATGCTATAAAAATTGTCGTCATTTCATGCAAGACTTTGCGGATAATACAGATGACTAAAAGAAACTCCAGCCAGAAATGGGTTTTCATAATTAAATTGAATAGTAAATCAGGTTTGTATTTTTACTCACACGTTTTCAAAGAAAATGAAATAAAGTTAATAATAAATGCTAGGAGACTTTAAGAATTGGAATATTTCATATAATAAAATATTAGAAATACATTTTCGTAATATTTAATTGTATTAATTTAAATTTAATACGAAAAAAAAATCAAGAAATTGTAGCATATATATAAGTTATTAAGTATTCCTATAGAATAATTTCAAACCCACGTATTAGTATCATTCAAATGAATGAAAATAAAATAAGTGTGATATCTATGACATTTCAATATATACAATATAATATTCATATCAAAAACAATCATAAAAACTAAAAAATATATGAATATTAATTTTCCTTTTATAACTAATTGTCTACTGTTATTTACATAAGACATGTAATATGATCATAGGATATTATTTATTTGATCAATGGTTATAAAGTTAATGTAATTAAATTTCAAAAGATTCATATAAATCTATCTTTTAAGTTAAGCATATCTTAAGGAATATTGATATATATATCTTAATATCTTAATATATCTTAAGGAATATATCTTAAGAAATATGATCAATGATTATAAAGTTAATGTGATTAAATTTCAAAAGATTAATATAAATCTATCTTTTAAGTTAAGCATATCTTAAGGAATATTTATAAAATATTTGAATCTTAATTTTATGAATAACATTTAGACATTAATCACGATATGCATTGATTTACTGAAATATTATTGCTTTTAAATGATTAAAAAATATTCAATGTACAGGGTGATTATAAAAAAAAAATTCTGGTATATTAGCCCTTAATTATCATACCATTCACAGAAAATGAAGGAAATTTGGTCATAAGGTATTTCGTGGTATGTACTTAAGAATGATGTGGAAAACAACTGTGTATCTCTAACAGTTACGGTTACAGGGAGAAAATTTCGAAAATATCAAATGGCAACACCAAGTTTTTGTATTGGAATGTGATCTCCATGGTGAAAAACCCTAAACAGATTGTTCTAACGGCAACTGTAGAATGTAAATTACCGGCGGTAGATAGACAAGTGAGGACATTCAACAAGGACAGAGAAGCTGCATAAAATATAGCATTTTATCGTTTTCACAAATTCTCTTCATGGCTTCCTAACTCACGATGAGACTTTGCATGCGGCAAATGGTGAATAGCGCTGCAACACGTACAACGGCAATTGGATTCTCTTGAATCACAGTTCACATGACATCTTTCAAATCAGATGCAGTTTGTGAGACCAAACTGATGTACTTCATACTTCAGATACCCACACAGTCAGAAATCCATTTGTGTCAGATTAAATGACCTTAGTTGCTACGGAAACAGGAAATGACGTGAGATAACTCTGTCACCAAGCTGTTGAATAATGACACATTTGACGGAAGACCCTTCATATGGAGGAGTGCCATCTTGCATCCACACAACTTCAGATAGAGCATTCTGACGTTGTAATGCGTGAAGCAATCTTGTAATAATTTAGCATGTCCAGATAGCGATCAATCGTTAATGTACACGTTTGCATATCACCGGCAGAAACCTGTTCAAAAAATAAAGACTGAGGATATACGTACCACACATACTTTTTCCCCTCGTGTAATGGATGTGCAACAACATTATGTGATTTACTCTGTCCCCAATGCACAAAATTTTTCAAATTCACGCTACCAGTTAAAGAGAAATGTGTATCTTTACTGGCCAGAATGTGTAAAGCCCAGCTGCTATCTTCATCGCACCGTATAAAGAATTGATTTGCAAAATCCTGACGTAATTGTTAGTCTTCCGTTTCGAAAATCTGGACACTTTGGAATCGATAACAGAAACATATTTAGAACAGAGCGCAAAATCTTGCAGACAGCTTAATTTGGCAGATTCAGAACACGAGAAACACCACGAGCACTTTCGGAATGAACTGTGCTTATCGTCTGATGAACTTCTGCAGACAGACAGACAGACAGACAACGAGAAGAAGAGGCCCTGTTCTATTCCTATTGGCTATCAGGTTGTGCCTCTACTTCAGTCTAGAATGTCGGACACCCAGCACGGAGTGCCAGGTGCCCACTGGGAACTGTAATCTGGGGGCTTGAGCCTTAAGAGGTTCTCCAGAACGCTCGACACATTGTTTGAGAGACGAGTGCTTTACAAAGGTGGGGCTTTCAAGCCTACCGTGCACGAGACTCCCCGTAGTTCATGTTTAATTCAATGTCTCTGCGGCATTTAGTCCATTAAAGTGATTAATCTTTACGATATCCGCATGTTCTTTCTCTGAAAGGGCATCATGTTTGGAAAAGCAGAAAGCAACATACGCGGCTCACATTTCGTAGTGCCTTTGCTTTCACCTACAGTGATGACGTCGTTCATGACAGTGTCTAACGTAGAACCCAAAATTTGCATTTCTTGATTTCTTTTTATAGTTTCGTGAAAGTCTAATCAAGCTGGGATCTCAGCCGAAGAAACGTAGCAACGTGTAACGTAATGGAAGCGAACATTAATGCTCTGCTTCAGAACAAAGTCCTTTTCAGTTTTTCCTTGCCTAGTTTAGGAGAGTTTCGTGCTACACGTGCCATTCCAACGCTGTTAGGTGTTTTTCAGTATGGATATTGCATTCCAATACGAAAAGCTGGATATTAACTTTTGAAATTTTTGAAACCTTCTCACTTTAACCATAACAGTTTGAGTGATATTGTTGTTTTCCACATCATTCTTGAGCACAAACCTCACAATACCATAAGTCAAAACTTTATTCAGTTTCTGGGAATGGTATGATAGTTTGGAGTCCAAATGTCGGGATATTTTTTTATAATCACCTTGTACTTCAGCAGTTTCACATACTGAAATTTCAGATGATTAGTTTACTCACATGGAAAAAAAGTTAATCTTGTTCAATCATTTGTAATATTTTTACGGTTTTAAAATTAAATTAAACCTAAGTATATTATATATATAATCGTATCACTTTATAATATTTATTTACTTACATAGAAGTAAGATTAATATTATGTTTACTCTTTCATTCAATGCAATTCTTTTTCACTTATTGATACAAATCTTAATATAGTTTATTCATTATAACAAATACAGTTTTAAAATTAAATAAGTGTTTGAATATATGGCATCTACTTTTGTAAAATAATAATATTATTGCTAATCTACTTTTATTGTTACTAATGACACTTGGACAAGCCAAGCTCGCTATGCATTGGCTATGCGAATTTAAGTCGATTGGGAGCGTCTTTCGTTTTAATCAGAGCACCACGAAAGTGAAAGTACGACTTTGCTCTACACACATGCAATAGGTACTCGTTTATAGGGTAGACAACCATTCACACCTCATTCATACAAGGAAAGGACAAAGACAGATAGAGAGAGAATGTACATCCATGCCCGAACCGGTATTCGAACTCAAAACTTCCTTATCCGCAGTCAGGCACGCTGACCACTAGACAAGTTGGGCGGCAATCTACTTTTGTAAACATCAGAAACGTGTGTTACCAAATATTGACATTTTTAGAATTGTTATTTGATAATGTTTGTGCATAGTCAGAAAATACACGAATTGTTACCAAAATATTCATCATGAATTATTTGGAAGAAAAATTTATATCAACAAGGTATCGTTGATAAATTTCAGTTCCATCTGAAAATTATTTATTTTCTCTCTCATGATGCATTTATCATAATAATAAATTTAAACTAATGCCACAAAAGCGGATGATTTTCGCAAAGAGAGCTATACCTATATCGTTATTTTCACTCGATAGAAAGATTATTAGTTAATTTCAATACAATTAATTTTATTAACTATTTGTGAAACGTATTTCCAAAATTTATTTCATTTTACAATTATTGATAATATTTATAATTAAATATTCTCAATGGTGTTATATGTTAAGAAATGTTAAGGAACAAATCTCTTGAATTTTAACTGCATATGGCTTAATTTGAACAAAAATATTACAAAAAATGTCTATTATTTAAAATGCGTGTAAAATAATAATTGTAAATAAAATCTTAATTTCAGAAAATAATTATGTTCTTATTGTTTTCGTGTGCCTGCTAGTATGGCAATATGGGGTGCGCTGCTTCACTTTTTCAACTGAAACATATTTTGGTGTGGAGTCCGACTTCTTCAGCACACACATGCCATAGGGACTCGTTTATAGGGTAGGCATTCCTACAAGGAAAGGACAAAGACAGATAGAGAGAGAATGTACATCCATGCCCGAACCGGTATTCGAACTCAAAACTTCCTTATCCGCAGTCAGGCACGCTGACCACTTGACAAGTTGGGCGGCAATCTACTTTTGTAAACATCAGAAACGTGTGTTACAAATATTGACATTTTTAGAATTGTTATTATTTGATAATGTTTGTGCATAATCAGAAAATACACGAATTGTTACTAACAAATTCAGCATGAATTATTTGGAAGAAAATTTATATCAACAAGGTATCGCTGATAAATTTCAGTTCCATCTGAAAATTATTTATTTTCTCTCTCATGACGCATTTATCTTAAAAATAAGTTTAAGCTAATGCCATAAAAGCGGATGATTTTCGCAATGAAAGCTATACCTATATCGTGATTTTCTCTCGATAGAAAGATTATTAGTTAATTTCAATACAATTAATTTTATTAACTATTTGTGAAACGTATTTCCAAAATTTATTTCATTTTACAATTATTGATAATTTTTTTAATTAAATATTCTCAATGGTGTTATATGTTAAGAAATGTTAAGGAACAAATCTCTTGAATTTTAACTGCATATGGCTTAATTTGAACAAAAATATTATAACAAATGTCTATTATTTAAAATGCATATAAAATAATAATTGTAAATAAAATCTTAATTTCAGAAAATAATTATGTTCTTATTGTTTTCGTGTGCCAGCTAGTATGGCAATATGGGGTGCGCTGCTCCACTTTTTCAACTGAAACATATTTTGGTGTGGAGTCCGACTTCTTCAACACACACATGCCATAGGGACTCGTTTATAGGGTAGGCATTCCTACAAGGAAAGGACAAAGGCAGATAGAGAGAGAATGTACATCCATGCCCGAATCGGTATTCGAACTCAAAACTTCCTTATCTGCAGTCAGGCACGCTGACCACTAGACAAGTTGGGCGGCAATCTACTTTTGTAAACATCAGAAACGTGTGTTACAAATATTGACATTTTTAGAATTGTTATTATTTGATAATAATTTTTAGAATCGTTATTATTTGATAAATGTTAAGGAACAAATCTCTTGAATTTTAACTGCATATGGTTTAATTTGAACAAAAATACTATAACAAATGTCTATTATTTAAAATCCATATAAAATAATAATTGTAAATAAAATCTTAATTTCAGAAAATAATTATGTTCTTATTGTTTTCGTGTGCCAGCTAGTCTGGCAATATGGGGTGCGCTGCTCCTTTTTTTCAACTGAACCATATTTTGGTGTGGAGTCCGTTTTCTTCAGCACACACATGCCATAGGGACCCGTTTATAGGGTAGGCAATCATTCACACCTCATTCATACAAGGAAAGGACAAAGTCAGGATAGATAGAGAGAGAAAGTACATCCATGCTGGAGCCGGGATTCGAACCCAGGACCTCCCTATTCGTAGTCAGGGACTCTGGCCAGTAGACAAGGTGGATGGCAATAATTATGTTAAATAATAAATATTGTAAGGATACATTAAATTCCGGTATTACTTTTAATATTTTTTAAGAAACCGAACTCTTATTGAAGTTGCAATTTTCTGAGTGTAATACCTTTTCTCATTCTAGATGTTGATTAGAGTGAGTTATGAAAGTTGCATACTTCTGCTTTATAAAGACTGTTATGTATTCCTGTAAGTTTTCAGAGTTTTGTTACTTTCCACAATTAAATGTTTCGCCAATTACGATAAATACACCAACTTATAAATGATATACCTTAATTCATATTTAAAAAAAGTTTCTATGATATTTATTTGTCTTGTTTATTAAATACATAAAATTAAAATGCTTAGTTTTCGATCATATAACATCATTAAATGATAGTTAAATGAAATCAACTCTTTAGTATACCTTATTGTTATAATCGTTATTTCTATAGGTTATGAGCGAGGTAACATCAAAATTCTTCTCTCTTTGTCATATGAAACTATTACATAAGTGTTAAATGTAATTTACTCTAAGTATCCTGGTTCCCCGTTATATGTACCACAATATTTACAAAGGAGATTGGTTTCTATTCACCTTTTATAAAGATTAAATGATCACATAAATTGGATAAGAAATTTTAGAAATATATTTCGCTTTATTTAGGACACAAGTAACAACTGATATCTTTGCAGAAAATAAGAAGAAATTAAAAGGAATAACCATTTTTAAGGTATATCAAGCTTTTCATACTCAAAAATTCAATGCATTGAAGGTATTTTAACAACACATTGATCTTAATTTTCCTTAATTTATAATAATATTGACTTTTTCCATCATTCTTTCTTTCAAATACAGGATTTTCAGTCTTGACTTTATTGCTTTCAATATAATAGATATAAAAATTAAAGCAAATCTGATTATCTTAATTATTTTCATTGCTAAGTGCATTTAATTTAAGTTTACATTAATAATTTTAGAATTTTAAGTTGAGTATTTTGATTTTGTTCCTAAATTGTGAATCGAATTATAAATTTGAAATACTTTTGCTTTAAATCAAAACTTTGAATATATTTCTTTCATGACTTTGAAATTTTTATAAGATACACATTTTAATATATCGTTATGAAAAAATAAAATATTTTCTGCCTTTATAAATAAATAATTTTTTTCCATCTTTTCAAAAAGAATATTTCAATTTGCATGCTATAAAAGATTGCATAAATATTAATTTGTCAAATTTATATCAAAAATACATTAGACAATGATGAAAAAACATCCTCAGTTTTACCCAATTATATAAAGTGTATGCACACGGTTTAATCAAAAATTCTCTAAAAAGAATAATTGAAATTACTTAAAAAAATGCAATAATTGATCGCTTAAAATTCAGATAATACATCTTATTAATTACTTTTTTTGAAAATTAATTTCAAGTTTAAATCCTTTTAATCCAGATGCAAAACTTGAAATATGAAAACTAAAACTATGATGGATAAGAAACGATTACTCTTCATTCTCTGTCTTAGAGAAGGGAATAAAAAAATAGAAAAATTTATGAAAAGTACGAGGCGCATTTTTCAACAAGGGACGCGGCGATGAATATGCTTTTAGCGTGTCAGAAAACATTTCATCATTTTTCATCATCCCTCACTAAGTTTGACGGCCCTGAATCGAAATAAATAAATAAATATATTATGCTTTAAATAAATGGTTCTGAAGATTCTAAAGAGGAGAAAGAAAAAAAATGCTGCCAAAGAGGAGGAAAAACTTGGTGGAAATATACTACAACTCGTATCGTACTCGGGCACAGTATTTCTAAATTTCCCGAAACTTTTATAAAGAATATTTTACAATTTTTGTTCCTGTGCTTAATGCAATGCAAGAGGAAAATAGTTATTCATAAAGTTTGGAAAACATTTTCTCCTCGACTTGTTACATCAACAATATTTTTAAATTATGTTTTTGTGAGCGGAAGAAATTCAAAAGAAAATTTAGTTTGATATGAAAATATATGTTGAGTTTATTTTTCTTGGATTAGATTTGAATGATTTTATTAGGAGTAAAGGTTAAACTACAGATATTTAAAGCATTGAATAATGAAATAAAATTAATTTCTATTTAATTATATTTTATGGTTAAAATTTAAAAACGAAATATTCACAATTAAGATTTTTGCTCAATAACAAGGGAACTTTAAATTGAATCAATGTGGAATCAAGAATATACAACAATAAAATATCTGTAATTAAAGATCGGATAGCAATTTTTTTCTTTATCTGATTTAGAGGAATGATAGAAATATGAATAGCACAGCCAGTTGTATGCTTTTAATGAGATTATTTTCTTCCTTTTAAAAATGAATTAATATTAATTTTACAAGAATCAATTTTTGCAACCTCATTGATGAAAAGTAATTTAAATTTGAAAGAATAATGTACTGAATTGGAGAAAAAACTATTTTTATTTAAGATAAATTCAAAACAAATCATCCTATTTGTTATGGAAATTTACTTATTTACTGATTTATATATATAATATATATATATATATATATATATATATATATATATATATATATATATATATATATATATATATATATATATATATATATATATATATATATATATATATATATATATATATATATATATATATATATATATATATATATATATATACATATATATATATATTATATATATATTATATATATATATATATATATATATATATATATATATATATATATATATTATATATATATATATATATATATATATATATATATATATATATATATATATATATATATATATATATATATATATATATATATATATATATATATATATATATATATATATATATATATATATATATATATATATATATATATATGTAAAAGTTAGTATGGATATCTTAATTTCAAATCATAAAAGCATAATATTTCTTATTATTTATGATTCTCATTAAAATAAATTTTTTGATCAATAAAGATAAAGATAAAATATACGATGCTTTTTCTCTTTAGAATGTTTTTTTTACATTTTATAATTCACAAAAATTAAATTTTGATCAAGATTATATCAGAAAAATGTGGAACCATTCTCTTGAATTTTTATCCTTATTTATAAAGCACATGATGTAAATCAGACAAAGCGAGTTTAAATTGATAATTTTGTTGTATTGTTTCAGTATTTTGTGATAAATTATTGATGCTGTTATATGTATGTTAATTATTTCACGTTATATAATCTTATATATAAAATTCAAAATGTTATTCAATATATTTTTAATTAAAAATAGTTTTCTCATTAAGTTATCTAGAAATAATTTTAAAAGTGATTTAAGATGCTGAAAATTCAGATTAAATGTAGTCAATAGCGATTTCTCACTTAAGTTATATCACAGTAGCAAATGCAGGTAATATCAATTTTCTGGGGATACCGTAAATATGTAACATGAACAGGGTGAAAAGTTCCCCGTTTGATCCCAGCAACAACGGGGGACAGATGACGTGTTTCTGCTTTCGTCATGCACGTCTGTCATGGTGGATGCTTGAGAGTTTCCAAGTTTCATCCATTGCAAACTGGGAATACGGTCAACTATCCATGGAAAGACCTTCCAGAAGGCAGTTATTCGACGGAAGTTTAAATACCTTACAGCATCTTAAAGCCGTTTGTGCTCATTTTTCAAGGCCAGTAGTTGTGTTGACCTGCATGTCTGCAAAACGCTTTTGAAACACATGGACTCGCTTAGTGTGGTTTTGTAACAAGGCAAGGCTTTTCCAAGTACAATCCGGAAATTCCATCCACACTTCATTCCACCCCATGATTCGTGAGTTGTGGACGTGTTCCCTTGAATGTTTGACGCCTGAAGTTCTTTGTCTGGTGTGACGGGTATATGGAGAGGAAGACGTCAACTCACGTGTGATCTCTTATCTGATGTGATTGAAAATTACAAAGCGCTTGCTGACTGAAGAATATTTTAAACCGTTTGAATTTAAGGTAGAATCCGAGGTTTACCTGCAAACCCTATGTATGTACACCCCGGGACAGATTCCACAAAAGGAGATTAATATTTTATTTCGGTCTTCTGTATGCACATTTTCAAGGGTAATTGCTTGGAAATTTTCTTAATTTTCTCCCTTGCAAAACATCAACATGACATGTTATCGGAAAAATCCTAGCAGAATGCATTTTATGCGAGGGATATTAAAGACCATGTAATGTCTTTCTGAAGTTAGGTTATTTAAAACGCAACATTAAAACTGGACAAAGTATTATTGTTTAAGAAAACTAATAGGATGTCTATTATAGAATAATGGGCAAATTTCATTATACAGATTAAACACTTTAAAAATTATTTTATTATTTTAACTTCTGTTTTGAATAATCAAAAAGCCTAGTAATGTGGCTTTAAATCTTATGAAATATTTTGATGTATTTAAGAAGCAAATTTTTTTCTTAAATGCTGTATTTTACTGCCGAAATCGATGAACTTGAATTAAATATCTTATACAAAAAACATGTAACTATTATAATCATTATACTTGCTGTTAAATACAACAAAAACGCCCTAATGTGCGACAAGAATCATTTTAAAACTGAATAAAAAATTAAAGCAGCATGATTCATATTTCTCAAACATTTTTACGTGCGGAACAGCAAATTATTAGAGTTTTCTATGGCAAACTATTTAGGCTAAGTAAGAAAAAAATCGAAAATAATGAATAGGGGTATTACAGCCCACATAAAAGTCCTATTCACAGTCTAGGCACACATCTATACAGTTTTCCACGTATGCCTATAACAACCTCTAAATCACGGCGGATATTTTTTTCTCTTTTCTTCTAAGAGACATTTCCTAAAGCGGAGTTTCTCTAAAATGGAACTTTTGCATCGGCCTTAGGCTAAATTGAGTTACTTCTCCGTTTCTTTAAAAAAATAAAATCTTAAAAAAAATTCAAAAGTTAAGAAAAATACCTTCATAAGTCCCTTTACCGTTCTTCTCAGGCTTTTATTGGTTACAAGTAATTTGTACCGTATCGAACTAGCATAAACCGTTATTAGTCATAAACTTTCACCATAAAACTCTGAAAGTTTATTTTTTTCTAACGTTAAAATTGATAAGAGAAAATGGACATGGTGCTTTTTTACTATTTTATTTAGTTTTTAAACTATACTATATTTAGATGAGGAGGATGGGAAAGATTTTATCGCTTTCGAAAAAACGTATTATCAGCTATCTTTTCATTCATTTATTTTCTCAGGTTTCGGACCTCACGGCAAAACATCCTATTTTTATTTCATTTTCATTTATTTATTTATCTATATTGTCGGTGCTCACAGCTAGTCGATTCCTCCTTTACGCTTTTCTATATATTCTATTTTAAATTCTTTCAAATTAGGTTTCCTTTTTATATCAAATAGAAGCAAATTTTTCATTTTCGCTCTTCAAAAAGAAAAATATTTTCATAATTTCGAAAACAGAAACCAACTCTCAAAAAACAATAAACCGCAATGCCATGGTTGTTGTTTTCCTTTCTTGTTGAAATGCTCATTGATAGTTATTTGCAGTAATTTTGTTTTCAACAATTGCTTATTTTCAGACTGTATAATTGTTCAGTAAATAATGTACTCTGTGAATAAATGTAAGTATAAAAGCAAACTGTTTTTGATATGTATTCAATGATATGATAAAAATATTTAGTGATGTGTTCTCTAAATATATTTAATGTTTTGTATCAAAAATGTAAAATAATAATCTGGTAATGTTTAAAATGTTATGTCTTTTATTTGGTATTTAATAGAACATAAAAATTGTATAGTACACATGAATGATTAATCAGAAATTATAATGTAAACATTTATAGAATGTGTATGTATTTATCGAGTATATAATAAATTGTATATAATACAGGCTATTTGTAATTTAAAAACATATCATTTACTTATTTTTTGTACAAATTATATTCCAATAAAAATAAGTATTAATAAAATATTCATATAGCATATATAAATAATGATGAGCAGTATTTATGCACAATATGTATACTTTATTTTATATTGGAATATATTACAAAATGATTAACATTATTTTCTACTCCTCATTTTTTAAAAAAACAATATGAAAATATTTTAAAGATTCATAAAAAGTTTGATTTTGATGATCTAAAATATCACTGGAATACAAGAAAAAAATTTAATAAAAAAGATAATAGCTATTCACTAAAATTAAAAATTATTAATTAAAGTTTAAGTAATGCTAAAGATCACAATTATATATTATGAAAAATAAAATATTCGTATTATTAATTCATATAGTTCTTAATTATAAATTTTTGCTTGTGCATACTAATGTTAATTTGAGGAGAACCTAAAAGAAATAATTAAAGTTTATAAACACACACACACATATGTAAGGTTTTTAATTATTGTCTAGGGAAATCTCTTGATGAGAACATTAGTTCTAATGTAAAAGTTATCACACAATATATTCTTAACATGTTCTAATATTATATATTCCATACTAATTTTATATAATTATATTCTAAAATTAAAGTTTCTTTTTTTTAAGTTTTTACTTATGTAGTGATAATTTAAAAATCTTAATTTCTCATGTAAAAAATCATTTTCATTTTTTTGTGGGTTAAAAATATTATTTTTATTGATATTATGTCCTGAATAATCAAAGAAAATAGTCATAAAATGATATCACATGAAATAAGATAAGGGCGTAGTCAAGAGATAATTATTTTCCTTCCTAAAACCCTGCCGATGGAATGCGAATAATTATTCGTATTCATAACATGCAAAGAGTTATTTTGGTAAAAATATTAAATGGGCCCTAATATGAAAATTAAATTCTTATCCCAGCTTACAATAAATAATAAGCGATGTTTGACTTGCATAATGAAATTAATTTCAAAGATTTTTCCAAAATTTTATACCTTTATAAATAGGATATATAAAGGCAGAATTAAAATTTTAATCCGAATTTACATAAATAGCAATTAACTTCAGAAATTATTAAATTACAATTTATCTTTTTCAATTTATTTACAAGAGAAAATTTAAAAATTTATATAAATTGCAATTAATTATTGTTACATCATTATTTACATTATTTACGTGTTACATTATGTTATGATATTTATATATGTATATATATAAGTATATATATATATATATATATATATATATATATATATATATATTTATATATGTATATATATATATGAATTTAAAACATAGCTACCAAAACAGAAATCATTCATATGCAATAAAAGCGTAAGTGTTCCACAAACATAAAACATTTAATAATATTTTTCTTCAAAGATGTTATCGCTTTGTATGCTTTTTAACCATAAATATCTATGAATAAAATGTCAGCGAAAAAAATTTTTTTGAAAAGTGTAAACTTTTCTACCCTTATAAAAAACTGTGAATACTTTGGGTACATTGCTTTGGGTAATATCTATCCGATTATATTTTCTGTTTCCCTTTTTTGATGGATACATAAAAAGCTATATCTGAAACTTCCCCAACCCAAAATGATGTTACATGTTCAGCTATGTGACAAGCTATTTACCACTCAACAAAGAGAAAAAAGAATAAATATCATCTTTATAGGAAGATGCTATTTTTCTTTTTAGGTATATAAAATAGAGTACATTTCTAGGTTTGTTTATTGTCCAAAATAGAAGTGAGAAAAGAAAGTGAATTCAAGGTATATAAAACGGGCACTTTTCCTGATTAGCTTTTCAATGCATTTGATGGAAGATAGTTTTCCATCCTTACTATTTTTGAATATAAAGTCCATAATTTGCATTCTGTTAGGCTTTTTCATATTCTATTATATATTTTCACCGCAATATTCTAAAGTGGAATCTTATGTTTCGATAAATTGCTTCTGAAATGATTTTTTTAAATGTTATTAGACGTAATGAAAATAAATGATCTAATTTGAAAATATCAGTTTTGAATATAAATTTTTATTTTATGAAATAAATAACTGTACTATAAATTTTGAAAGAAATTGCATAAAATTTGAATTTATTGTAAAGTAAGTAAGACGTTTTTAGAATAACTTTTAATCCAATAATTTTCGTAATTAAAACTATTAGCAAAAATAAAATAACTGAAATATAACTTAATAGTAAAATTATTAAATATAGTATTTTATATAGTAAAATTGATTATATAGTAAAATTATTTATATAGTAAAATTGATTTTCAAAGTTGATTATCAATATTTGATAAGTATTTAGAAATGCTTCATCATGGAAGAAATAAACATTAAAGAGGACTTAAACAGAGAAATTTCATTGTCTTGCCAGCCAATCGTTGTGACAAGAATTTTTTTTAACTTTGAAAGTAAAATCTAGAAATTAAAACATTAACTCTGATTTATTGAGAAAATAACAAATTAAAACTTTTGCATAATTTATCTTATTTAGAAATATGAATGAGGATAACTATTAAACTGAGCACATTTTTTAGTTAAATTTTTACTGTGATGCTGACACAATTTACATTAACAAGCAAACCTTTAGATCTTTATATAATGGACATTTTATGTACCATACCTACGAGGATCGTAACAAGTCATGTAAATTTTTAATATTAGACAAATATTTTTTAAAGCTTGCCCTTTACTTACGATAGTTTTATGAGATTAAAAATTATAACTGTAAGAGCTTGTATAAACGTATTCCTTTTGAAGATATATTAGTACAATTTAAATTTTTCTGTTTCTTTCCAGTATTAAGAGATAAAAATACTTAAGGCAGAAAAATTTCAAAATTAAAGTTTTGCAAATTATAGTTGCTGTTAAAACTAACAATTCCTGTTTGATTGTTATATACATTTTATTTGAAGAAACTGCATAATTTTATAAATAAATTGAATTAGTTAATGTTTTTTTTAAAATTTAAACCTAGTTACTTCAACTATTAGTTTTTAACATAAAGTTTTATTTTACTATTATTTTCCATTAAAATATTCGAAGATAATAAGATTTTTAATGGATATATAATTGATTTAAGACTAGAGAAAAATAATAAAAATATAAGAAAATTTATATCATACATATTTTAATAAATAATTGTATTTTTCTAAAGAAAATTTATATTTTTACACATGTAAATGTAATAAAACTCTTTAAAGAATGATTTTATCTTCTGTTTTTAACAAATGCTAACCTTTACTTAGCCGAAAGTAGAAAGGATTGGAAAAACAATGTAACTAAATTGTTAATATATTACATATTGAAAAGATATTTCCTTTTGATATTTAAAAAAATAGCAGTAAATTTTTATAATATTCTCAATTTTTCAAAATAAATGGAATGTGAAATATTCAGAATAATTATATATCATTTCCTTGGAATTTTATGGCAAATATTTCATAATTTATTCATGAAAGAATGTATTTTCACTTTGTTAATATTCAAGAACTTAAAAATGAAAGATGTAATATTGGTTCAATCAATTAGCAAATACTGTTTATTTCAAGATGATGAGATTCATAATGTTTACTTCTAAGTAAAATGTGGAAGATATTAATAATTACTTCCATAGATAAAATAACGTAATTAGTAATTTTGTAATCGTTATGTTTTTATAATTATTAAATATCTTTGATTGTTTCGTCAAAAAACTTGAGCAAATATTTGTAGAGTTTTAAATCTTGACTGAAATTTTTCTGTACTGTTTAGATTGAAAGATATCCTTTGTAATAAATTCTACTTGTTTAAAAGAATAAGAGTTTTTGGTTCATTATTTCATAAACAGTTGACATTTCCTCACCTTTCTGTGTTTTATATACTTAACTAAATTGGCAGATATTAACCAACTATGCCCTTTCTGTTAGATATTAGATTTATATACGTGCTCGTTAAGTCTGTGGTATCGAAAGTCCTGTGGTCGGTCATTAAGCAGTTAACATGGGTGTTAGTGCATGGAGAAGGTTTCCTCCCCTTCCAGATCAAAGTCAAAACTCAGGGTGTGGATCTTCTGGTGGTACCATACTTAGAGCAAAATCATACTTTCACCTTCGTTCTGCTCTGGTTAAGCGAAAGACGTACCTTACTCACTTAAATTCGCATAGACGATGGTGCCAAGTGCCATTAGTAGCAACAACACAACACAGAAACACGTCATCCATACCCGTTATTACTGGGATTGGATTTACTACTCATTCCATTCATTTTTGTAAATCATAAATAAGAACCTAAAGGTCTATTTTTAGGTTTACGTCACACCATATGTACGAAATAATGTATAAAGTTAGAATCCATTTGAAAGTCTTTCAACTAAGGATCACAATATTTCCGCAACTCAATTTTATCATGATACTCTATTTACACATTACATGGCAGTGTAGGCGAGCCTAGTTAACGGGTTTGAAGTATACGCTTATTAACAAGTGACTCGCGATTTTGAACCCTGGTCAGTTGAAGAGATCGTACTTAAGTTGGCACCCTCTCCTCCACATTCATGCCACAGCAAAAGAAGGACTTTAAATGTCATAGATTAACGAGGACAACCCACAGAGCTCCAGCACTCCAGTAAAAAGAGAACTCTGCCCGTGGGGAATGGGGCTTTAATTTGCTGATCTTAAGGAAATGTGGCGCGAAGCTCCTGAGCCACCAGAACTCTACTCTATTACAGCAGAACGGTAGTTCATAACACATTTAAATAATAGGTTTCAAACAATATCGGTATTTTTTAATAATAAAATTCCTACGCATGCAACATATGTAATTAGTTTTCTTTTTTGACTATCAAACTATCATGTAAGAAGAAAGCAATTTTATTAGGCTAATATTTGTCCAGTACAACCACGTCTATATATATATATATATATATATATATATATATATATATATATATATATATATATATATATATATATATATATATATATATATATATATATATATATATATTATATATATATATATATATATATATATATATATATATATATATATATATATATATATATATAGGTAGGTAGGTGAGATAATTGTATGCTCATAATTATTCAATTAGAATTGATTCTTTTAGATTCTTTAGAAAAAGTTATCTGATTTTAAATAAAATTTTAGTTCAACAATAAATGACTAAACTTTTATTTAAAATCAAGTAACTCTTTCATGTTCTTGATTCAGATTTATTAAAAAATGTGTTCTCTAAATAATTATTTGTTTTGAGAAAACATGTATCAATAGTAGGAGGAAATGTAATGGATTATTTTTTACATAGACGAAAATTTGGAGCTCAAATAAGATAAATTGAAGAAATTTATTCTCTATTTTCAAATTATAAAAACATTTATAAGAATATTTTTGTGACTAATTCAATATGAGATTGAATTGAATCATTTAAAAAAACGTTGAAATGTATAGCATAGAAACATTCTTGACTATATCGATTAAATCTTTGGGTAGACACAAATTCTTACAATGAAAATCTACAATGAAAGCTATAATTGCTTAGTTATTGACTTTTAATTATTTTTCCGAAAAAAACACAACACCATTCATGTTAATTTAGCAAAGAATTACATTGAGTAAGCTTTTTTTAAATCTATTATTTTTGCAATTTATATTTATATCATCTTGAAAAGAAATAGATACACATAAATCAATTATGAATTTTTGGGTAGGGATATTACAAATTGAGATATAGTGTTATCTCTCTTTCTCTCTTAATGTCGTTTCTCCTTTAAAGTTATATTAAACTTTAAATATTTAAACATGTTAGTAACAATTTTCTTTAGCGAGACAAATATGATGAATGTACAAAAAATTCACTTTAAGCTAGAAAAGTGAAAAATAACATTATTTCAAATTAATATCTCTTAGCCTTTTAAAATAAAATGAATGTCTTTGAAATACGCATATTTTTAGGGAACTTATTTGCAGGATACGTATGCTTGTGTTTTAGTTTTTTGAGTAAATGATAGTTCATATTAGATAATGCTTTACCATAATGTTAACGAGACATATTATTTGCAAATAAAAAAATTCATATAAAATATCAATTTTAAAGAATTAAATTTGGCAACACCGGTGAGCAGAATTAAAAATATAAAACTTTTTATAACATAATTTTATTTAACACAATTTCTTAATCTCTCTGTATTAAACATATGAATAATCAGATTTTAAACTTGCTTATTTAACTGTTATATTTTTAGCAATTACTAAGGAGACATTTAAGAATCGTCCTTTAACTATACATATTTTACCTCTTATATGTTATCATTGCTTCATTTTGAACAGTTTTCCAATACATGCCTATAAAAATGAAATTCTGGTTCGGTTAATTTTCCTCAGATGTTGAATTCAAAATTCAGTTTCAAAAGAAGTGAAACTTATAGTATCAAGATAATGGTATCTTTAAAATTTTAAACATGGGCTTTGTTTTGTTTTAAAATTTTTATAAAAGTGTTTTTAATTAATTTTAGCAGCAATTCATGTTAATTTGATCTTCATGTGTCATTGATTATTTTGCACACCATTCAAGTACTGTCCTCAAGTCACTTATGAAGATGTGCAGGAGGTGAAGAGAAAATATAAATATTCGAGATTGAATTCCTTCCTTCCTTCATTTTCACTCAGGTTTTACTTTTAACGAATAACAATATCCAATTATCGTTTTAAAAAAAATGTCGCAATGCTTACTGAAATGAAAGTTTATGCTTTTTTAATATGACGGTTATTGCAAATGCATCAGAGTGCCAATAAAAATTTATGTCGTTATTGTTATTCATGCGGCTTGTATAAGCCAAGCTCCTGAACCGACGGCTATGCGAAATTAAGTCAGAAGGGTGCATACTTCGTTTAACTAGAAAACCACGAGAATGGAAGTACGTCTTTGCTCTAAGATTCCTCCGATAGATGACACCACCAAAGGATCTACTCCCTCAATTTTGACTTTGATCCGGATGAAGAAGAACTTTTCTCCAGACCATTACACCCATAGTTTCTGTTCAACTATCGACCACAAGAATTTTGATTCCACAGATTTAGCGAACACGCATATTGGATTTATGGTTTCAGTGTTTAATAATTTTGTATCTAAAGGAAAATTTTGGCCTTTTCACTCTTTATGTGATTTTTTTAATTAATAGACTTAGGATACTAATATCTGGTGCAATATAATGTTTGATATTTTATAAAGTTAAAATTTGTTTATAAAATTGTAAAATTTATTAATTTTCCGAATATCAATTCAATATAATGAAAAAGTTGATGTATGTTTAAATGAATACTAATCAGTTAGAATGAGAAATCAAATTTGTTCATGATAATCATCATTAGTAGGTAAAATAATAATAAGTTACTTTCTTTAAATTGACTTGATATATGAATTAATTTCAATTAGCAAATAACGCTTTAACTTTAATAACAAATGAAGTGCAGTTTAATGCAGTTTTATAACAAATATGTTTATTTATAAAATTTATAAGCTACATGGAAAATCTTTAGATAAGAATTGCCTAATAATATTCTCATTTTGGAAATTACTTACAAATTCTTACTATTTTTTAAAGTCTTACTATTTTTAACAAGACTTTAAAATTTAAGAATAGTTTATTTTGTATAAAAAGCAATCAGTGTTTTAAATCATTATATTTGTTATTTAAAATATCCAAAACACCTAATATAATATCGTTACGTGTTAAATTTTAATGAATTAAAATTTTAGCTTTAGGTTAATTTCTTTGTTAAGAAGAGTTTCATATTAATGATTTTGCGTAAAATTTTGGAGATTCATTAAGCAAGTTATTAATTTTTTATTTTCTTATAAACTGGTATCACATAATAACAAATTACCGTAGCTTCATAATAAGATTCATAGTGAAATAGAAATAACTTAATCCTTTTCTAAATATTTGATGACCATTGAAATTTAGATATAAAATCCACATAATTTTCAGACAGGAAGCCACTTCAAATATTATATTTTTGAGAAATACATTGTTCGTATACCAAAGAATAGAAAATACAAATCAATTTTATATGTTTGTTTTAAAATATACTATTAGTTTAAATCTTCATTTGAAGTTTACTTTCATTAAAAATTAGTTTTTGTTTATTAAACTTATTATAAAAGGCCTGTACTAAAATATTTCAAAAACAGGTAAGCAATTTTTAAATATTTAAAATGTTTACTAAGTTCTAAATTAATAACAGTGTGTTTAGATACATTTTTGGCTTTAGGCTCAATCTCAAGTTATATTTCTGTAGTAAAAAATGACTTACTTTGGTGGTGGATTTCCTTCCGCTTCGCAAACTAATCTAGTGCTTTGATAGAGACTTACAGTTGTACGTGGAGCTGGGTAAACACGATTGATTTTAGGTTTGTCTGAAAGGAAATTTCGAAATTTTAGGCTCACATCATATAGAAAATCCATTTTTCTGATCAAACATTATTTTGAAGTATGGACAATAGATATTAGGATAACATTCTTTAATGCAATATTTTTTTTAAATAAATAAATGGATATTTCATAATTATTTTCAGTTTTATGAACAATAGTGAAGTAAGAATGTTTTCCACTTAAATTAATTATTATATATAAGTTCAAGGAAATACATTTCAATAGAAGTGCATAAAATACGAATGCATCATAGTTGAAACATTATAGTTATAAAAATTCTTAATATGTCACATGCTTTTATTATGTGTTGTTGTTTTGTTATTTATGACACTTGGAGAAACCAAGCTCACTTGCCGACGGCTATGCAAAATTAAATAAAAAAATGTGCGTCTTTCGTTTAACCAGAGTAGCACGAAGGTGAAAGTAGGACTTTGTACAAAACTCCTATGATAGATGGCACCACCAGAGGATACACTCCCTCAGTTTTGACAGTGATCTGGAGGGGGGAGAAAATTGTTTCCAGACTATTATACCCATGAAAACATCTGAAAGACCGACTACATGACTGTTAATTCAACAGATTAAACGAGCACGTATATTACATGTACTTGGTGGGTCTTTGGTGGCATTGGAAGTTGATCCCCCGCCCTTTCAGGTGGAATAAAGACGCCCTAACTACTAGTTTATCACCACCCGCTTTTATTATGTAATCTCCTTATTAATTTTTTAATGAAATATCTAAAGCATTATTCTTATTTGAATTTCTCATTAAAGATTTATTGCAGAAAACTTTCTATTATAAGTGTTTGAAGGCTTTACGTGATTGAATGAATGAATTGCGTCTTGAAATCAGTTCAATATTAACAATGGTATTTACATGAGGTAAATCTTAACAAAGTCTATTATCATATTGCTAATAGGCTTTCAAGTAGAAGTCCGCACAAGTCTAAGCAGGTAAATCAAATCTAGTCGTCTTAGAACTAATAAATCAAGTATCAAATTGGTCACATGATAGAGTTTTAAGTGTTCTTATCTATGACTGATGATATGCATATTTTGTTTCTTTTTTCTGGGAAAATGTATGCCAGCAAACAGTACTCAGTTTTAAGGAAAACTGAAAGAGGCAATGTAATATGTGACAAACTTGTTCAAGCATTTTTAATTTGTAAGGAAGTTTAGGAACGTATCGCTTTTGCTGTCAATATTGAAGAGCCATCAACTTCAAATAAAATGAAAATATTGCTGCTCTTTTATAAAACATATAATATAAGTCAATTCACAAATTAGAGCTTTAAATATAGCATTAATTTTAAGTACTGAATGAAAGTTTATAGCAAAAGAATAGAAAACACTGGGTTCCTGCTGGATGTATGCATACATAAAGAATTTTTTTATGTACTAAATTAGCTTTTATGGAATATTTTGAGAATCCAATTGAAGCTTTTTGGTGAAAACTATCTTTCAAATATTTATTTAGAGTTTGTAATATTTTAATATAATTTCTCACACATTTTATTTTATGGATCTAATTCCCTGCCTTTTGTAGAATTTTGCAGCAGTCCTAATGCTGCAAAGTTCCATAAATATTTTAATCCCCACATTAGCATAATAATCGATGATGCGCATTTCAGACCTCAATCATAATTTAAATCCAAGGGGAATACTAATTTCAGAGCAGGAATTCACCATGACGAAGACGTTTCTTAAAAATCGGCAGAACGAATAAAATATGGAAGTTCTGGGAATTTTCAAGATTCGAAAGATTCTAAATCCACTCTCAGTTCCATCTTGATTGAGAAACTAGTCCTGTAATTCCTACGCCGACATATCGACTCCCTTTAAAATCGTCTGCCGGAGTTGAGAGGCGATTGAGGATAAGCAGACGATCTGAAAGCTGGGCTTTGATATGTAAATCATCGAATCTGGCTACAAGAACTAGAGTAGGCGTGGAGGTGGGAGGGTCAAAGAATGGATAAAAGTTCGAGGGAAAGATTTAGGCGGAGGAAATTCTAAGACCAAAATAAATGATAATGAAAAAAGGAAGAAAATAGACATGGACAAAAGAAATTCATTCGAAAGAGAACTCTTTTCCTTTCAGTTCTATTCCGATCAAAAATGTCATCCGCAGATGCTTTTGACTGACTGACCTTTCTTTATTTGAAAGAATCTTTTATTTGTTCTGCGTTAAATGATATTTTCAGCTGTAACAGTCACTTTAGTTCCAAAAATTTATCTTTTTTGAGAACTCTAGACGACAGTTTGATGCGTAGTTCTGGAAGTTGAACAATGAATGATCCCTGTCAATTTTTTACTTGAAACTTTTTGATAAAAATCCATTTCAAATCAATGTTGTTGAAATAGATGAAAAAACGCTTTCTTTTAATCTAAAATACTTCGAAACTTATTTTATACTGTTGGAAATTTTAATCAGAAATCTGTTTCAAATATCCAGTCTGAAACAGTTCTATAAGTAAACTTTTAGTGTATTATATTTAAAACTTCTAGCAAAATTTTCATGTTTGTATATAAAATGGATTTCAGGTGCTTTAACTTGTTTGATTGCGATATTAAATTTTTTTTAATATTTATAAATCTAAAATGGAATGTAATAATTGTTTAATTTTTAAGGATATCAAATATCTGAAATTATACTCAATTAATTACAGAATAATTACACTATTATATAATGATTTTAAATACTAAAAATAATTTTATTTCATATAAAAGAAATAAGTCCCTCTTCGGCAAACTTATTTACCTTTTTAATTAATGGAAATAATATAAATGGCATATATTTTTGACACGCCTTTTTATATACATATTTAATATTGTAATAAAGAAATGCTGTTAGATTTCTAGAATTTTCTTATAGTATATACACTATTTTGTTAGAAAAATGTATTAGTCCATATTTGATTTCCAAGTTAAAATTTAAATCAATTAGGCGAGTTTAATGTCAAATTACTAACAATTAATATGGATACATCAAAATTTTTTAATATTATTTTGTTGTTTTTTAAAAGAAATATATAATGTAAGAAAAAAACAATTATAATATTAATGTCCATTCATCATAATGTATAAAATCATCAAATTAATAAAAAGGATTGGTAAAATACAAGATGAAAAAACAATATCTCTGTTTACATTAAAAATTTTATATTTAAAAGAATAGTATTGATTGTAAATAATTTCTGATAAAAGGGGTTTCCCACATAAATGTTTAAGGAAAAAATAACAATATTTATATCTTTTCAATCAATTTAAAAAATTTTAATGTAAATTCAAAATAACAAAGTGCAAAAATTTAAAATAATAAACTAGAACAAGATAGCAGAAAAGCTGTCTCTATAATTACATTAATAAGTTTTGTACGTAAATTCATTATTCTTTTTTTTTCAAATTATCACATTTTAAGCATATATGATTTCTAGATCAGACTGTTAATGCATATTTTATTAACATTTTTAATTTTATGTTTTTATCATTCAAATCTATTGCGTGCATTTCAAATACCCATCAGCTAATTAGAAATAAAATTTTAACTGATGGACACTGATGCAATTAAGATTTAATTTTATTAATATGAATAAATCATTTTGAATTTAACATTTCTCGTAATGGGCTACTAATTTAATTCAATTTAATTTAAAATAAAATATCTTCAATACATTTATAAATTGACAAATTGTAATTTGATACTTATAAAATATAAATCTAAAAATTACAGATTTGGAAAAGTGGTTTTTTTTCAAATTTTTAAGAACTTTAAATCGTAACTTAAGAAATAATTCCCCTCTATTATTTTTCAAATATTTTTTCATTTACGTCAAAATGATATTAGTTTCCTTATAACATGGTGCTTTATTCTATAAGGTATTTTAGAAGAAACGATTACTAAAAAATATTTAGAAAGAAACATTTTCTCGCAATCGTTGTTTTTAGAACATTCCAGATTCCTGGTTCGGGACTTACATTTAACATCCACCGTTATCTCCATCTCCTCACTTTGTCCAATATCATTCTTGGCCGAGCAGCTGTAGACGCCTGAATCCGTGCGACGGATGGGCCTGAACTCAATATGGTCCTTGATATCATAGATACCGGAATGCCCGGATTTCCTCCAGATGATATTGGCTTTTGGATTCGCGTCGGCTTTGCAACGCAGCGTCAGTGACATATCCTCGACGATTTCTTGCTTTGGTTTGCCTTCCAAGCTTATTTCGGGGGGATCTGGCAACAAAAGAAAAACTTATAAGACCTATATTGTTTGTAAGAGTTTTTTTGCTGTTTTTAGAAAACAAGTATTAAGGAAGATATCATTTTTATGGTATAAGTAAGAAAAATATCGAAAAATGCAAAAAATCAAAAAATTTATGATTCAGTGCAAATGAAACGTGATAAATGCTATTTTTCATTTGTATTTATATAGTTATTAATTGTTAGATATAATATTCCAATAATTTTTGCCTGTATTTATTTTGCAGTTTCCTAGTTTGTTATTTAAACACTTTTATAAAACAGCTTATAAAATTACAATTTAAAAATTTTGATTTTCATAAAAATATGATTTATTTAAATATTTATAAATTATGTGCTGCAAATTATTATTTTTTTTCTAAGGGCAAGCCCTTGGGTGATGAACCCTATGCCACAACAAGTTCTGAAACTGCTACTCATTTGTCGTTACCCAGCAGGCACCTGTGAAACAACTCACGGAGGCAAGTAACGTTGTCCGCACCATATCACCACAAACCCGTTTATAGAGTGGGCCACTTTCATACATCATCACAGAAGAAATTACAGAGAAACAGAGAGAGAACAGAGAAGGAAAGCAACATCCATGCCCAAGCCTGAAGCTCCTGAGCTGTGGGAACCGGGATTCGAACCCGGTTTCCACAGCTTAGGAGTCAGGAATGCTAACCGCTCAGACATCAGTAATAGTGCAGTAAATTATAATTATTAAAATATAATTCATTCGTAAATTTCCTTCTCACATACATATTATAAAAAATAACATTCAAACAAACCTAATTAAAGTTCAATCCTGCAACTCAAAATATTTTAAATGAAGTTTACAATTGATTTGATATTGCAAATAGAAATTCAAAAATTTATACTGAAAATTATTTTATTCTACTTTATCCGAACATGGTAGTATAAGCAATGCTGTCATTAGTTGACACAATGCTGTCAAAGTAAGATTTTGTTACTGTACGGTCAACGGCTCATTTTTAAAATAACAAAAGAAAACAGTACGGATAAATATAATAAAGAAAAGAATTAGTTTGCGTCTGCATTGAAATAATTTTTTTTTTATATTCAAGGACGGTTTTGAGAAATAATAATAAGCAAAACTTAAATTTCTGCATACTAAAGAAAGCAATTTTTTAAATTGAGCAATAGCATATTGGAATTTAAAAATAATCAAAATATTTTATTTTCAAGGATTCATTTACTGTGCAATTTCTTCAGAATGTATTTTTTCTGATGTTCAGCCACTTGAAATATTTCACCTTGAAAGAAGGTGACATTGATGGCCTCTTTTATAAAAGTGAGCCCATATGTGCATGATACCCCCAAAATAAGTTAAGCACTTGTAATTTTTCATAAATCAAACAAAAGAATACAGACTTTGCCAGCCATTTGCTGAAGCATGATTTCATTGTGAGGACATTGCTATAATGATTTACATTAAGTTCAAGAAACACCATTAATGACTAAGACAAATCTTCCGTCGAATGGGGTATAAAACCTGTTATGTTCCGGTAGTATTGATTGGCAGGGAGACCACGTGATCTCCCTACTGGGTTGCTGGAGCTCCGAGGTTTGGGGACGTGTCCACATTAATATTTCACGTTCAATGTCCTTCCCCTGGTGAGGAGTAGATGTGGAGAGGAGATTGCCAGTTCGGGTGTAACCTTGTCTCCTGACCATGATTCAAAATGACGAGACACTTGGTGATGGGACAGTATTCTAAAATCTGTTAACTTAAAGGTACAGCCTGGGGCTCGCCCCCCCCCCCGCTATGTATGTATGTATGCATAAGATGGCATCACCTTCGCATCTTATCCATACATACATAGCGGTGGGGGTGAGGCACTTAGTGATGGCCGAGTATTGCAACCTCGTTAAACTAAAGGCACAGTCCAGGGCTTGTCTGAACCGCTCTGTATGTATCTTACGGTAAATAAAACGACTCTTTTCTCAAGACATTGAAACGCTTCATTTAAAGATTAAACTTTATTTATTAAAAAGCTAAATTATAATATTTATAGCAAAAAACAAAATGTTACATTAGCAAATTAGTTTCTACTTCTTTATATAATCACACTTAAAATATAAACATTTGTGATATAAAAATTCTGCATCGAAATACAGAACCTGTGTTATTAACCTGTTACCCTATCTTCTAGTTCATTAAGCCGAGTGATCCCTGACGTTATATTAAACATCTGTTTATAAAAAAGATTGTTTTTATATCAAAATACATTTCTTACACTTACCATTGCTCTTTACTCAATCAAATATGATCTATAAATAAATCTGGCAAAAAATTGCAATATTTTATGTACAAATAACAGTTTTTTTTTCGAAACATTTAAAAAAATCTAGATATTATTTAAGTTTTTTTGCTTATAAAATGTTTTCTTCTTTATTCTCTTTTAATACAATGAACAACAGTTTGATCGTTTGAAAAATGTTAAAGGAGTCATTTTGGCTCTTTACCAATCTTTTTCATTATTTTTAATAACTATAATATTAATTAATTTAAAATTTAATTTATAATTTTCTCTCTTTTACGTACTTTTTCCGTCTGCATTTTATCTGAAAAAATCAATAAATATATTTGAATTGAAGTATAGCATAGGTATTAATTTTTATTTGTTTTAAGTGTACACATTTTATTAATTTGCTTAATTTGTTGCTGACTCTTGTATTTATAATATATATATATATATATATATATATATATATATATATATATATATATATATATATATATATATATATATATATATATATATATATAATATATATATATATATATATATATATATATATATATATATAAATTTCTCTGCTCTGCTCACTTTCTTCCATTGCCCATATATATAGTATAGGCAAGAGAGAAGCTTTGAATATCAAACAGATCCATTTTTCGACTCTCATAACCTTATATCCGGCTGCTAGAAATCATCATTACACTCAAAGAGACAAGTATTAGTTGAAACTATTTCACATTATGGTGCTTTGTACAAATTATTAACTGCAAATGAAATTTTATTATTTTAAATTAAATATTTGTCATTAAAAATAATGTTTGAATACATAAAAAGAATTTTAATTTAATTTAAAAAATAAATCAAGTTATTTTTCTTAGTTTCTCTATGCAAAATAGTTCTCAGTAGATTAAATAATCGAATCATTTTAATTACGCTTCATATGTGAAGGGGTCTGTAGATAATTTTTTTCAAAGACAGAAGATTCTTCAATATGTATTGAATTTTTTTAGCAATTAATATGCTAAAACAAGACAATTTTGAATTTTCCTTTTCAATACACATATTTATTGTACGCATTTGTATTCGTTATTTGTGTAAGCTTAAGATTTAAATTTAAAATAACTTTCTTAAGATTATTGTAGGTATGAATTTGTGATATTCATTAAAATAAGCAAATATCTAAAATTTATTAAATGTTAATTCACTTGATTTAAATAAAAATTATAACAATTATATAGCTATCTATCATCAATTTCTAAGCAAAAATCCTTATTAGAGTCTCTTTGAAAATGCGAGACTATATAAATATTTAGCTCATACAGGTTTGAACTATAATTGTGTGTGACGGTGGGAAAAACATTGAAGAAGTCAGTACTGAGAATGAAATATCATTTAACCACCCCTCACATCGTAGCTTACATGCTCAGTTCGTGCACGGGTGGTGATGCCACACGTAGATCATTCGGCACGTTAACATCCGGGAAACTAATTGTGGAATAGTTCTTCGGCCACAAAAAAGAATTATTTCTATCAATGAGGGTACGCATGCAAGCCAGGATGAAAAATACTTGCTTTCTGGTCAGATAATGATCGCGTGGGAGGTTTTTCCAATGATTATTATATTTGGATCAATAAAACGGAAGGATTAATTGTTGATATAGCATTGGTGGGTTACGGTTTTATTAGTATTTTGATATAGAATCTAGATGTTGTTTAAATGTACAAAAGTTATATTATTTTGAAGGATAATTTAATTATTAGATTTATGATGATTTTCGCTATAGTGGGAAATACTAGCTTGTACATAAGATGATTTTTAATATAATATTTTATATAATTAATTCAGATATATGGAAAATATATTTAATTAATTACAAATATTTTAACTACAATATTTATTTGGAAAATTTTTCAGAGATTTTAAGAAATTACCCACGGTTGAGATGAATGTAACAACTGTAGTAAGCTGTACATTGTGTAAATTGTAAAATATAGGGAATTTTTTATTTATTCACAAAAATAAGTAATTTGTTTTTATCTCTTTTCAAGTCAAAAAATTACAAAAAAGTCATGTTTTTTTTTAATAATAGAAATAAGAAATTAATATTTTATTTAAAAATTAATCAATTTTTGTTACGTGGAATGATTTCCTAAAATTTGTCTTGTGATTTTACTTGTGGTGGATTTTGATTTGTCTTGTGATGGAAATATCAAAATAAACTAAAGCGAAAAATAATTTAACTGTTTTATTGTACACAGCTATATATTTCTGGCAATAAGCATTTTCTAATTAATTATTTACAACACCAAACGGTAAATAAATAACTCATTGCTTTCTTATTCCTAAAGGAAATCTTTGTAAAATTTTTAATTAAAATAATCTACGTGATTTAAATTTTTTAAAATAAAGATTATCTAACTCATGTAAATTTTACTGACCGCAGTGACCATTTATTACAATATGTTTTATTTACTCAAAATGAATTAAATTTATTCGATTCCTTTCTTTCGATTATTTTATACTTCAATTTATTGAAATTTAAATTAAATTGCTATGTTTTTTATGTTTCTTTTAAAATGGAAAATTAAAATTCAATTGGATATTTTTCAAAAGTTTATTACATTTAAAAATGAGAATTTGAGCAATATTATATTCCTCTCAAAATAATGTGAATTAATTACGGCTCCATATTAACATAATGTTCAGATTGATTTTATCGAAATAATTAAAACAGTGCTTTGAACCAATAATTTTGATTTTAATATTATTAAATAGAAATATCTTTTTATTAAATTATCATAGTTATGCAATTGCTTTTAAAATCAAAATATGTGAACTATGGAACATATTTTACGCTGGAATATGCTATGTTTAATTTCTTTTTAATAACCTTTTTATTTGTTTATTTATTTTTACTTTTACAGTACCAGTAGTATTTTGCTGAAATCTTTACACGTCATTTTCAGAAAGTATCAGCTTAAATCCCTCATTTCATATCTAAGCATTACAAGCTCCTATGCAAAGCACTCATACATCATTTAATATATAAATCCTTTAAGAATTTTAAAATAGTATAACTAAATTATTCTTTATCATCCAAGAAGGGAAGAAAAAATCCTATTGAATTAAAGTTGCAAAAAGTATGATGGAAAATCATTATCTCAATAACCTTATATGCAAATTATCCAATAACAAAGTAAGGCTGCCGCCCGAAAAAAAAACTAAAATTAACCAATAGCTTCCACCCTTGCCTTTGAGTAGAAAAAAGTATTAAATTAATCTAAAAAATGGAAATTTAAGTATTTTTTATGAACTTATACATTAATTTTGTCCTCTCCCTACCCCCCAAAAAAGCTTTACTTTCATCCCCCTGATGATGGGCTGGGCTGGTGGGGAGTGTCTGAATAGTCACCCCTGCTGTGGTTGACCGCGGTCTCAGTGAAAGGGTACCCGCAGAGAATTTTATGCTTCGTCTACCACAACGGAATAGAGTAAGAAAAAAGATAAATGATTTATGATGATTTAGTTTTTTTATCCTTATTTTTTCACTTTGTATTATCCCTGTCGTTAGTCACTATAGAAGTATATTAAATAGATAAAAAAAATGGCTAAAAAAGAGATTCACTTTTGTAGGTAAGAAGATTTACCCCTTACATTATTCATCCCTTCAGTAGGAATTATTGGGAGAATAATGCTTTCCCTTCACCCATCTCTTCTGGTGTTGGAAGTGCATGTTACAAAGGAAAGCAATTGTAACAAAGTTATTAATGTTTAATCCAAATTGCGTCAGACTGCTTTGCAGGAAAGGATAACAAATGTACGTTTATTTGAAACATCTCCCATTTTCTTATTCAACAATATATATGTGGAATTGCTTAAAACTTTCTGTAATGTAGTTGATAATAATAATAAATATCATTATCTAATTCTACTATATGCTGTTTAAATAGTTTAATATTTTAAAATATAATTCAAGGATTTATTTATGTAATGCGGTATTTAATGAGCATTATCAAAAGTGTAAAGAGTGGTTCAAATGTTATTTTAATGAAAACTTTTAATTTCTTGGTTTGGAAGTATAATATTTTTTATGCCATTTTTACTTCACATTTTGTATATAAAAATAACATTTCATGTTTTTAGGAGAGAACCATTATTTTATTTTAATGATAAAATTAATAAATACTCGGGATAATTTCTGATAAAAATTGATAGGTTAAAATACAGGCACGTTTATAAATATAGCATGCAAAAATAGGAGCGTTTACTGTGTGAAATATTAATATAATATAAATCGCTTTTCTAAATTCCTCATTAGTGAAATTATAATACGATTTTAATAAAGATACTTATCAATAATGGGGTTTAAAGAATAATGGACATTTTCTGACCATCAAATAATAATCTCTAAATGAATTGCTGTTAATAAGGTTGAAATTCTTTGAGTTAACTCTAAAATATTACAGTTTCCCCAGCACATTTCTTCACCCATTCATTGTGACATTTCATGTTTCGGCAGTACAGGTCTGTAAGGGATGGTCACTAGTGTGAGAGCATAATTATATATAGATAGAAGTCTCATTGTTTCCCTGACAATATGCCTTCGTAATTTAGTAATTAAGATCAAAGAAACGACTCTGACACTTCATCTGCTATTTCTAGATCAATCATTTTACTTGAACGACGTAATGACCTCACGACAAGTATAACATACCCCACAAGACATCAATGAGCACCATGGAGCTTTGAGCTTTTAGGATATGCAATTCTTTATATTTCTATAAGTACTATAATTGCATCGTATTCGAATCACTACAGCACAAACCCTGATTTCAAAAAATTAATTTAAAAATTAAAAAAAGTGATTACTCAATTTTCTGTTGCTAGGCTTTAATGAAACTTACCCAAAGCATACAATAAACACTTAAGTATGAAGCATCAAATATATATATATATATATATATATATATATATATATATATATATATATATATATATATATATATATATATATATATATATATATATATATATATATATATATATATATATATATATATATATATATATATATATATATATATATATATATATATATATATATATATATATATATATATATATATATATATATATATATATATATATATATAATATATATATATATATATATATATATATATATATATATATATATATATATATATATATATATATATATATATATATATATATATATATATATATATATATATATATATATATATATATATATATATATATATATATATATATATATATATATATATATATAATGAGCAAATAGTTTGAGCGTCAGTTTGACGCAAGCATAAGAAATGTAGGACATGTTGAGACCAGAGAGCGGCTATAAATTAATTATATGACTTATTTATGTGAACAGAAGTGGGAATTTTTACTCTTATAATGCAATTGTAAGCATTCCAAAAATATTTGGATTTATAGCCGCTGCACTCTCCGTATAGTATCTCATTTAATATACAGCATCACAGTCAGTGGGATACGGTATGACTATTAAAGTAGTAATTATACACTCTAAACAGTTGTGTGTTCAAGACAAGATTCCACAATGTAAGTACAGTACTATTTCACAGTATCATCCATTATCAAGAAATTATCACCTATTTCTGAAGCAGGAAAATGTACATAAATAGCAATTATAAAACTTTTAAGCAAATGAGTACCCATTGTTCCACGTGAAAAATCAGAAGGTTTGTGCTACCTTGTAAAGAGATATCACTATAAGCACCAGCTTTGGCTGATCTATGTAAATGTCTTTCATCGATGCATGATAAATGGTGGCGGGTCCCAGATTTATTTTGCATTAAATAACTCTGCAATCATTCTGAAAGCTGAAATGGGACTCAACAGTAAAGAGAACAGGCGTCAGAGAATAGATATGTTGATGGGATTATCTTACACTTATCTTATAAGTTCGTGATATGATCCAGATGAAAATGGTTGGTCACCTCACGTTCAGACTGCTTTAGTCAAATCTTCAATGCATGATTGATATAAATGTTCTGGTACCTACAATGAAGAAGGATAGGTGTTCACGGATTTGTAGTTATTTGCAAATCTTTAATTCACGATAAAAATATCTGTCTTCTGATGGATAACAGGTATCGATCATCGAAGTTTTTCGTAGCGTTTGGCCATATTTGGCTATTACTCACAGTTGCTTCATAGGTGGATAGATGTTGTATCCAAAACCTATGAACCACTGAAATTCTGACTCTTATCTACCCTTATTTGCCTGATGTTATTCAACTTCTAGCCTCTCAGCAACTTTACATCGCATTTTTTTCCAAGCAAAGGACGTCTAGATGACATTGTCACGAATTAGCTATACTAAAAACTTATCGCAGTCTCTTAAATTAAATCCAAATGTTATACAGATTGACATATTTTAAAAATTATTATAACAACTTCTGTGATTTACATCAATCATTTTTGTATTCAGTTTAGAAAATAGGAAAATACTTTACATAAGTTTGGCTATTAATGTTTGTTGAGCCATAAAATGTTCTTGAAATAAATGAACAATTGAGACAATGACGTGGAAAGTAATTTCTTTTCCTAAATAAATTAGATTTAGGAAATAAAGTTGTAATTTTTTCTAGTAAGCCATTAATTGATTGTTAAAAGAGCTAAAAATAAAGAACATTTATTAATTAGCGCATTTTACTATAGTAACTCTCATATTTATTTCATAAGCAGACAGTAAGAATATCATTAATTATCATAACATTTAAGTTTTTTACATTTAGGTTCAACAGTTTTTAATCTTCAACATACAGTTTTAAAGAAAAATTAATAAGGATTGCAAAACAAAATTACTTGGACATTGATCAATATGAGGAAAGTCTGAAATTCTGTACATTTTTATAAATGCAGAATAGTTTCGTAGCTCTAACTATTTTGGAAGGGAAGTAATTTTTTCTGACTGATAAGAAATTATGGTAAATGACTTTCATTTAGCGAGTAAAAACCATTCATAATTAAAACCATATATAAACCTAAACTACAAACAATAGTTTATATTTTTTTGTAATTGTAAGCAAATTTATCATTTACATCATCTTTTACAATGAAATGTGAAAATGTGATGAAACGAAACATTTTCCTCAAATATTTGGAAAAAAAATGCAAGCATCAAGTTGGTTAAGGCACCTAAACTCACAAGGGAAGTTATTTAATTCTCTGAAGATGACAATATATTGTAAAAGTAAAATCTCCCTTGAGTATTTATTTTGTTCGAAAACTTAATTCTCAAGGGATATTTTTAACAGTTTTAGTTGCTCTTGATCCATATTTCTTATATTTTTGTATCATATAAATTTGATTTTATCAATTAAATAGAAATAAAAGCAATTTAAATTGGCAATGTAAATAAAAACTATGTTTAACATTTGCTCATGAAAGATTGTGATAAGCATTTTCGTCATTATCTAATAAAGATGAAATATATCTAAGCATTAAACAAATTGTAATCCATTTGTAATGAAATTGAGTTTACGGGATTTCGTCACGAAGTAAAAAAAAAAATATTGCAAAATAACCTAGACAACAGGAAATACTCTTCTCACCAGTGATGTTTTGCTTGTTTATTTATTAAATGACACATTAAATATAATAGTGAGTCGTCTATAATTAATTTACGAATTCCATGATGACACACTAATTCAACTTTGTTATATGTTCTGCAAGATGTTTCCGATTTTCTGCTTAATCCTAGTAATTTTATCAAATTTGTGTGTTTTGTAAAAATTAAGTGATGTACATTTAAGATGTTAATGTGAGAATTCAGCTAGTTCGGAAATCAATTTAGAGCGAATGGCACATGCATTCTGCAATATGTACCTAGTTTATTGAAATTAAGAGAATAAATTATACGAGGCTTTTTAATGACTTCCTCAAATTAATGCGAATGCAAGCGTCTGTAAAATTGAAGGACTTTTTATTTATATGGCATACTTATAGTTATTTTCATTCCTTTCAATTTTCAAGTAAAAGCGAATGTAAAATTTATTACTTTGTATAATATCAGTAAAATTTTTGTTGCAATATGTATTACAAATTTGTAATATTAGATTTTAAAAGTCAACAGACTACACTATATTGCTAAATATAAGTTGAGATATAGCTGTAAATAGGGCAAAATAACTTATAACAAATGAATGGAATTTAATCACAAAACAACTTTCTTGATTGGTTTTATTTCAATGAAGCTAAGTGCAGGCGAAATTTTAATCTTTTTACATTATTAAAAATTATATTATTAAATTTTAAATTCAAGCATTTTAGGAAAGAAAAAGACATTAGCAAATAATTGTTCACAATGTTTTTATTTTCTGATTCATGACAACTCAATTGTTAATTAGCATTTTTACATTTGCTCGATTGTTTAGCTCAAACGTTGATATGGCTTTGTGTTTTCATTATGAAAAATAAAATTTTTTTTCAAATGATGGGAAAAGGGAATTATTTAAAATCCAATTTAATTCTCATTGTCAATCTTAAATTTTGAAATATTTGAAAATTAATAAAAGTATAAAAATAAATTTGAAATTTTCATTAAAAATTAAGTGAACAAAATAATGAATAAAATGGTGTCTAATTATCAGTTATGTTAGATAATAAAGATAATAATTTTATTGGAACTTCAATGATCATTAAAAAATTAATTTGAACATGAGTGAGATTTTAACATCTCAAAGTGGGCAGATTAATGCCGTGTAAAGACGTTTGATATTCAAAACATTATTTGCCTTCCGGGAGGACTTTTCATGGTAAAAGTATGATATATCCCCCCAAGAGATTTCTCGCCAAATCTGTCATTCTTGGTTTTTATAATATTGTGTTGCCAAGTTGAGTTTATATTGTTTTTTTTTTTTTTGGATTTTTTTGTTACCAGGTGCGACTTTTTCTCCTGTCTAATATCATTTTTGCTTCAAAAATGTGCTTTTTTAAGTGTCAACAGGATTCAAATTGCATGGTGATGAAAAAATGTAGCTAAATTCACCAAATGGGGAGATATACCCTGCTAGTTCCCTTTTCAAAGCTAGTTGACCTTATTCATATATCACAAAGGAGGAAACCCTTTTAACTCCTAAGCACATAAACTGCACACCTGTATTGTGAAAGCGAAAGCACGGTATCCATCTATCGTTGGGATTGCGATCTAGCCCGAAACTCTTGTCAGTCAACAGCACTGTTCTGTTACTTGGCCATAGTAAACCCTCGCGTAAATATAGTTTGCAAATGTCAGTATAAAATTTTGATTTGTATATATTATTAAAAACTAGCTGGTTCTCCAAATTATACTTGAATACAAGCTTAACCAGTAATATGGAGCATTGTATATTTAATATCTTCATCATTAGTTCAATTTATGATTAAAGTTACATGTCTCCATTAAAGACAATTCACACTATCCCAAGATATTTAAATTTTTGACTACTTTTTATTGTTCAATTTCAAAGAGCCAAATACTTTAAAATTCATTGCAATCGTAACCAAAATTAATTATTCAGAAATAATTAAATATTTTTATATTTTTGATGTAACGTTCAGTCAATTTTTTAAAGAGAAACAATTTTTTAAACTAAATAATAGAAATACAGTTTAATTTTTTGAGTCTAAGTAAGTTTGGAAGCTTTTTTTTATATTTTTAAATACATCGGTTTTTATTATTCTAATTTTACTATTTGTCAAAAGGTTGCTAAAAATGTTCATAAAATATTTGCTAAAAAGTTCTTAAAAGAGTTGCTGAAAAGCATCCTTTTTAATAATACTGAATTTAAATTTTGTTTAGAAAATTTGTTGTGGGTTTCGTTTATATTAGAAAGATTATTAAGGACAGATATCCGAATAAATCCAGAAACACACTCACAGAGGATTTCCAGCTGCACCGTGATGTCCTTGGCTTTCGTATCGTAGGCATCGTGGATGGCGACACATTTCAGAAGTTTGTGATTGTCTTCCTTTGTGAAGGTCATGTCGAGGGCACTGACAGCCTGCCACGTTTTGCGCTTCTCCACGTCACGGATATTGGTCTGGTTGACATTGGTGGTGATCTCGACTCCGTTGATGAACCACTTGAGGGTGGCGGGGGGGTTGCCCTTGCGAGCGAGGCAATGCAAGCGCTTGGGCTCGTTGGCTCTGGCCGTGAAGGGGTCGCCCTGCACTATTTGTATGGTGGTGTCTTCGATTATGGGTGGATAAGGGGCCTCTGAAAGAGAAAATAGAGTTACAGACATCAAAGGCACGCATTTATTTTTTAACTAATTATTTTAGCTAACTGTAATTTTAACTAATTAACTCATAGATTCTCATAAGAGTAGTTAAATTTGTTGTTAAAGCAATTCATAATACGATAAATGTATTATCATTGTATTTGAATAATATTCAGTTTCTTTTAATATACTTCTTAAATTATATATAGTAAGGAATAAGCAGTAAGGAATAACGCTGTAAAGAACAACGTGGTTGAAAAGTCAAACAATTAGATTATAAGTGGAATATGATATATAGTTTTGCTTGAATATTATTATAAAAATTTTAATATCGATTTCTCATTTTGAGAAGAAAAAATAAATATTAATATTCGAAACAATTTTAAATATATATAAAAAATATATAGAACGAATCTTTAAAAAAGAATATCCTTTAAGAAAAGATTTTTAACAATGTTCAAATTCAACGTTATTGATATAAAAATTTAATTTAATTTTTTTAATTAAATTAATATAAAATTTTCAAGAAATTATTGCTATAGTCAGATGTTTGAACACATAATCAAATTATTTGAAATTCACTGAATTATTCTTCATTAATTAATAAAAAGCAAAAAATGTTTATCTTTTAAAAAGTTAATTTAACTTAAATAAAAATTAAAAATGCCTGTGAATGCAAACAAACACACACACTTAACTCTAATAATTAATGTTAATAAATTATTATCATTTTTATCATTAACTCATAAGTTGAATTATTAATATTAATTAAGAAATTATATATTATTTTGTTACCTACAAACTATTCATTAATATATATATATATATATATATATATATATATATATATATATATATATATATATATATATATATATATATATATATATATATATATATATATATATATATATATATATATATATATATATATATATATATATATATATATATATATATATATATATATATATATATATATATATATATATATATATGTATATATAATTATATATATGTATATATATATATATATATATATATATATATATATATATATATATATATATATATATATATATATATATATATATATATATATATATATATATATATATATATATATATATATATATATATATATATATATATATATATATATATATAGAAAGGGAAAAAATCATAAACTTTTTAGCGGAAAAATCAATTTATTGATGCAGTGGATTGTCACAATGATTCAAGAATAAATTAGTGTAACAAATGCTGGTATAATGATTCAAGAAGAAAACTATATGACACAGAGTTCATCTGAGGGTTAACAGAGAAATAATCCAACTGTATCGTTGCAATCATTATAAATATATATTTAAATTCTTCATAGATCTCTGGAATGAGAGTGATTGGAAACAAGTAAAAAACATTTTCATTCAAAATAATTAAATATTTATTGGGAAATTAATTGCTAAAATTTGCGTCTTAATAAAATCTATCTTTTAAAAGCCTTGTTTAATTTATTTTTGAGGACAAAAATAAACTTTCACCCTTTGTAAGAGGTTCAATGAAAAATGGCAAAAGCTTTTTGAAATTTTTAACGTCATTTAAAATTAAAAAAAAAATGTTTAATTCTTCATTCACCATCTTGACTTTTATTGAAATTAAAAAGTAAATATTTAATAAAGCGTGATCTTCAAAATGAATTTTAAAATGCTTTCAGTTTAGAGTAGTTTCTCTAATTCGCCTAGGGACAGTTTACAAGAGTTTAGGAAATAATAGGTTGCAAATTAATTTAAATTAAGTGTTTCCATTAGGGAATGAAGTATAATTTGTTTACAAGTCTTTTTTTTAATTTTTTTCTTTGTTTTTTCAAACAGCTTTTTAAATAAACTAAGTTTTAACTAAAGTTATAATTAATATATGGAAACAATCCTTACTAGAACTTTATCTAAATTTTAATAATAATTATAATGAATCTATAGGAACAATCCTAGAATAGTTTTATTTTTACCTAAAAATGTAGTTTATAATTTAATAACTAAATGATATTCATGTCATAAAATGGAAGTTTGAGAAGAAAATAATAGTCATAACTAGTAAAAAAAAAAAAACAGAAACAAATACATTTAAACAAAATTTATTTATTTAAGCTTTGTTTTGTGAACGATAAAAAAAAATATATTACTCTGTTGTCCCATTTGCAAATCAATAGTTTCTAAAACTGTATAGTAAATTTGTTTTAAATCATAAAACAAAATTTCTAAATATGCTAAGGAAACTAAATAGAAAAATATAATTTATAGATTTATAATTATTTAACAAAAAAATACACAGAATATATTACCCTATGTCTTACATTTTATCATGCTGTTATTGTTATTTACTTATGACACTTGGACAGCTCAATGCCGTTGGTTATGTGAGTTTAAGTCAGTAAAGTGGGTCATTTACTTAACCAGATTACTACGAAGGTGAATGTACGACTTTGCTCTAAGCTCTTCCGATAGATGGCACCAGAGTATCTACTCCCTCAATTTTTCACATTGATCTGGAGGGGAAGGAACTTTTCTCCAGACCATTACACCCATGGTAAATTCTCAACGACAGACCACAGAACTTTCGATTACACAGATTTAAGGAGCAAGTATATCGTATGTACTCAGAGGGTCCTTGGCGGCATTGGGATTCGATCCTCACCCTTCCAAAAGGAAGACCTATGGCCTAGTCATTAGGCTACCACGGCTCACATTTTATGATTATATTCATAATATGAAAAACATTTGGTTCTTAAATACAATTATAAATTCATTAAATAAATACAAATCCGTAAAACTTTGAAATAATTCTTGAAGAATGTATTACTTACAAAGGATTGATTTCGTTATTCCTGGGGAAAAATTATTTTCTTTTATTTATTAACGTAAAAGCAACATTCGTCATTACTCCGCAGCCTTTATTTTAACCCTGAATTATATAATCTCCGCTAAAACTATTATGAATAATAATAATTACCAATAAGTATATGTACTGAACTTATAAACTCATTGAAATACAGGTTTTCTTGAAGTAATTCATAAAGCATCAAAGTAAAAAATTATTATGCTTGAAGAGTTAAAGAGGATTCTCTCTCTCTAACTTTTAAGAGAAAGAAATAAGAATTGTAAACTAAACATGCAAATTAAACGCATTTTTTATTATTTTGAATTATTTCTGTTATATATATATATATATATATATATATATATATATATATATATATATATATATATATATATATATATATATATATATATATATATATATATATATATATATATATATATATATATATATATATATATATATATATATATATATATATATATATATATAATATATATATATATATATATATATATATATATATATATATATATATATATATATATATATATATATATATATATATATATATATATATATATATATATATATATATATATATATATATATATATATATATATATATATATATATATATATATATATATATATATATATATATATATATATATATATATATATATATATATATATATATATATATATACTGTATTACCATTAATTTTTATTCTACTTCGGAGAATTCATTAGCTCAAATTGTTTTATTACTTTCTCGACTTATAAGTTTAAAGTGAAAGAAAAAGTTGGCTCTTGGCCAACGTTTGTTGAAGAACTTCACCTGGATGTCGGTATTGGGCGTTTGTTTTTGCCCCATGCTTGTATTGCATGCATGCAATAGGCCTATTTTTTTATCTGTCGTATGTTGATTTCCCAGCAGTCAATGCTCTTGATTGCTAAAGAAGAAAATATTGTTGCGTTGAATAAGTTTAAAAAAAATGATGATGCTGTTTGAAAGCTAAATATATGGTGATGATTTGATGGAATTTAGGTACAGGAAATGGTTTTTCTGAAAATAATTTTATGAAAGAGATTGTGAAAATGGTGAGGATTTGTTAAAGTTCGATGCTGATTTGATGACCGAGCATTGAAATGATGATGTTGTTTGAAAGCTAGGTACATGATGATGATATGGAAGAATTTCAGTACAGTGGAAATAGTTCTTCTAAAAATAATCATATGGAAGCGATGGTGAAAATGATGAGGATTTATAAAGGTATTCTGAAGATTTATTTATTTGATGTTATTAATTTAAACTAACCGATATATGGAGAAACACCCTCGTAGAACGCATACATAACCACAGTTTTCAATTACTAAAATGTGAAATAGTTTAACAGATGGTAACTGTTCTCCAAGATATAATAATAATAATAATATTCGCAGGATTTTTAGAAGAAAAATCAAATAGAAAAATCAAAAAGCAAGACAAATTTTGAAAAACAGCCAGTGTGGTGAACAATTTCAATTTTGATGGTGTTTCCGGATTAAACAAAATTGACTTTCTGGTTGCTGAGACATGTATGATGCTGGAGTACATTTTTGTGCTCAAATCTATATAAGATACAACTAATTCCACATCATTTAAATTTCAGGACTTGGATATTATTGATAAGGATTAATAAGAAGTTTTATTTTTCTGTAAAAAACAGCAGATGAGGTAATTTATTTTAAGAAAGAAAGATATATAACTTTATATTAGTAGATGTAGGAATAAAGAATTAGTAAATCTGGAATTCCCTAATGTATGGATCAGTCATTCCATGGTCTTCTTAAATCACTCTGAACTTTTATTACTACAAAACTATACTAGACAAAGGATATGGTCATGCTATGGAGAAGGTTTATAACTCACTACATTTAGCTGTTACGTTATATCCAAATAAAAATAATAATTCAAAGCAAAATAATGAAGAGCATGTTGAATAAAAAAATTTTCCTCAAGATGTAAGACTAGAGAAATAAAAAGCAGTAAAATATTGATTATCAATTAAATATAAAAACTGTTATGATACTGAAAAAGGGTATAAGTATGATATATCACCACAAGAGATTTCTCGCCAAGTTTGCCGTCCTTTGTTTTGACTATAGAGTTTCCGATTCCCTCGATTGGTGTTGCCAATTTGAATTTTTGTTGCCTTTCTTGATTATTTTGTCACCAGAATTGTTTTTTTTCTCGACTTTTACATCATTTTTGCCTCATATATACCGTTTTTTTTAGACAACAGATTAGAATTGCTTGGTGATGTAAAAAAAGTCACAAATGTTGCCAATAAGAGATAAATCTTTCAAGTTCCAGAAAAATAGAATATAAGTAGCTCAATGTTCAAAATCTCTTCAACTGAAATGCAGGATGTTATAAAAATTACTATGTGTAAGCTTGAATGGGAAAATTTTCTACAGTGACAGTGGGAATTATGTTAATAAAATTAAAAACCACTCAACTGCAACACTCATTTAGCAAATTTATATCATGCTATGAATTCTCAAAAACCTTAAGAAATCTTTAGATTCATTAGAAAACTAGAAAAACATTTGATGTCTGTCTAATGTTAATATTTTTATTACAATGTCTGTATTTTTGATAGATATTTTAAAATGTATTTACTTGTATGAAATATAATAATACTTTGAATCAATGATATACTGAAATTATTAATTATACAATTGACTATGCTACACAAGCTTTTTTCTTCAGGTTGAATATTAATAAATATGTGAATTTGAAATTAAATTCTGCATACAGCATATAAAAAACCCACACTTATATAAATATTTCCAGTATTTTTTTATTTAAATATAAATAGCATTTAAAAATATTAATTCGTATATTTATTAGTTTTTCTATGAAGATATTTTACGCGAAACTGAAATTTTTTCTTTCTACAATATGGGAGACTTAGTTTTTTTTTTCTTTTAAAGCAAGAAATTCACTTTATCTTTTCCTTTTTCTTTCATGTTTTATACAAGCTCACAACGACTTATCTCTTAAATTCCCTATGATACCAGCACACTCACGCGAAACGCGAGATACAAATTTTTCTCGACACTTGACAATTTTTTTCTACATATCTCCGTGGAGAAGGATAATGTAATACGCTATCGATCCATAAGCTGCAAAATATGCACAAGAAAAAAAGCCCAAAATATCTTATACTTATGCCGGGTAAGTTATTCAAAATGCACAACTTACGCATTCCAATATCATATCAAATAAGAATTTTTGTATTCTTATCTTCTTATATCCGATCCACTTGTAATATATTTCGCCTTCCTAAAACACAATATTTAGAAGATTCTATAAAAGGTTATTGAGCTATATTTTTTACTTATAAGCAGGATATATAAATACAGCCTATATATTTGAGAAAACAAAATGCTGTTTAAAGGTTACAAAACTGATTTATCTATAAACTGAGTCTCTTACGAAATAAGAAACTTTGATGAATTTTTAATATGCTTTATAAAAATAATTTTCAGTTTCTTCGAAAACAATGTGATTTTTATTGATGGAAGATACATTGATTAATTTTTCTATCAAAATATTTTACAACACCTATCAAATTTGGAGATCTGATATAGCAAAGACTTCTCATAATTATTTTAGCAAATTAAAAAAATATGGCCTTCCAAATATGAAATACTTGGATTCAAAACTTGTGATGTCCTTTTTATACTTTAAAATACATAATAATATAAAATATATAATATATATTAATATAAAAAACATAATATATACATAATATTAAAGTATAAAGTAAAAAAGAATAAAATACATTTTATAAAAATAATTGTTTGGATTAATATACTTTTAATTTTCTATAAGGATCTGAATGCAATTAACTAAAAAAAAATTAGAGTAATTTTAATTTTTACAAGAACAAATGTTCTTTTTCAAATGCCACATTGTTTATTACTGTTTAAAAATATATTATCACAAGATAATCTAGACAATTTTCAACAGAAATTTATTTATTGCCTTTCGCGTATATTAAGATTTTATTAACTTGATATATTGCGTTTATCCTAATTCATCGAACAGTATTTAGCTAAGTTGTGTATGTATCGCTTTCAAAAGATTAATTAATGTAAGAACTTAGGTCAGGTAATTACATAAGAAAATCATGATTCTCATTATTTGTTAATATATTTTAATCCTACATCAATTAAAAGCTATTGGGATGATAAAACCCACTCTTCAATCAAATTAAACAACTTTCAAGAGTTTATTTCAACTATGAAACAAGGTATAATATCTAGATGGAAACATATATCTCCCATTGTGTTTGCTGACATCGTTTGAGCCGGAATTATTTAAGGAGAATTGCGCTGATGGAGTCCAATGTTCTGTAGGCGTAATTCTTTTAAAAATTTGATTCAGTTTTGTTTTGTAAGATAGTCACATAGCTAGGTGGTAATACATACTCCACTTTTCTGCTGATATAGTTTGATCATGAATCAGTTGAGGATATTCGGGCTGGTGGAACATAAGCGTGTAATTGTATCATATTTTATCTCGGACTGTTTCTTACCATAGTGCATGGAGAGAAAAAAATCCCCTTAAACATAGTGTTGATTCACAGAAGAGGTGAGAGATAATTGCTCATATCATACCTGTGTCGCAAGGAACACTCTTAAAGACATAAGCAAACACCCCTACAAAAAATAGGTCTAAAATCTGAAAATCATTCGCTATCTAGATTCACTAACAGATAACTCAGACTTTTTGTAATAGAATGTAAAGGTTTCTATATCAGCTACTTATTAGCAAAGGGAAAAATTGTTTTTTTCTACTTTCTGGATACGTGTCTGCTGAGTAGGTGTTTGGAATTATATCCTGTTTTTATCTCATACAATTGATGAAAACGAGAAACAACACAGTTGGGAATCGGTTAACAAACATAATCTGTTAAAATATTATGTTCACTAACCGATCATCGATTTAATATAGATTGTTTTGTGAAATCGATTAATTAATTCTGAAGACCCTAAAAATTTAATTAAAATAACATATACAATTACTAAGTAAGTTCATTAAAAATATTACATACATATAATCTTACTTATTAAATAAACCTTTCCGTTTTTTTTTGTTTATGTGGCGTTAAAGACTATGATCAATGTGGATTGCTTTTTTCTCTTATATGATTTTCTTTTAGTGATTAATAGCATTGTTGTAGTAATGATCCCTAATTACAGATATCAGCTTGGTATGGGTGCCATTTTAAAACCATTGCTCTGATATCTTCCCAAGTCTTCAACGAATAAACGGGTTAGGAATGCTGAAAATGAAATCAGTTTTGGTTTTGAATAAAATCAAAATTGAAACTAATTATCCAGTTTATTTGTAAATGTTCTATTGGGATTTTTCGCCAGTATAGATCTTTGAAGTTTAATAGACAGACAATATAATTCAAATTATTTTTTATTAGTTCAGTTTTTCAACCCGGCACATGATGCTCAGAGTACCGAGAAGTGTTCATCAGATTTCGTTTTAGATCGTTAATTACGTGTTCATTGTCTGAACATAAAAAATTTTCGTGAGAAAGTGTTCGTTGTCTGATTTGCTTGCAGTCCGAAGTGTTCGTCAATCAATAACCCACTGTACATGGAAAGTCATTTCAGAAGATAAAAGATGCCAAACAATAAAACAAGTTATGAAAATCTATGTCTGCTTTACAACATGATGTGAGCTCCAGTGGCTCAGTAGCTTCATGCCGCTTCCCGTAAGCTCAGCAAAGTGAAGCATCATTTGCCGCAGGCAGTGGTTGGGAGGGTGACCACGGTATACTCTCCTTCACTGGGTTGCTGGAACTCCGTAGGTTGGGGACGTGTCTACGTTAATCTGTGACGTCCAAAGTCCTTCCGCTGGTGTGGCGTGGATGTGGAGAGGAGGGTGCCAGCTCAGGTGTGGCCTCGTCACCTGACCTTGGTTCGAAATTACGAGGCACCTTAATTAAAGCAAAGACGTACTTTCACCTTCGTGGTGCTCTGTTCCAAATGAAAGACGCACCCGTTTGACTTAATTCGCATTGCCAACGGCATAGCGAGCTTGGCTTGTCCAAGTGTCATAAGTAACAACAACAACAACAACATGATGTAAAATATCCAGCGTTTATCGAGGGCTGGAATGCAAACTGACATAGGCGCTATCGTTTGTTCTTTCATCGAAAGAGAGCAAGTGTTATTTAAAAAAATCCAAAGGTGTTAAAAAGAAATATATATTTTATGCTCCATACATTATAAATAATAAATTTCCCCACAAAGATTGAAAATAATAGAAAAATCCCTAAAACAATGTAGAAAATTAAAGAAAATATATTAACTTTCTTAATGGTCTCTGTAATATGTATACTGGAACATTTTTTGCCGTTCTGTAAAATTTCCTACATTGTAAGAAAATATTTGGTTTTCTTTTTGTCGCTTTACGGTTCCTTTCAGCCTAAAAGAATGAAACTCGATGAAAGTTACTCCGTAAAGAAGCAGAAACAATAAAGAAGTAATGATCACCCTTTTATTGCTCAAGCAATAAAAATGGTCTTAAAAGCTCTCTACTTTTCCCTTTCAGAGTAAACTGATATCTCGGTATTATCTGATTTTTAAGTATATACTTAATACTATTTTTTCTATTGCGATGATCATTTAACTATTAATACAAATATGTTTTATATTGTAACGAGAAACAAATCTATTTTATTATTTCAAAGCATCAAAATAGTAGTTTCCTAGAAAATTTATTTGAATGAAAAAAAAATTATAGAAACAGCAACCCAAAATGTAAAATACGAAAATAATACATATATGTGAAGTTAGGAGAGAAAGAGTCAGATTCACACAATTTTTGTGTGTGTTCCAGCTTTTTCATAAAATAAAATTTATAATAAGCATCAAAATTTAAATCTTAAAAAAATTCAGACGTTTTGATTTTGATGTTAAATTTGAAATATCCTTTAATAATCTATTCCTAATAAATTGTAAACAAGAAATAAAATTTATAATTTTATTCTTGGTAAATAAAATTATAATAATTATAAAATACTTTCTTCATAATTATAAAATTTTGATAATAAAATTTATAAAATACTTTCTTCAAAGTCTTTTGGAGATTAAATAGTTTATTGAGAATTAAATGAAGATTTAAACTTTATATTTGTTAAAAACTTTATTTGAGACTGAAAAAAACGCTATTTAATATCTACATTGCATACTTTTAGTTAAACTAATTAGACACATGGAAATGTTATTGGAATGCTTTAAGTTATGTTTTAAAATCTACTAATGTGTGTGAATACCTATTTGTGTTATATATTCATTTAAAACATCATTAAAGTTTTACATAAGAATTCCTATGAAATGAATAAAACACAGAATCAATTAAAATTAATATAATGCATATAGATAGGCAAAAAATAATAATTGTCCTAAAAATTAAAACAAAAATAAAAAATAAAGTAATTCGCAAACAACCTTCATAGGTATAATTTTGAAATTAAAAGTGTTTGTAGAAATTTCCAACACTAGGAGGTAATATTTCTTCATGATGTGTAACATTATATTTTATCAAAAGTATAAGTTTCGAAGTTAAATTTTCGATAGCGTAGCAGGAAAGTTTGTTTGTCGCTCAATTTTTTGCACACGAGAGCTAATTAGACCGGTACCTACGGCTTAAAGTGGATTCCGAACCACTACGAACATCCATGCCTACGGTGGGATTCGAACCCACGAACTGTTGAACCGAAGGCATTAGCGTAGCAGAACACAGTTAAGTATTGACAACTTGAGCAATTTAATTTCTCTCAATTTACTGAATTAGAATTTTAGGGAATACAGTAGCTATGGTAGAAACTTGAATTTTTTCATCATAGATCCTCTCTCTCTCTCTCAATAATCATTTTTTTATCATAAATATAATGACCTATAACATTTTTCATCAAATACCTGATCTCATAAAGCATTAAGTATTTCACACAGCAAGAGAGCAAATTTTCACATCAACAATTTTATCATTCTTTTTAAGAGTCAAAAATTTCGACAATTCCTGCATGCTTCCAAATTAATAATTAAATTAAAATGTTACTACGTTAGTTACTGGCTATATTTGGAAAATAAATTGAAAAATTCATGCAAGGAAATATATTTTTAGCGTTGGGGATAAGAAAAAATTGAGATTGCAAACGATAAGCAATCATGCAAACAAAAATACATTGGAATAGCGGGTGGCCAAATAGTGCTCAAACAGGCTCCAACAATTCATTTGTGCATGCCCTATTTGCTCATAGAGGAGAGATAGTTCATAGCTCGGAATTTATGTTAAATTTTAGCTTTTGCTCTTATCAGAACTCATGCGCAAGAGTAATAACAGATATCTCTTGTTGCACGAACACACTTCCCTGTACTTAGCCCATAATTGAGCTCTACCAAACGGAAACAGACAAGGGTAAATCTTTTTAATTTAAAAGTAGTGGTGATGCAGAAGCCCCACATAAGTTAACCTGCTAAACCCAGAAATATCAATTCACTGGGAAGACATTGCAACCACAACCTATTTAATGCGCTCAATCTATTTTTAGAGAACACAATGGATCATTGGTTAAGCCTTCATTGGAACTCACTCTCATCAGATGATGATCAAAGTCCTAACCAACTAGACTACGGCAGCATTTGACCTCGAATACCAATTAAGTTAAAATAATCAGGACATATTAAGAAATTAGACAAGAAGGATAAGTAACAAAAATAGTTTCTTATATAAGACTTGACTCTTTGTCACCATCCGTCATTGAAAATGATTTAAGACATACATATCCAACTCTTTCTTTTTCATTGCTATTCTATATTTAACTATTTCTTATATAAGTTAAATGTATACATAATGATTTAAATATTGCTTGTCCGCATTTATTTAAATAATTATATGAAAATCTGACTTTTAGCTGTCGTTTCTAAAGAAATCCTTCTCGTAAAGATTAAATGTTTCTTTTAGCATTTCTGAAAAAATGGAAGGAAAATCAATTTCTTAGGAAACTATGCCATTAATTCTTGCAGAATAACATAAAAAAATTAATTGCATCTTGAAGGATTAATTTTTCTAATGCAGGACATTTTTCGATTAGTTCTTTTCGAATAGACAAAGGCGGAAGATTACTTCTAGAATTATATTCCACACACACACACATCTAAACAATATTTTTACTAAATTGGGATTTATAATATACCTATACATTATGATGAACTTGAATTTAAATCCAATAATGGAAAATATATTTTCAGCTTTATTTCAATTGAGATAAGTTTGTAATTTAAAATGTGTCTTACGAAATAAAGTAGTTAATTCCACAATGTTTAACTTCATATTCATTTACATATTTAAAAAAAAAGTAAAAAATGTGTTTTCTGAATATTTTAAGTTGCAAGGGCAAACGTAGAATTTAAATATTGTAAATCACATTTCAAGAGATAAAGTTTTTATGTACTAATGTATATATATATATATATATATATATATATATATATATATATATATATATATATATATATATATATATATATATATATATATATATATATATATAATATTAGTTACGTTTCTTGATTTGATATCCATTAATCATTGAAATTTCGTTTTTTCCTACTGTCTCCTTCTATATTAGATATTTACTCTGCTAATTACCAACTATGTAAAATATCATAAATAAGGAATATTTTTAAAACTAATCCATGTTAAAGGAATTTTTTGTGATATTTTTTTCAGAAATTATTTTATTTATAAGTGGAATCAAGTAATGTCTCTATTTCATGGAAGTTATATTGTTTCCTTTCTGATAAAATGGTGATTTAACTTCTAAAATGTTACAAAAAATTAAAACTTTTAAAGGAACGTGCCTCATAGGAAAAAACTGTGCTATCTATTTGGGATTAAAGTGGAATTTAGCATTGGTCAATATTTTTACGACATTAAAATGTCTAAATCTCTTATATCCGCTTTGGTTTAACGGTCCTTCATATAAGCCGGGTGCCATTTAAACTGATGGCCTTCCTCCGTCAAAGCAAGTTAAAGGCTCTTTGCCTAGGTAATCTCTGTGCCGAGGTTACAGATCTTTTCTGGGATTCAGAATTGTCCATATTCTCCGCATCCTCCATTTCCATCTCAGAAAGATTCCAGGCTGAAGGATCGACTTATCCGACATCTGCATGCCCATCACGTCCGCCCATCAACATTTTCTGGGGGAATTTCCCTCTCCCTCCCCCAGAGTCAACAGAGTAAGGATTGTAAAGATGGGAGGGAATATTCGATGCAAAAGAGAGCAACTTTTTTCTCCAAATAGTTATGCTGACATTCCAGACTGTCGACGAAAATTTTGACCAAAAAAGTAATTTGAAGATAAAATGTTTTTTCTTCTCTTTTGTGGTCAATGTGAGGACATTTGAAGCAGTTTTTGACCCTATTGCTGCTACCTGTGCTGGATTTTACTTAGAACTGTTAACAATATTTTTTCGACTGACCAACACAATAATTTAAGAAAGAGTTTAAGAAAATTATGAAAGTAAATAATTTTTTTCGATAGTTTTTTATTTTAAATTGATGATTGAAAAAGATTATTGTGCGTAAAACTACTGTATTTTTAGGTTACAAACATAATAACATTATATGAAATATTAATTTCTAAAAAATTTAAATTATTAAAAATTTATATAACTTCAGATGTTATAAGAATTATTGATAAAATGGATTTTGTGGAAAATGTGTGGAAATTTAAATTTTTTCATCTTATAGCTGGTACTTGAGCTTTATTTTGTGCTTGTTTGTCAATGATAATTTTATAACTGGAAGACTTAAGAACAATTTGTCAAACATTTTATGGAATTTTTTTTTATTTAAAGCACAACTTTTTGTAATTTTTTCGATCTACTGGAAGTTAGTAATCTCTATTTTAGCTGTTGTTGTTATCGTGTCCCAGTTAGACTGGCAACATGGGGTGCGCTGCTCCACTTTTCCAACTAAACTATATTTTGGTGTGGAGTCCGACTTCTTCAGTACACACATGCCATATGTACCCGTTTATAGGGTAGGCAACCATTCGCACCTCATTTATACAAGGAAAGGACAAAGACAAAATAGATGGAGCGCGAAAGTACACCCATGCCCGAACCGGAATTCGAACCAAGGACCTCCTTATCCGCAGTCAGGGACGCTGACCACTAAAAAATTTGGGTCGTTCTATTTTTACTAAATTTTGCAAATTTATAATCATTAAAGGAAGTTTTAATTTCAATAAAATGTAAAGTAATACAAACTTTTTTTATTTTACACAATACGAAGTTTTTTGATTTAAAGATAAAAAATACCTTTGCGGTTAATAAGAAGAAACTTAGATTAATTTTTGACCATAACCACGTAACTGATTTAAACTTTCATTTCAATTATTAACTGTAATTTTATGACAAAATACCGCCGAATAATTTGTGATAGTTTTTCTCAAAAATTTTCAAAGTGAATAGATTTTATTTTTTCAAAACTTATTTTATTCAGTTAGTAAATAGTAATTCATTTCCATTTTTTCTTGCTGACTGCATATTGATGTTTATTAATTTCATCAAAATACCAATTATTATAAGCGTCATCAAATATATAATATGTATTTGGTTGCTCAAAATTGATAGTATATTTTCTCTTTGATATTTCATTATGGAAATTTAGAGTATACAAAAATAAATTTGTGCATAAGTTAGTGAATATCTAAAAATTAAGTGAATATATTGATATAATTTTAAAGTAAGAAAATAATACATATTTTCGATATTGATTTAAATATATTTCTACCAGTCTTCTAATTTTTACAAGATTATAGTATTTTACTATTTACTTTAAATATAGCTGCTGCATAATGCTCAATTTTGCATTTATCATGTATGATAATTTTGAAATAAATTTGACTTGAAATCTAAAGTCTTCCATTGAATAGTTATTTAAAATATTCTTCATTGTGCTTTGATATAAGTTCATTTTTCATTCCATCCTCCATCCTTCTTTGCAATACAAGAGGAAGGAGAATAGAGTTAGAAAAGTTTGGAGGAGACTGGTATACATTGCTGAGTGTTTGTACAGAGAAGTACATCTCGCTGTAATTACAATATTCTAATTAAGATTCCTAAACGAAATTTTAAATAATCACTATAATATTAATGTCATCATTAATAATTATATTTTTATGCTTTTCAAGCCATTAGTATTGATAGAAAGTTAAGGCTTCTACAATAGACTATTGTTTATCAAAATGTGAAAACTCCACAAAAAATCGATTTTTCTTTTTTTGACTATAAATAAATCATGAACCATTCTGTACATTTTGCAAAACCAAACTTTTTTTAGAAAATTTTAGATTGTTATAAGTGTTTTAATAATGTAAATTATGTGCCATGCCCATATCACCAACTTGCTCGAAAACCTAAACAGTTATCACTATGACAGTAGATTTGAGAATAACTAAAAAATTTCAATAAATAATTAAAGAAAATCTTGAAAATAATAAGCTTCAAATATCACATTTTGCTTAAACTTTAAATTGATTTGCAAAATTAAAATTTATATAAATAAGATACTGTTCTTTTTAAACAGTCGATTTATAAAACATTAATAATTTCCAAAATAACAAAACTCTCTAAATCATTATTTATTGAATTGTGGTTTCAGGCTGTGCCATATTTTTGCCAGATTTTTATTATTTGTAAGGATTTCGAATGGTAACACAAATCTTGTTAATTTTTTCGCAGCTACTTTTGATTTCATAATGTCAACGAGTGACTTTTGTATCAGGTTTCATACAAAATCTATCAAAATGATTTTATCAATTTATCAAAATTTATTAACTGATGTTATGTCTTTTTAATGTGAGCAAAAAGGTTTCTAACATAGAGCTCTAAGAGTGTTCTTTGCTATAAAAAAATCACAACTTCCATACCTAGTTTAATTTCATAACTTTTGATTTCATATTTAATTTTTCTTTTGAACATTTATACAGCTCTTTTAAGGACTACTTATGTAAATATAAAATATTGTTAGAAATGTTTTTTGTATAAAAAATTGTAATTTGCATCATAATACTTGTAACTAGATCAGGTTACAGCAATTCAAAAGGAAGACACATGAAATGAAAACTTTCTGCGATTGAATCAGTTAGTAAAAGACAGTCAAAATCTGAGGAAGCTGCACCTAAGGAAACAATTGATAAAAAAGTCTGTTTCCAAGATATAAATATTCAAACATTTGTCCATTTACAGAAATATAATCCCATTGAAAATGCAAATGAGTATGTTATTATGAATAAGAACTGCTTCTCCAAACTTCTAAGGAATTTGCAATGCTGTAATTGTCATGTCTGATATTTAGATGTATTGATTCATTAAGATTAAAGGTCATCATTAAAAATAACTTTCACTAAAACACCATAATTTTCATTACTTACAAAAATGAAAATTTTGACTACCATTTCTAAACCAAGAAAATAATGTGCACGAAAATTTGATATAAATAATACGATTATGGCAATTTTTTTTTAGCTTGGGCCCTGCAATAGTGAAATTAAAATCTCGAACCCTGTATAATATAATTATGGATGGAAGAAAAACATTTTCTAAATTCTCTTTTAATTTAGTCAAAATAAATGAATAATTCGAAGATGAAATGTTAAAAGAAAGTCACTTTACTTTTAGGAAAAGACATTTAGAGTCAAATTTAAATTTTAAGAATCAGTTACATCATTCTGAATCGTAAGATGGAACTTGGCAGAAACGGTGTCATTCTTCATCATGTGATATTAGTATAGTTCTTGATTCCCTTACAGGTTTAACCCCTTAACCGTCTGGGGTTCAGTGAAGAAAGTGCTTCATTTTTGCTTCGCGGTGGCAACATAGTTTTGGCTTTCACTGCAATGCAAGTTTTTCCCCCTTTAGAACTTGTCAAGAATACAAAAGCCTCTAACTCTTGATGAGACGTATTTCCGTTTTACCCTGGACCACCTCACAATAATCACATTCTAATCACTTACAGTGGGGAAAGACCATCAATCGTTGTCAGCTGAAGAAACCCACGAGTGCTAGTAGTTTTCTTTATGAATGTTCTGCTTGAAAATTTCTTCAAGTCTCTATTATAATTTTTTTAATTACAATAAATATAAATTTTATTTTATTATTTTGAAAATTATTATCAATAAATTTAATTTACTTCTACGCAGTTTTTATATTTAAAATTCTTAAATAAAATTATATATATGATAGCTAACTCAATGAATATCATATTATCATAACTTTAAAATGAGATTTTGCTATATATATATATATATATATATATATATATATATATATATATATATATATATATATATATATATATATATATATATATATATATATATATATATATATATATATATATATATATATATATATACATAATCATTTTTTTATTAAAAATCAGAATTTTTTTTAATTTCCCAAATAGTTAAAATTGTAATGATTTAAATAGCTATTAAAACGCGTTAATTTGCAATTTAATTATTAATTGATTTTAATTATTGTCGATACTTTTCAAAGTCAACACTATTTTTTAAAATCATCAAATAATTTTCAAAATTATTGAAAGAAACAGCTCTGTTGCTTTATACACAAATTGAAGAGTTTCGACAAAATTTTAATGTAGCTTAAAAAATAAAAAGCTAACTTAATTGCTTATTAATAGACTTCAGAGTATATTGTAAACTATTCATTTCAGTTGAAATTTTGTATATTTTTTATTTGAAAATAAATTTTACATTGAAAATTTTTTTAAATATAATTTGAAGTCTATTGTTAGGGAATTAATTAAGCTTTTAATTTTTTTACGTGTTAAAATAACATGTATTAAAATACATATTAAATTCTTTGTACAGAAAGATTTCTGTTTCTAACTATGCGAGAAATATCTCTCGATATAAGATTCATGTTGTGATTAGATATATTTTATATTTCTTAAATTGTTTTGCACAAATAATAAAATGTTGTATCTCATGCTAAAATTTTTAGAAGGAGAATAAAAGCAAGGAAATCTTAATGCTATTATTTCAATAGTATTCTAATAATTGAATATTTAATATAAAACATGTCAATATAACATTTTTTCAAATATTCAAATTAGTCCTGCATTAAATATTTTTCCCTTCACTGAACTAAAACTGCTCTGACATGCAAATCATTAACAGTGGCAAATTTAGCGAACTATTTTTTTTTAAAAAGTACTTTAGTGAAATAAGGATGTGACTTCCTTCTTTTGATGGTTATAAAATGAAAATATTTAGCTGTCTCTCTCTAGTTTTCATTAAATTAAACAAATATTTGTAAATAGTTTTTATTAAAGAAGTAAATATTCACAAAATTTATTTTTAAAAGTAAATTCATTAACCAGAAATGAATACTTTATCTAATTTCGACAGCATTAATTTTGCATTAAAGTTAACCCATTAGAAATACGTATCCTTATTATTTTACCACAAAGATAAAATGTATTTCTTATGTTAAAAACATCTTATTGAAGGTTGAATTATTTAGATTTATATTAGAATTAAGTCACATTGAAGTTTGTTTTCGTGTGTTTACACGAAAGTAATAAAAAAGTCATAACTTATAGTACTTATTTGAAATAATCTGTCTCAAGAATATAAACGTATAATCTTTAGTGCAATTGTGCAATTCTGTTAGATATTGAAGTATATGAAAACAAAGCATAACACTTAAAATATATTCATTAAATTAGTAAATCAAAATATTTCTTTTACATGCTAAAGGAAATTTCTTATTTTCCGGAGTTTGTAAGAAACAAACTTCTATTCAATGATTTTAAACTATATTTACGAAATATTAGTTTAACATATCCTTAATTTTATAAAAAAATTAATAAAATAATTTTGAACCTCATAATTAAAGAATTAAACAGTTTAACATATTATCTGCTGTTTTCCTTATACGGAATAATGTTTGTGATTACTGAATTCAAACATTTTTTTAAATAGTTAAATTGATCATTAGAGTTTATGGTGAAATCATATTATAATGCCTCTGAAATAGATATGCATTTCTTAAACAAATATTTAAGGGAATATTTCTCGTAATTTTTCCAAAATTCGGAATTCTTGATGTATTTTAATATCATTTGCCGGTCCTACACCAAAATGTGAATTTAGTGAAAGTTTGAATCAAAATTAAAGTTTTCTTGCTGAAAATAATAGCTTCTTTGTAAAGTTATAGGCCTTAATCGTAACAAATTAATATATTTTTATGTGGAATGAAGAGTAACACTATTTCCATAATAAAATTCGAAAATATTTATATAGTAGAATTTATTCCTCCAATTTTTGTAATTATTTTGTGATCTTAATATTTTAAACAATGGTTAAAATATGTGTACTGAAATTTTGAGTGGTGTGAAGCTATCAACATTATCAGTGATCGATGGTATTGACAAATTTAAGGAACTTGGGAATTTCCAAATTCCGTGGGAAACCGATAAATTTAAATTGAAAACAAATGTAATATTGGTATAGTAGATTCACATTTCCAATCAATTTATTTTGAAAGCATCTGTTTAATGATGTATTCCATGTGAGCGTGTCAATAAATAGCCTTTTTCCTCATATATATATATATATATATATATATATATATATATATATATATATATATATATATATATATATATATATATATATATATATATATATATATATATATATATATATATATGTATATATATATATATATATATATATATATATATATATATATATATATATATATATATATATATATATATATATATATATATATATATATATTACCGTTTTACAAACATTATGTCTGATTCAAGCAGTGAAAGATAATTTTATTTTTATGAAGAAGATTATTCTTCGGACACGGATAGTGAATTGATGATCTTTCTGGGGCTCGTAATTGGTACAAAGTTGACAGTTCAGCTGCGATAGCTCCACCAACATTTCCATTTACAAATAAATCGTCAACATATCTATAGTGGATTCTTCAAATCCACTGGAGTATTTTCGCTATTTTTTTAATAACGAAATTTTAGAATTCATAATTTTAAATACTAATGAATACGCCAAGTTATATATTGAAAGTAATGAATCAAGCCCATGTTCTCGTTCAGATCAGTGGGAAAATATAAATAAAGAAGAATTGCTGGTTTTTCTTGTGTGCGTTAATCATTAACATGGGTATTGTTCAAAAACCCAAAGAAGAAATGTACTGATCAAAAAATGCCTTGGTTGATACACCATTCCAATTAAATTATAAACAATATATATATATATATATATATATATATATATATATATATATATATATATATATATATATATATATATATATATATATATATATATATATATATATATATATATATATATGTAATATGTATTATACAAAGAAACTAAATAATGTTATTTATTTAAAAGCTATATAAAAAATGCAATAAAAATTAGTATCATATATATTTTTTATAAATCGCAATAATTAGAGAGTCTTCAACTATGAAAATCTAAATGGGAATAAATATAGAAAAGTAAAACTGTTGCTTTCTTGAAATACTTTCGATTTCCGCTCACATTAGTTAAATCAACCATGACCGTTCAGTAAGTAAGTTCCCAAGCCTCGATTTCACGGCAATCCATCAATTCGGGGGTTGAATTTAAAGCACTGCAATGAAGCCAGTTGCCCCTACCAAGGGGCTCGGGATAGCCGGAAAACGCACAGAAATTTTTGCCCGAGTGTACTCGGGATAGCCGGTTAAAGGGTTAAAAGTAGACTTTGAAGTTATGTCGAAGTACTGTTAAAAATATAAAACTGCATCGTAGAGATCTCGAAGAAGACACTGCTGAACTCCGCATTTGGAAAGAAAACTGCAGACAAAACTCCCAAAAAACCTTCAGAAGGACATTTGGGATGTTGAAAGAGGTTTCTGCATGTCGCTTTTGGAAAAGATCTCACTCATGTAATATGTTATACAGTGGGTGATCGGTGAATGAATATCATCCGTTACAAGACTGTGTTCGCAATACGAATTATTAATTAACCGATCATCGATTTACTATGGACTTTTTGTGAAATCAGTTATTCATTCTGGAGACTCAGAAAATTAAATTAAATAAGTATTTATAATTTCTTAGTAAGTTTATTGAAAAATGATACATATGTATAATTTTGCACATTAATCTGTAACTTCCAATTTTGTTTATGAGTCATTAAGAAACATGTCCAATGTTGATTGCTTTTCTCTCCTTTTTGAGACTTTCCTGAAGTGATTAAAACCATTGTTGTTGTAATGATCCTCTAATCGTATTGATATCAGCTTGGTTTGGGTGCCATTTTAAGAACCACTGCTCTGACATCCACCCATTTCTTCAACAATTGATTGGAGGGGTGAAATTAAGTTCTGGTTTTGAACAAGGTTAAAACCAAAATTGATCGTCTATTTAGGATATAAATATTCTATTGAAATTTTTTTCCAGTATAGAATTTGAAGTTTGATTGGGAAGCTACATTATTCAGGAGAAATGAAAAATGATTTTTATTCCATTGGAATTAAGAATTCTGCAGATCATGCTCCGAGAAGAGTGAAATTTTCGTTAGACTTCCTTTTAGTCTGGTTATCCGAATATCTGTACATCATCCGAATACAAAAATTTTTCGCGATATTGTTCGCTTTCCAGTTTGTTCTCAGCTGGAACTGTTCATTAACTAATCACCCCCTGCACACAACAATTATATGTGATGTGGATTCTTACAACATTCATTCACTTGAATGAACAGAAAGTGTATGGTAATATTGCAATTGTACAAAAAAGCCTAAAAATCATGAACTTGGAACTGCTCTTCGTCATAATATAAAGGACTAGTGAGTGAAAGGTGTCACATATGAAATGAATCGATGATAAACCTCCTAATGTTACAAGATGAAAACCTCAATTTTGGCAATTCGTCATCAATTCAACCCCAGCATAATTAATATACTCAGTAGACCATTATTATAGCGCTTTCATTAAAAAGCCTTCGGATACAAAGAAACACAAAAAAGCTACACACTGAAGAAAACTAAACTTTCAAAAAGCGTTGCGGAGAAGATATCCTCAGTATACCCGAAACTGATTTCCCATAAAATTCTCCTTCATTGTGCTTCTGCAACGAAACAAAATGCAAATGAAAATCTGTATTTGGCAAAAACAATCAAAAGATACATTTGTATCGAAAAGAAGACCTGAATTTGCAATAATTCTAGACAGATGTGACTTAAGTTTTAAATTATTCAACGCAGAAAACTGCTAACAGTAATGTTACCATTAAGACGAGGTATTCAATTTTAAAAATTGCAAAGAAGAAAAATCACAATATCAAATATGATATAAATTATATATATATATATATATATATATATATATATATATATATATATATATATATATATATATATATATATATATATATATATATATATATATATATATATATATATATATATATATATATATATATACATATATATATGTATATATATATATATATATATATATATATATACATATATACATACATATATATATATATATATATATATATATATATATATATATATATATATATATATATATATATATATATATATATATATATATATATATACATATATATATATGTATATATAATAACATTAGAATCTTGATAATTGTTAATGATTTATTCTCCAAAAATTTACGAAATTGTCTTTCCAGAATGGTTTACCATTTCGGAAAATATGGAAGAAATGTATTACAGTAAATGTTCTTCTCTAGCCTTAGAGAAACGCAGTGCCTCGGCAGACACTGTAACAAGAGTCTCACCTCTGACTGTCAGCTTCACTTCGGGGGAAGTGAGGGTGAGTTCTTGCAGAGAAGCCTGCGTCACCTGGCACTGCCACAGTCCGTCGTCATCTTCCAGCTGAGTATTAGTGATGGTGATGCCGCAGTTGCCATCGTCCGGCTCTCTGTTGAAGGTATATTTCCCTGGAATTTTACCGACGACCACCCCATCTTTTAGCCAAGCGCACTCTCCTTTACGGTTTCGGACTTTGCAGGGTATGATGATCAGCTCCCCAGGGTTCACTTCCCTGTCCTCGGGTAACGTATCGAAGACTTGTAGGAAAAGAGCTCCTGCAATAAGAAAGTCTTCAGTTTACTCACTGAATAAGATTCATAAGTATGAAATATTATTTTCAATTTATATTTCATGACTTGTAATTATCATATTTTATGACTTATTTCATGACTTTTTTCAATTTATATTTCATGACTTCAGAGATATTATATTGTTCCTGTATACAGACCGGTATATTTGATGAAATAAATCTTCAAGTCATTAAATAATATATTTGGCATGATGAATAAATAAAACAGAAAATTGAATATTAAAATAGCGGAAAGAATAAAAATGTTTAAAGTTTTATGTACTAAACAGAAAAATTTAAAAAATAATATTTTCTAAATGTAATAATCTATAAAAATCAAGTTATTTTTCTATACCAAAGATAAAGTTAATAAGAAAGCTTTTTTATCAATGTCAAAGTAATGTGCATTCTTAACTTTAAGTTTTAGAAAAATTTTAAATGTATATATAAATGTAAAAAATGTGATTCTTTTTTTATTATTCAATTTTCATATAATTCAATACTTCCTCATGGAAGTTTTTGGGGGAGGGAGAAATCCGAAACAAATATAATCGGGGACATTAAATATTAACGCAATTTCTTTTGTTTTTGATTCTAAACATCATTGCAATTTAATTTTTTTATTTACAATTTCGTTGAAAGATTAAGCAGTCGAACCTTTTTATTTACTCACAGAAAATGAACTTCTCTAAAAATATTTTTAAATCCTAAAACAAATGAAAAGAAATATAATGTACTATATATGAATGAGAAATATAAATAACTGAATTAAATTTTAAAAATCTGATATTTTTCAATGTTTAATTAATTATAATATGTAAATAAATTTTAATTTATTTTACTTTTAGTATAAAGTCGTACCATTTCGTTTACATTTAATGTGCATCTGTACAAAAAGGCACTCAAAATCCAATATACATTAAACATTTTAAGAATTTTCTATGTTTATACTTTCTTTGAAATAAGATAATTTTAAATTTTGTAATAATGTATACTTTTCTAAAAAATGTGCTAAAAATGGGATTTAACTATTCAGGTAATTTGGTTATAACTTCAAAGTGATCTATTAAAAGTATATTATAGATATGTTGACAATATTTTAAATTAAGATCATGAGTATTAAAACCAAATTTCTCCTTAATTAATATAATATGATTAAAAAATTAAATGGAGTTTGTTTATTTTTGTATCAATAAATTTCATGTAGTTTAATTCATTTTAACACAAATCATGCTGATTTGTATTACCATAAAATAACTGTAAAATTTTTAATAAAAAATGCATAAAATCATCTCTATAATGATTACTTATTTACTTCAACACGATGTAGATACTTTGCAAAGTTTTTTGTAAAATCCTAATTATTTATGTTCTCTTGCTCAAAATATGATAAATTAATTGAAATGCACATATTTTTATGAAAGTCAATGATTTTGCAAATTGAGTTCCTTCTAGCATTTCCATAAGTTAAGTTGCCTTAGAAGGGAAAAAAAGATTAATTAATTACTGCAGAGAGGATTTAATCTGAGAGGAAATTCATTATTTCTAAGTCAGAGGAAAATTATGTTGACCAATAAGAACATGCAGTTTAATTTGATATATGATTAAAAATAAACCAAAGAAGTGATTTTTTCTTTTAATAACCTGAAGCATAAATTCTCATTTTTTACTATGTTACCTACAATAATATAACATATGACTTAACTATTTGAAAAAATTGCTTTTTCATTTCTGAAATAAGAATAGATTTCGCCTTCGAATTCTTTGAAAAAGTGCTTTTGTATATTTTAGAATTCGATTAAACATTTTTAAACATTTCCTTGTCCTTAAATTGCTGAAGTTTAAAACAATTTGTCATAGTTGAGTTTCTATTTTCATATCTTGATGCAAATACAAGGTTTAAGAGAGACTTGCACTGTAATAAAATATCTTATAAAAACCAATGTCTTAGGCGTTTACATCCATCAAGATCCCGAGAGAAATTATTGTTAGAAAGACAATTCTATTCATAAATGCCTCGTCTTATTTATGCGTGGAAATATGACTATAAGCTTAAACTATGTCTTTCCATTTCTTGGCACTTTCGTGGGGAAAAAAGAAATCTCGGATAAATGTAGAAGAGAGTGAAACAAAATGCTTTCCCGTTTCGAATTTCCGTGTCATTTAGCATTAAGGGACCAGAAATATCCCTCCCCCGACGTACAAAAACTGTAAAATAATGTTATAATCAGTGTCACATTCACAGTGTCATGCACAAAATCGATTTCTGTATCATCTTCTGATTCTATTCCTTCACTTTTCGCCCTGCTGCCTGAATAATGGCGGGAAAATGCGAGCGCCCCCTAGCGTAATAGAAGTTAATGACGCGTGTGATTGACACAATGGATTATTTTCAAATCATTGAGCGATAATGATTCACAAAAAATGTAAAATGCGGCTGGAGGTTTACCTCTTTTCCATAGCCCGGCTTCGACATTCGGAGAAAATGCTGTATTTTGCTAAAAATGAAAATATAAATGGAAAATATTTTAAACTTTATTTTTAAGCCGTTAGAGACAGGTAATTATTGTGACAGCTCTTTTACAATTATAGGAACAAAAATTTGTTAAAATGGCAGTTCATAAAGTATTCTTACATTTCTATTCTCCTACTTAAATCTTTTTTTATTTAAGGTTCGCGTTAATTTTTAAATTAAATGGATAATACATGATATTTTCTATGATGTACGCAAACACAATTTTCTTTTAATACTATAAATATTTTTAAGATAAATGAAAACCTTACAAAGAAATAAAATGTGAAACGTGAAGTTGAATTTCACATTAAAAATAATGATTTGTCGCATGAATAAGTATTTAAAATTTTGAGTCCCAGTTTTTTACATTAATTTATTTTTATCTTCAAGTGATATTTTTTCTCTCAATAATTAATATTTCATTACTTTCCTCAATATTTTTACATTTCGTTTTTAGTTGATCTCATAAAAGTGCTTGTGAAAAGCAATTTTTTGTTATTATTTATATAATTTCTAAAATATTTTCATCTATTCAATTTCTAAAATAAAATCATTTTTAATGAAAATATAAAAAACAGTTTAAAATTAATAATTTGCATTTTATTTTATTTCGGTTTTAACATACACTTGCGTATTCTTATCCTGCAATTTAGCAAACATGTTAGCAATTTTCATTTTTGATTAGCATTTTTTTAATTATTTGCTTCCCATAAGTTTTTTTATAAAGCTTAATTTTGGGCATTATATTATGACTTAAATACTTCAGATATTTAATTATTTTATGAATATTACATAAAAAGTATGTATATAATAACTGTACAAAATTTCGTAATAAATAAAAAATGTGTATTAATATATTTAAATATTTCCTTTTTTTAAATTAAAATATTGAGTATTTTATTTCTAACAAATCAAAGTTATATGCCTTAAAAATACTTAAAGACTTTAATTATTATTTACGATTAAAATGTTGGTATAAAATTTCGCAGAAAACATACAAATATGTGTGAAGTTTACGTAGGCAATTAATATGATCACGCATATTTAAAACACAATAATCTCTTTTACGCAAATAATTAAAAACATTTCTTTGAATGAAATAGCAATTATAATTACAAAATAAAATAATCTCATTCTTGTCAATATTGATAAGATTAATAAAAATATAAGTTTACAGTATATGATGAGAAAATGATCACGTTGGTCATTTTGTATTATGTATCATTTTCGATTCATGATGATTATTGATTTCAATATAAAATATTCATGCAATGAAAATAAGCAAGGCTTATTTCTCCTTTTAAAAATGTTGAAAAAAATTAAAACATAACGAGTCTATAATTTTAAAAAAATCATATAACTTTTTAAATTGTAAGTTTAATATTAATTAAAAAAAACTATTTTCTTAAATAAATTCCTTAATAGTAGGTGATTTGAATTGAAAACTTGCGCAGTGAAACAACTAAAACCTCTGTCAAAAAGAAATAAATTTTTCTAATATAACATAGCTAAAAAATCTCAATTACCTTTCCTTGAACTTTCTGTATTGAAACATTTTAAAGTTAGATACAAAAGATACAAAAGTATTACGTATATATATATATATATATATATATATATATATATATATATATATATATATATATATATATATATATATATATATATATATATATATATATATATATATATATATATATATATATATATATGTATATGTAATACTTTTAAAATGAATATAAACTGAGGAACTGGCTAATGAATTTAATAATAATATTTCCAAATTAGAAACTTTATCGAAATCATCGTTTAGGAAAACACTTAAGGTTGCATTTTTTAAATTGTAGTTCTTTAAAAATGCATTATGTATTTCTTAAAATCGAAATTAAATCCAAATGCTTTATATGCCTAAACAAGTTTTACTTTTTAATAAACATAGTCAGATATATTATTTTTTTGTAAAATATTATTTTGGACATATATTTTTTTCATAAATTATTTTTGTTTTGGTACCTAAATAATTAAGATAGCATATAGAGATGAATTTAATAAAATACAATTTTAAATTATTAAAATATTTGAATTAAATTCTTATGTGCTTCTTCGAAGAAATTTCTTAAAATTTATTTTAATATTATAAATTTTAAGTTACAAATAATATTTTACCCATTAATATTATATTTATATCTTAATATCATAAATATTTTACAAATAAGTTTTATATATATAAAGTATATATATATATATATATATATATATATATATATATATATATATATATATATATATATATATATATATATATATATATATATACATATATATATATATATATATATATAAATGTATATAAAGTATATATATATATATATATTGTACCGAGCTTCACGGGTTCGTGTCGATTGAGAGTTGAATAAAGCAACCACTTAATGAACACAAGACTTTTATTCGTAAAAATCTCACTAGATAAACGAAATTCCCGCTGTAACAATCACAATTATACAGCTACAATTCGTCAGATATAATAAGAAACAGCTTCTAATCACAGGTCTCAAATACCTCAGACAGAGAACAACTAGCAGTCACAACTAATCGTCTTCACTAACTGACTGTCTTCACAAAACTATACTTTTTCCATGTCGGGCTGCGGTATTTATACCTGACTTGGCGGAGAAATCTACCAATTTCGCCAAGGTTCTGGAAGCTTCTAGGCTATCTCGAAAAATATTGGTCCTAGAGCTTAGGTGATGGATGTTTCCAGAAGTATCGATTTCTCGCCAAGTCGCCAAAAATCTCGCCAACCGTCGCCAAGTCGCCAAGAATCTCGCCAACTGTCGCCAAGTCGCCAAATCATTAGGAAATCCGCTTTTAAACTACGACACGTCTAAATACCGCAATTTTTGCCCAAAATGTGAGAATTTCTGATCTGTCTGAGATATTTTAAGACAAATATAATCATTATTTACAAATTTGTAACATTGCCCCCTCTCAAGGACTGCACGTCCCGGGCAGTACAATCCCCTGATAGGAGGCTAAATTTAATATAAAAGAATTTACATTTCAAGAGGATACAGAGCACATTACATACACAAGCAACTAAAAATACAAGAAAATAGAAAAGATTAAAATTATCTATACTATTTACAAACAGACCATGGTCTACTGATTTTTACTCTACATTACGATAAGGAGCTAATCTATCATAATGTACTACCTTTGGTTTTGAAGCAGATGATTTTCTTATACGAACCACGACGTCGTTCAGTCTTTTTAGGACTGTGTAGGGACCTTCCCAGTTGGCTTGCAACTTTGGAGAAAGTCCTTTACGTCGAATCGGGTTCCACAACCAAACTTTGTCACCTTCTTGGAATTCATGTCCCGTCGCTCTTGTGTCATACCTTGTCTTCATTCTTTCGGTCGTCAGGTTGATTCGGTCTCGAGCGAAGTTATGGACATCTTCAAGACGTGCCTGAAGGTCTCGAAGGTATTCTTCTGGCGATGAAGATGTATCCGGTGGACGACCAAACTGAAGATCACAAGGGAGACGAAGTTCGCGACCAAAGAGCATCTGAGAAGGAGTATATCCGGTAGTCTCATGGACAGCACTGCGATACGCAAGCAGAAACAGCGGTAGCTTCAAATCCCAATCTTGCTGATTTCTGGAAACCATAAGTGAGAGGTTATTCAAGATGGTTCTGTTAAACCTCTCTACCATGCCATCCGATTGTGGGTGTAGTGGCGTGGTCTGCGTCTTGTCTATTCCGAGAATTTGACACATTCCTTTAAACACAACAGAGGTGAAATTTGTCCCTTGATCAGAATGAATTTGTAAGGGTGTGCCGAATCTGGAAACCCATTGCTGCACTAGAACCTCGGCTACTGTAGTCGCCTCTTGATCGGGGATTGCAAACGCTTCAGGCCACTTAGTAAAGTAGTCCATGACAACTAGTATGTATTTGTTGCCATTTGAGGATCGTGGTAAAGGACCCAAAATGTCCAATGCTATCCTCTCAAAAGGTGCTCCTACGTTGTACCGCTGCAACCTTCCTCGGCTACGTTTCTTCGGTCCTTTACGTGCCGCACAGTCATCACAAGATTGGCACCATTTCTCTACATCTTGTCTCGTTTTGCTCCAATAGAAGCGTTCTCGAACCTTCTGTAGAGTTTTCATTACTCCAAAGTGGCCTCCAGTTGAGCTACTATGCAATTCTTTCAAAACATCTGAAATTCTTGATTTTGGAAGAACAAGCTGCCATTTGAAATTACGTCCATCATCGGATTCCCATTTCTTGTATAAGACACCATTTCTTATATGGAGTGAGTCCCAAAGAGCCCAATATTGCTTAGTAGCAGGACTGTAGGTGGAGATATCCTGCCAACTTGGCCTCATACTAGAAGATTCTTTCAATTCAAGAATTGGATTTATATCTGGGTCTTCTTTTTGGGCTTTTCTAAGTTCTTTATCACTCCATGGGTCTGGTTTCAATGGAGGTGAAACAGTAACCTGGCGTACCGAAGGATTTATTAACTGATAGTTCTTCTCTACTCTAGAACAATATCGGCAGCTTTCATTATACGGTTTCCTTGATAATGCATCAGTATTTCTTTGAAGAGTTTCTTTGCGTTGACGTATTTCCATTTTAGAAATTCCACCATCTTTTGTTTTCGGACAGTATCTACGGACGTGTCCGACTCCACCGCAAGTCCAACACTGAATTTTTGTGTTTCTGCCACCTTTACTCAATTCTAAGCTACGCAATTTTCGCTGCAGATCTTCTATTTGCTTTCTGAGATCATAGTCCGTATCAGTAGTAGAGACGGCTCTGATTGAGTGCCGGTCTTTACGCGCGGCCTGCTGGGCAGCTTCTATCTTATGTGCGTAGACTAGGGCAGATCCAATATCTTTGACATCGGCGAGTCGAAGTGTTTTCTGTATCTCCGGATCCCGCACACTATCGATGAAGTGATGGAGAGCCAGATCTTGACGTGTCTCAGCTGGGCAGTCCGAAAATGCTAGATGGGAAAGTCGCTGAATATCGGCAGCCAATTCTTGCAGACTTTCGCCCGCTTTTTGATAGCGGGACTTTAACTGTAGTCTGCTATATTCTTTAGTGCACTTATCTCCAAACCGCAGCTCAAGCGCACTCGATAGGGCTTGGAAATCATGCCTCTGCTCCTCCGGAAGCGTCTCGAGGATGTCAGCCGCGTCTCCTCTTAAAGAAGCCGCCAGATGAAAAGCTTGGGCTCGGGGATTCCATCCATTAGCTTCCGCTACCATCATAAACTGGGTCTTGTATACTTGCCAGGATGATTTCCCATCAAATGTAGAGAGTTTAATATTGGCTAGGGAAGGCACAAATGCCACGTTGGGTTCCTCATGTCTGTTTGACATTTGTTTCTTCAAGCTTTCAATCTCCTTATTGATATTGTCTAATGCTTCTTCCACGTTTTCTTCTATCTCCAGAACTTTAGTTTCTACTGAAGTTACCTTATCTTCCATTGCATTCATCTTCTCCTGAATGATGTTGGAGAATTCTTCTTTAACACTTACAATGTCCTTCTTAAGTTCCTTTTTAAGCTCCTCCTGTCCAGCTTTCATCTCTTCCTGTCCAGATTTTATCTCTTTCATCATCTCGGTTTTAATCTCTTCTTGTCCAGCTTTCATCTCTTCTTGTCTAGCTTTCATCTCTTCTTGTCCAGCTTTCATCTCCTCCTGTCCAGATTTTATCTCTTTCATCATCTCGGTTTTAATCTCTTCTTGTCCAGCTTTCATCTCTTCTTGTCTAGCTTTCATCTCTTCTTGTCCAGCTTTCATCTCTTCTTGTCCAGCTTTCATCTCAGCCATCTGCTCCGCTAATTTTTCGAGAAGACTTTTCATTAAATCCATATCCATTTTTCTTGTGACACGCTGCATCAACTCTTCAACCCCGATTCTGACACCAGTTGTACCGAGCTTCACGGGTTCGTGTCGATTGAGAGTTGAATAAAGCAACCACTTAATGAACACAAGACTTTTATTCGTAAAAATCTCACTAGATAAACGAAATTCCCGCTGTAACAATCACAATTATACAGCTACAATTCGTCAGATATAATAAGAAACAGCTTCTAATCACAGGTCTCAAATACCTCAGACAGAGAACAACTAGCAGTCACAACTAATCGTCTTCACTAACTGACTGTCTTCACAAAACTATACTTTTTCCATGTCGGGCTGCGGTATTTATACCTGACTTGGCGGAGAAATCTACCAATTTCGCCAAGGTTCTGGAAGCTTCTAGGCTATCTCGAAAAATATTGGTCCTAGAGCTTAGGTGATGGATGTTTCCAGAAGTATCGATTTCTCGCCAAGTCGCCAAAAATCTCGCCAACCGTCGCCAAGTCGCCAAGAATCTCGCCAACTGTCGCCAAGTCGCCAAATCATTAGGAAATCCGCTTTTAAACTACAACACGTCTAAATACCGCAATTTTTGCCCAAAATGTGAGAATTTCTGATCTGTCTGAGATATTTTAAGACAAATATAATCATTATTTACAAATTTGTAACAATATATATATATATATATATATATATATATATATATATATATATATATATATGATTTCTTATAAATAAGATTTGTAAGATTAAAATGTAATCGAATGTTTTCCTACTTTTAAGCAATAATTTCCAAAAGCATAAAGAATATTATATTTTTTTTAAATTCAAAAGCGCTTTTTGAGTTTTTAATGTTAATTGCAAAGAATATTCATATCAAAATAGTCTTCGTAATATTTTAATAATAAATTTGTGTAGCTATTATTTATGTCCAGTCAAAAGAATATGTTATAATACTTTATTAAAATGCCTAAATCAAATTATATATCTTTTTATGCATGATGTAAAAAGTTTAAATCACCCAATGATGTTTAGTGTGTAAAAACATAACACGCAAAATTTTAGCTATTTTCTAAAATAAATTTTGCAAGAAATATTTTCTCAATAAAGTAATTTACTTTAAAATTATTTCCCTTGATCAAAACCAGATGTAAAAGAAATTCTGCCATAAAAATAGTGAACAGAAATTTAAAAACAAAAAAAATCTAGCAATTAATGATTTTTTTTTATTTTTATATTTCTTTTTGTTTTCTCCTTCCCATCTGTGCTCTTGATAATTATGTCTTCTGCAACAGCTTTATTTAGGAACATAAATCTGAAAAATCTGGAGTTTCAAAAAATGTTCCTGGTGCTGAGGACCTGATGTATATTCAGGAGCAAATAGAGTCTTAACTTTGTAACATTATTTGCCGCTTGGATAAACTAATGGCCCGTTCGAAAGTCCGTCTTAATCACGTTTTTCAGCGTTATTTTTGTTTTTCCAAATATTATTTTGACTTTTCCTGTGTCATTTGCACGGTCGGGAGTGGTGTTCTTTATTTATTTCCTTAAAAAAGAGATGCAGCTGTGTGTTTCTTTCAGATATTTTCGCTTCGAGAAGATAATTTTCCTTTGATATTTTCTTGCTCTTTTTTGATGAGCACTGCTTTCCTAATTGTTAAAATCTCTTGAGAAGAAAGCAGTTTTTAAAGGTTATTTGAGAATTTTCGTTACTAAACATTTTTTTATCTGAAGTGATTTTGATGCCTTTTTTTCTATACTTCGTCATATTCTGAAGTGGAAAAGTTTAACTTCTTTGATGTGCCCTATGAAGTATATTTTATTGCAAAAAATGAGGAATGATGTTAGAAATATTTAGATTTATTTAGTATTTTCTACTTATATAGTTACTTTAATTTTGAAGATTATTTTGCTTCAATTAGTATATAATTTTTTGAAAGAAGGATTTTAAATTAGTTACAATGGATTCAATTTAAGGATTGTATATTTCCTATATAAGCACACAAACTAATTTAAAAGAATATTAACGTATTCAAATTCATGACTAAATTATTGTGTTAGACTATAAAATAAAATTTATTTCATGCCGAATTGTCTAGAAAATAGCTTTATGAAAAGAAATTTTAAAATAATTTAAAGTCAGTGGAAAATTAAAATTTTTTATTCGATAATTACTAAAATAAATGAACATTCAAATTATAATTGCAATTTATCAAATAGATTTGATTATTTAAAGCCACTTAGTGAAATAAATTTGAACAAGGAATATATAATTATTTTAGAGATAATAAATGAAACTGCTGTAAGGAAATATATAAACTGATATTTCATAAAACTTATATCTTTATAACTTTTTATGTCAATTGTATAATTAATATGTTAATTGTATTATTTTTATGAAATAATTGTAAAAATACTAAAACATTTGCTTTTTTAAATGTTTTTATATTTAAATGTAGATTAAAAATGATGAATGTTTGTGTTTAGGTATACCGTGAATTTTAAAAAATCAGTAGTATTTTAAGGTTGTAGATATCGTACTATACTAGAAAATAATGAGCCCGTCATTTTCTAAATTCATTAAATATTTATAAAAATTATTAATTACTATTAAATAATTTATTCTTGTTAAATAATTGTTTAAATTGAATTATTAAACAATTATTAAATAATTTAAAGCTAACACATCTAACAAATATAAATGTATATTATAGTTTCTTAGATCATTTACGAAACATTTAATATTAACCGATACTAAGAGATTCAACTAAAAATATTGTATATTACGTATTTCAAGTTAACACATCATCAAGAAAAGGTAAATAAGTTATTAAGATGTAAATAATCAACATTAACAAAGATTGAATTGTGTTACAGTTTCCGTAAGTTATCAAAAGTCAATTGGTAGTCTCTCCAATTTAAGTCTCTCCATTTAAATTGAAGCAAAATACTTTGAGTTGCCTTTTTTTATTAAACTTTTGAGTTTAAGCCAATTAAATTTTACGAAGTGTCAAGAGAGAGACTTTTGGTACTCTAGGAAAACTATAACACGGCGCACAATCCTATAGAATTATAAACTGAAAAAAAATGCTAAGTGATGATTTTAAAAATCAACTAAATGCTTCCACTACAGATTCAGCACCTGTCTTTATGATGTTAAAAAATTTACAAGGGTGCAATCTTGTCAGTTAATATTCTATATAAGTATCTCAGAAGCTGCATGATTCATCGGCTATTTTTATGCTAATTTGTGAGTAGCCATGCCCAATAAATGAATGATGGTATGGTGAGTAGCAGATGCCATATTATATCTGATATCTTTCTTCGTCCTTCGACATAGAATATCTGACGTCCTTCGTAAAATATGATCCGTGATATACATAGACCAACAACATTGAATAATGTGCTTAGAAGCAGTTCTTCGTTGACCTACTTTGTATTCGGTCTCCAATGGACAACTGTCAGCTGCTGATCTTAATGTATGAAGAGTGGCAGTTTCCAACATATTTATACTATAATTTTCGCATAAAAAATTATAATTTTCTAATTTTAATGAAAGGTTTTACCAAATGATCTATACAAATCAATGAGGTAAAGTAAATGAAATACGTTCTGAAACGAAATATATCTCCTTGGAAATAAATGAACGGATTGTAAGTCATTACCACGAATAGAGTATATAAATGTCAGATTAAAACCTAATTTTAACATTATTAATGAAAAATCTGAAATTAAGGAAATTTACGCTAGATAAAAGGTAAATGTGATACAAATAAAATATTTATTAAAATTAATATGTCTAATAAAATCTGGAATTAATCGCATATAATGCTTATAAATTGAGCTGTTGTTTGTTGTAATGTAATAATTCTCATCTCCAACTCTCGGAAAATTGATTAAAATTATATGGTGCAGATTGTACAGGTAATCAAAAACGCTTTAATTGCAATTTAAGCGACACATTAATTCTTCTAATTTAAAATAAAATTATTTCATCAATATATTTTATTTTAAATTATTTTTTCATAAGTTTTCAATAGTAGCATTTTCAAATATCTTTTAATACTCAAAAAATTATATAAAGAGGTTTTTTACATATTGATTTATTCATAGCAATTGTTGGCAAAAATTATTTGATAGCGATCAGTTTTTAATGGGATTATGGTTTCTGAAATATACAATAGTGACACACATCAATTTTAATTTTCATTTTATTCAACAATCCATATAAAGAATTTACTCAAATATATATTATATCTACGCAAATGTATGCAAATATGTATTGATTTAAGAGCTTAAAGCTATTGCTCATGCTAAAAAAAATCGTTCTTAATTCTGATTTTTAAATTTATTTCTTATTTAATTAAAAAGTAATACCAAATTTTCTTTATCATTAGTCATATTTATAGTAAAAAAGATTATACTTGACATTCATATGAAATTATTTAAAAAAATATTTCATTTTAAATCATAAACTGTTTAATTAAAAATATGACTGATTTGAAAATGTTTGATGTACGTAAGAATAATGATACATATTCTGATGTTTACAAGAAAGACACCTCTAATTAATTATAAGAAGTAAAATTATTTCTACAAAAATGTCACATATTTCACAACTCTTAATTGCCTAAATTTAAAACTATTCTCTAATGACGTCATGTTTTGAGTCTCATCAAAATTTTGAGCGAGACGTCAGAAAAGGGGTTTTATTTTCCCACATCTCCAGGGAGGAAGTAAACGGACGCTTTAATCCTTTTCGAATCCCTTTTTTCCAGCTGACACTTCCCTTGAATTTCTAATCTGTACTTACACACACAAAGCTTAGTCTGGTGACGGGATTTTAGGGATTTTGAAGGGATAAAGTTTAGAATTCATGATGGAAGACGCATTTTGGAGCTGTTTTCCTCTAAAAGAGGACATTTTTTTCAACAAGACTTTGAAAAGCCTGAATCGGATTTTAAGTAATCAGTTGTTATTGTTAATACCTTATCTGATAACTATAACAAAAGAAAATAGCATTTTGGTAAGCAAAAAATACTGTAACTTTCCTGTTACAGCATTTTAATACGATTGTAAACGTATTAAATTGATGTAATATCACTTTAAGTCTATAATTCATTTCTTTTTATTTTATTATACTTATTTTATTCTTATTTATTTTATTAAATGGTGATTTGCCATTAAATTCACCATTCGATAAAATGTTATTCATTTTAAGTTTTTAAAGTTTATCATTGCCGCCCACCCTGTCTAGTGGTCAGAGTGCCTGACTACGGATAGGGAGGTCCTGAGTTCGAATCCTTGTTCGGGCATGGATGCACTTTATCTGTCTTGTCTTTGTCCGTTCCTTGTATGAATGTGGAGTGAATTGGTTGCCTACCCTATAAACGGGTCCCTATGGCATGTGTGTACTGAGGAAGTCGGACTCCACACCAAATATGGTTCAGTTGAAAAAGTGGAGCAGCGCACCACTTATTGCCAGCCTAGCTGGCACACGACAACAACAACAAAGTCTATCATTAAACACATTTATAACCTATTCATATTATAAATTTTAAATTCAAATTGACAAAGAATGTTATTAAAAGGTTAGTTAACTTTATCTCCTAGCTGTTCATTACTCAATTTTTAGTTCAAAATTTTAAATAATTTTCTTATCGCAAAATATCTAACTGCTCATTTTAATGATTTTTTAAAGATTTTTTTCAAATTTTGTTTTATTATGAATCATCCTAGTCCCAGAATTGCTCGGGTTTTCATAATTTAGAAATTGGAACTGAGCAGAAAATCATCAGATATGAACTCTTTCAGACTTAATGAATCAAATTACTTGGTATGCACGCAATTATGATTCATTTTACGTGTCTCAACTGTTGTCGAAAAAATGAAGAATTTTTGGTAAAGTTGGGAATGGATTAAACAAGGAATTAAAAAATACGTCTTTTTTAAACTGGTCTAAAGGACTAATATCAGAAAGAAAATTTGAGTCCTGATTTCATCATAAATACTTTAAACAAACCATTTATAGATTTAAAATATCGCATTTTATTGTATTTAAGTGGTTTTAAAACGACAACATTCTTTTTTTACAAAAACTAATTCTTTTTTTTTTCTTTTTTTTTAAATCAATGCTTAAATTTAAAGAGGTATTAAAATAAACTTTAAAATGTTGCAATTATTTAATAACTTCTTTCAAAATTTTTAATTCAATTATAGTAAAATTTTTATCGTTTTCGTTAAAAATTTTCCTTTTAGACATTAGTGGAAATTTCATTTAATTACTTTCATTGTAACAGAAGATAATTAAAATAATTTTACTACTTCTGCTAATTATATAAAAACCCATCTATAAAAGTATTCTTAAGAAAATGTTTAATACAACATAAGCACAAATGGTCCTGATATAATGTGTAAGAAATCATATAGCTTGAATGGTTTGCACTCTTGCCTGCGATTGTGCAGTTCGTTGGTTTGAATCCCACTTGAAGCATGGTTGATTGTAATGTTTTGGATTACACTTTAACCCGTAAATCTCGGTCACATTAGCCCTAGTGAGCAAAAAATGTTTGTTGAGTGATGAACAAACCCAATTAGTTTAAATCATCAAGGACGATTTAAATTTTTAAAAATGTCATTAATTAATAGTGTTTTAAATTGATAATTTTAATATTTGTAAATTATCTATATTGAATCTTAAGATTATTGGCTCGCCAATATTAAAAATTATTTAATTTTATTTATTTGTTTAAAAAAATGGTGAACACTGGGTAACTAACTACTTAACCATCCGTTGGTTTTAAATAATGTGCAAAAATAAATAAATAAATAATTAAATAAATATATATATATATATATATATATATATATATATATATATATATATATATATATATATATATATATATATATATATATATATATATATATATATGGCTTTCAATACTCTCTAAACTATGATTTGCATACTATTTGCACTCACATTAATGTTATGCACTATTATTAAGTATAACGTCGTTAAATTTTGATTATTTAAGTTGTTTAAGGGTTAATTTACTCAGAAAATCATTTCTGAAATTTATAAAGATATTTTTAAAAGATTTTTTTGATTTTATTCAAAATTGATTTTGAATTTGGTAAACAATTCTAATTTTATTCATTCTATTAAGATTTATTACATTAAAATAATAAATTAGCTTATATAACGCAATTTAATTGAAAATGTGGTGTTTTACAGCCAATGTGGAATTGGTGGCTTATCCCTTAGAGTATTACTTATTTAGCATTCACAAGCTATGGAAACTTTGTTAATTTCATGTTAATTGAACATTGCTCTCCAAAATTAAATTAATAACAATTACTCAACAATCATGCGTACGTTATGTTAGATGTTGATTTATGATTATGTAAATGCTGATTCTATAATGATAGACGATTTTTTAATCCTAACTTTTGATTACAGCCTTATTTCTTTTGAACCGTGATTTACGCTGCTTTGATATTACTGTAAATTTGCTTATGCTGCCTAAAATGTCACGAAACTCCACTCACTTCAAGAAATGAGGAAGGTGGGCTTACGTACTTTTGAAAATAACATTTAGACTGTTTAATTAGACGTTGAGGAAAATATATATTCCATTAGAAAATCGTTTCATTTTACATTCTTAACGTAATTATTTTTTAAAAATAATATGCACAATTTTCAATTTTTTACCACTGCAAAGATATTTTTTACCCATTGTAGTGAATGTATTTTCGTTTTTCGCTATATAACGCAGATAAAAATGTATTGTGATATGAAAGGAAACCTCCCAAAATGAGTATTCAATAGTGTAAACATTCGTAGCGAATGTCATTTGGATTCATTATTTGGAACAATTTCAAGCATTCTGAATGATTCAGTTTGAGATTTAACTGATTTATACTTGATACTTAATTTCCTGATGCAAAGTAGTATTTTGAATAAAATTAAGCAAACAGCAAATATCATTTTGGTATATCATTCGAGAAGATTGACTGATTCCATAAATCATTTGAAAAGACTGAAAGATATATAGGTACAGGTTTCCATTTGATTCCAAGGCTCTTGATAATTGATGGACAACAAGTTATGTATATTTCATCAGATATAGAATAAGGTTTCTGATATTATTTTCAACACTGTGTGAAAATAACAATTAATTATATCTCGGATTAGTATATATATTAGTTATTATTAAATATATTAGTTAAAATAAAATATGTTAATATAATAAAATCAATTTATAAAAATTGGCAAAAATATCTTGAAAACCTAAAAACCAAATACATACCAACCAAATACAAAAAAGAATTTCAAATATTTCTTTAAAAGAATTTTTTTTAAATAAATATTGCATTAATCTGAAATATTTCCAGAATATCTCTAACAAATATGTTTGTAAGTTTTTCTTAATTAACATTTTTTTATTTCATTAAATAAAAATTGAATTCAAGACATTTTTGTTTCAAAAAATTAAAAAATAAATATATTTAACCATTAAATGATTAAGGGATTTTGTTTGCCTTTTATCTATTTAACTTTAAATTTCAACATAAAATTATTCATAATCCTATATATTTTAAGTATTTAATTGAGATTTAAAATTTTATTTGTAGTATAGAATAATAAATACTAAATCTAGAACATTTAATCTAATAATTAAATGAAAATCTATAACCACAATAAATAATGTTAATGATGATATCAAAAAAGAAAGTTATGAAGTCAAAACATTATATTGTGGTAGCAAAAGCCAATAATTATGATTATTACAGCAAAATACAACACTGAAACTGATTATCAAAATATATTAAATGCCGAAGGATTCACTTTCTAGGCCCATAAAAGCCCTCTACTATATTAAGAGTTAGCTTGTGTGAAGGGAAATTCTTCCCTTTATCAGTTTTGTTTGCTTGTTAATCCATTTATTACGATTATTTTCCGGGGAGAAAAAAGGAAAAAAATCTCTTTCGCTTGTACCGTTGCCACTGAAAGAAAACAAATAATCGCTTCTGCAGGAGATGCAAGAACTTCGTCATGCAGCTCATGGCTTTCATTTATCAAAAAGTTTTATGAGACAAAGTACTTTGCTGAAGTACTATTAACAATCCCTTGCAATTGAATGCGATTTCATTTAGCTAAACGATGTTTCAATGTTTTTAGGATAGAATCTAGTTAAAATTATAATAATTAACTTGAGAATATTATATATCATTATTAGATTACTTTTTTGTACTTTGAGTCCACTATAATGATAAGATTATTCTATAATTAAAAGTTATACTTTATAACTTATGAAACAGCAAAAATATCAGTTAGTAACGTTTCTGTTTATCTTCATCTTGGATAGAAATGGGATAATTTCATGATTGTATTTTAATATGGTATAACAAGTTCATTTTATTCTGAAATATACAGAGTTGTACACATGTCTTTACAAAAAAATATTTCCCTAATTATTAAATTTAGTGGAGTTGATACGTAATTAATGAATTATTTATTGATTACAAATTTACTTTTCTTACGTAAAATTAGCATATAAATGTACACATACTTTTAAAGATGTTCACAATATCACGCATAAATTTTCTTTTTTAACTTTCATCATTTTGTTCAAATGAATTGAAAATAGGAAACAAATTGTAATTTTTAACTGTTTTATAAATTATCCTATAGCTATTAAGTTGTAACATTATTAAACTTATATCATGCACATGGCAGAAAAACGAATTGCGAATTTCATTTTTAATTTCAAACGGGAAATTAAGTTTCATATTTCAAGTAATTTAGTATTCTAAAGTTTCTATTCTGTTCACACCGAGGGAAAACATGACAGTCAAAATAAATTGATTTAAAAAAGTTCACAAATAAGGCAAAATTTCTCTTTGAAGGATTCAAGTTTCATTATAAGAAATTGGAAGATATATTTTGAAGCTTCCTACCAACACAATGAAATATGTGAAACACATAATGATCAAGAAAATGTGTTTCAAACCACGTGCTTACTGTTGGAAACAATTTCAGAAATTATGAGATCCAAGGAATTAATCATAATTTCGTAATATTTAAGTATTAATATAAACATTAAAGATATTTCTAAAAAATAAAATGGTTAACCAAAAAATAAAATTTTCTGTTTACTGATTGAAATTTGTTAAATTAAGGAATTATATTAATTATCCTGATTACTACGTTGATTTTTACAACATTTTTACTATTGTGCATCTGAGATGAATCGGAATTAATGTGTTGTTGTTTCAGCAGCAACAACGCAACTAATCTTATAAATAAAATAGTTGTTGTTGTTATTGATCCTCTTTATATCTGACATGTTAGATCAGCTGCAGAAGAATTTTGATCTTAAAAGAGTGCCGCAAAACAACATGGGAAATGGATGTTAAGTCCCTCCTAGAAAGTTCGATGTAACTCAGAATATTATCCAAATTAGATGGTCAGAACATTTGTTACAAGTAATGTGGATTTTTCTGCTATTATCAAAAGAAATACATTTATATGATCACTTATTATTCTAGTAAAAACAGTCTGTGAGACATAATCACATTTGATTAATAAAAAACGAATGATTGTAACATGATTGAATGCATAATAAAGTAATCTTGAATAGTGGAGAATTTCTTTAAAAGAACAAAACTGGAAAAGGTGGAATTGAAAATGTGAAAAAACTATTATCAATTCTAAAGTAAAATTATTTAAGGATAATCTAAACATGCGAATGCTTTTTATAATAAAGAAATATTTAAAAAGGAAAAAATAGTAGTCATAATGTTTAAGGAAAAATTTCATTTAACATGAATACCATCAAAAACTTATTAACATTACTCAGAGTACAACTTTATATTGATTAAGACTGACGTATTATAAAGACTTGCATAGATGAAAGTGGTTAAATAAAATATTACATATGATACTTCCTGGGGCCTGAGCAGCTACTAGGCGCGTCGGTAGGCGGTGGATCACCGAACGTCCTGTAGGAATGACAGGATAGCCTTGAATATAGAATCAGAGGCCGCGAACCAGCTCCCGTAAACCCTGGTGTTATGCGATCCGTGCCTAGGGCTAATTGGCACCGCGGTATTGGTGTCTTAACGGAGCCTCTAGTTGCCTGGCAAACTTCTAGAGTAATTTGCCTTACCCAGTATCTCAGGCAATGCTGTGTGGACTTATATTACCTGAGCTTATAAATTGTTATCTTGTGGCTGAAAAGACACAAGAAATAACAATCCTTTCTGCAGGTGATGCCTCTGAAGTTGACCTTGCTGAAAAAGACAAGTGAACTCAGAGGCTGTCTTGTAAAGGGGCAGTAATGAATCCTTCACTTGAGGTAAAAATGACCTCCAAACCATCTTCTGGTGAAAGTCAGGAAGCTATCCCTAGTATGACTGACTCTCTGACCAGATGGGACTGTTTCAGCAAGACCCTATCTGCTGGAAATGTCCTACGCAAGAGGAAACGGCAGAGCATATCATTTATGAATGCGAGGTTCTTGCCCTCCCTAGATTAACCTCTTTAGGCATCATCCATACTAGAGAGTTACACCTAGACTCCATTAAAGGGTTATCGGACTTTATTAACAAAGTGGGTGACCCGAGCAACTGGAACTAGGAAACATTGGGTTTGGAGTTAATGGTACAAAATGCTGATAAAAGCAGAGGTGTCCAATGACATACAAACCCAATTCTAAGAAGAAGAAGAAGAAGACATATGATACTTTTATTAAAAAAATTTTTTATTTTTATCTATATTATTTGAGCTTTCTTTTTGTTGTGAGTAAATAATAAATTGTCTTCAGTATTGTGTTACTTGTTGGAGATATTTTTTTCAATTTCATTAGATCAAATTTTAATTCGTAAAACTTTTGATTAAACTCCTTTTTCAGTATATTTCAACGTGATGAATATTTTTGCAGCTTTTTATATCACTATAAATAGTATTATGCTTCAGTTAGTAATGGTCTAAGCAATTTTATGTAACATTTTAATAAGCAGAAAATTCTGTTTTTATAAAAAATAAATCGTTTTTTCTATTCACGCAACAATTATTATATAATAAAATTAATATCTAAAGATTTGTTTCAAATACGTCAGAATAAGCAAATTAGCAAAATATAATTTACATAGTGTGCTTCCAATGACTTCAATGTTTATGAATGTAAGTATTTATTACATATTTGATTTTTTTGTAAATATGTTTATAATATATATGTATTATTACTATCACACATAATATAAAAAAATGTTCCACTTTAATGGTTTTACAATATATTCCCAGAAGAATATTCGACATATACAGTAGTCCCCTCAATAACACAGTATTCTTACCGTTTTCGTATTACCTGATTTCCTGTCCCTAGTATAATAAGTATTTTCTCCCATCTAACGCGTTGATTCTTCCAGTTATATTTATGTACTGCGAAACTTATAATGACAATCCATTTCGCTTACGTTTGCACCTTGTGTCAATATTTTGTTCTTACAAAATCAAATTAAATTATATTATTCACCTTTGAGTATTCTGAGAAAAAAATGTCAGTGGAACATTATTTAAGATAGCTCCTACAACGAATAAACATTAATAAATTTTTTTTATTAATGTTTATTCGTTGTAGGAGCTATTTTAAATAATGTTTTTGAAATGATTTGATTTATGTGAAATTAATTTATTTTAGTTACGTTTGTATAGTTCTTTAATTGAAAATGTTCTTAACCTTATTTTAAAAAAAGGCTCACATTCCGTTCATAAGCTAATGTTTCTTTAATATTCTATTAAACCCTCTTTGACAAGAAAAGTTAAACGTGAATCATTTGCACATAACCAGAACATACGAGCTCGTTTTACGAGAATGCTCGTACTACGTATTTTCATATAACGTGGGACTAATATACTGTGTTATAGGGGGGGATTACTGTATTATTAATATAAAAAATAAAATACCATATTTTCCGACTATATTTTATTCAATATTATATACTTTAATTTAACTGCAATTGTTGCTATACAGCATTAGATACCCCAACAATTCCTAAAATTTTACGCAAGACAAATTCATAATCATCATATCTATTGAGCATTTTCCTAAATGATTAAGTAAGCCCAAACTTAGAATCGCAGTTTAATGAAATTATTCTCATTTAAAATAACTAACACATATTTGTGGTCTCAGCTAAAATGGAACATTTCTGTGTCCCAACTTAAACTCATAAATGGGAACTCTGTATTCAGAGTCGTCTCGAAATGATCGCATGCCTCATTTCTATACGAATAAATCAAATAAATCCTTCCATAAAGCCAATCTACCCAAATCATAACCGGCATCGATTTTGAAAACGGTGCACCACAAATGGGGGACTGCTGCTGGGACGGTTTGTCACAAACGGCCACCCGATTCAAAACTCTTCAGGGTCTGTTACTTCAGCTTGTGTTCGCATCATTGGGAAATAAATGGGTATTGTTACGGAAGTCTCGCGCTCAATTTTGATGAGATCCATCCGAACAGTTTCGTCGCCGATGTCCGTGTTTGAAATAATTTCCTCGGTGAGTTAATCCTTCTTGTTCGATTGAAATAGCGGAGGGAATTCGGAATGGGAAGAGAGTTAAATGAATTCTGCCGTCTGATTATTTTTTGGAATATATTTTATTTATCAAAGAGTAATTTGATGGAAGTAGTATTGTGTGATAATTTTATTGATGCGTTAAATTCTTTACTCAATCAAATAAAGAACTTGAATAAAAAGTTTAATAAAAATAAGCTCTGCTACATTATTTTATCGTAATATTCATAGTACTCAGTATTAAACAAACTGACGTATTTTCTGCAAGCATATATTGTCAATAATTTTTTTTTAAATTTTAATATTTTAGCTCAGAGTTTTATATTCTTATGAACGGTACTTTTAAACTATATCCTCTCTTTTGATAATTACCGTGTAGGGAAGGAAAAAATCGTAAATTATTGTCATAAATAATCCATTTGCATAATGTGTATGCTAAAAAATAATAACTAAAAAATAATACTAAAAATAATTCTTACATTTTATAAAGTAAGCAAATCACTTATTGACAAAACGCCAATGTTTTTTCTGATGAAAAATGTTCAAAATTTTATATTTTAGCTCTGAGTATATATTCTTATGAACGGTATTTTCAACTATATCCTCGCTTTTGATAATTACCGTATAGGGAAAGAAAAAAATCGTAAATTATTGTCATAAATAATCCATTTGCATAATGTGTACGCTAAAAAATAATTTCTAAAAATAATACTAAAAGTAATTCTTAGATTTTATAAAGTAAGCATTTATCACTTATTGACAAAATGCCAATTTTTTTAAACGTTTGCTTAAATGTCAATGTTTTTTCTGGAGAAAAATGTTTAGCAATCGAATCAGTGATCGATTGCATGAATATAATGTAATAGTAACTTTATTTTTTTTATTACATTACATATATATAGACTTGTATGCTTGATTCTTGAGATCCGCTTCTAAGTCTTCGTCGATATTAGGACAAATAGCACAATGGCAGATGTACAACCACAGAAGAATAACGAAGTAAACACCCACGCTCTCAAGCGATTAGCAGTGATGCCTTTGACCACTCAGCCACGGAGCGCCCGTAATAGTAACTTTTTTCAATAAGAGAAAATTAAATTCTGCTGAGTTTAGTTGTTTTTTGCCCTTAGTGATTTCTGACCATAATGCTTTTTTTAACAGATAAAATATTTTGCAATCTTTTGCACCAACTAACTTTAGCTTCATTTAGCATTTAGCTTGCTTACCATTGCTTATCACTTTTAGTCAATTTCTGAACAAAAAAAATAGATTTAGTATATATTAAATTCAATATAAAATTTTTTGAGAGAATTAAATCATTGAACTTACGCTATATTACTTTTATTTCTACGTAATAAAAAACATGGTATTTCTTTAGTATCAAAAGCGGGTGTGTATTGGAAAACACCTTACGAACTTTTAAAAATCATTTATAAAGTGAAGCATTAATTTGAAATACTTTTCCCACATTTAGCTGATAAAAACCAATATTTTAAAATAAACGTAATTCAAATTTTTCCTTAACTGAAAAATGAAATTAATTAATATAACAAATAAAAAACCTATCTTCATATTAAAGTCCTACTCACAAAGATATTGACCGAATTTTATAACAATGTTTATTCCTATTTGATTTACCTAAAATTGCCAGCAGCGATATGTGCGATACTTCTCTTTTTACTTCTTTAAGTTCTTTATAAGTGTAAATAGAAATTCACTTAAAATAAAATTTAAAATATTCATATACTAAAAATGATTTAAATTCTCTCTCAAAATATTAAAATTCTCTTAAAGATACAACAACAGGATAAAAATATGTAAATTAAAATTTATATTAGATATTTTGCCTTGCTTATGCGCGAAAATTTTGATTTTAATTAGCGTAAAAATTTACAATTAATTTTCTGTAAATTATATATAAAGTGGTAAGAAAGAGCATAAATTCAAAGATGATATAAATATTGTTAGAGTTCAAAAACGCTAAAAGTTCATCGACTATTACAGTAATTATATAGCAAAAAATCATGTATCTATCTCGCATATGTGTATTATTCAAATTCTAATTTTAAAAAATATTGCTGAATTACTCTGAGAGAAATTTAAAATTATCCTTTTTCTTTTATTTTTAATGCATTATTGATAGTATCTCTGTAGTTCTACGCATACTGGTCATTTTAATTGTTTTGAATTAATATATTCATTAAAATAAGCATATTTTCAATATTTCTAAATTGAATTTATATTGTATATCAAGATGACGCGTCCTATATTTCTAAAATTACGCATATAGTCATGTTAAATGAATAAACATGGCTCCCATGCTGTAAGCAAGAATAATAATCCAGTTGCTTCATTGAAAGTGATTGTAATGAATGTCATTATTTATTTATGAATGTTATTTTTAAGTTCATTCTATAAATTTTTCTTAAAATGATTATTTATATGTATCTGGCTTATCGCAATCCTTTTGAATCATTTTGCATCTGCTATAATTAATTTTTAATTAGAAATGAAAAGTGGTCCTTGACTAATCTCGTCTACGAAATATCGTTTGTATTTTACCAAGGGAAAATGTTTACATTTATTTCGCAGGACAAGTTTTTCAAAGTCAACACTTTTCAAATAGTGATTTACATTAGAAAAATCATACGCATCTTTTTTGTATAAAAGAATGCAAAAGAACAAAAATCCAACTGATAAAAATTGTCATTTCTGAATTTTCAATAACTTAAGTTTTGGCATATAAGGATAAGCAAAAGTTCTAATATATTACATGTATTCACATTATAAAATAAATTTTAAGCTGTGACCCAGTTATGTGAACTGAAAGAACAAAATGTACTTAATTATAATGGTAACAGAAGTAGAATTGATATTGGTTCGCTTATTCATATGTCATATCAAAACAAGCGCATATCAAAAGAGTTAAATACTTCCGACTGAAATTTTTATTCAATTGTAGAAACATAAGGTGCCACAGTTCAACGTATAAAATTATAACAATTTAATTACATATTAAAGTGAAGTGTTTCATCAAGAAATATGACTCATATATATGTTATTTAAAAACAAATCGAGTGAGGTGCATAATATTTAAAATAATTTTTTAGTTATGAAGTTATTAAATTATGAGGTCAGAGCTATTTACACTCACGATACAATGTATTTTCAAGTGGTGACATTTTGGGACAGACAAAACCACATTTAAGTAGCAGATGTAAACACAATACATATTCAAAAATCCCAAATAAAATATGCAATTATTATCAATACTTAAGACAAATTAGATTAGGAAAGTAAAAGAAAGAAGGAATACGATGCCGTAAAAATGTTTTCTTTGGTACATACAGTTACGAGTAGAGCTTTTCTTTTTGAAGAGCAGCGAATTTTTAGAGGGATATTAATGGTTTTTAATCAATGCATAAGCAACTAAATCCAAAGAAGTATTACTTTAAACTAATTACAAAATTTATAGTTATAAAATTTCAAAATGAAACACTGATACAAGCTTAATCTCCTCTGTGCAGTCATTCTCAATACAAAGTCAGAAAAAATTTCCATTGATATATATACTTTATTTATGTAAATATTTTATAAAATTATAGTTTAAAATAAGTGAAACAATGCACATTACAGATATTATCAAAGTTAGTATTTTGATATCATTTTGCATTATAATTACAGGCTGCCAAAATAAGATTGATATCGAGGAAGAATTTTGGATGTCTATGTATCATAAAATATTTCATCAATAAAAGATTTCACAGGGTACGTAAATAACCTCAGTCAGAATTAATTTTTCACAGGCATATTACTGTAGCATCTTTTAAGTATTCTTATAAACATCAGCAGCGTAATTATGATTTTGAAACGCTTTCAAACGACTAATTAAATTTTATCAAAATGTTTATTATAATCAAAAAATGTAAAAACTTTTATTACATGTATTTTATCAAAAACATTTTTATATAATTTTTAAAAGATATATTTGTGCATCAATATTTTATCAACGATAAACATAATTAGTTTTAAGTCAAGTATTTTGCTGTTGAAAAGTTTTTATGTAAAATCCTTAGTCAAAATTATTCATAATCAAAATATTATCTATTTTTCTCATGAACTTCTCTTAGAAAAAATATTTATGAAAAATTAAAAAAAATCAGACGCATTCTTCACTTTATCAAATGAAAGAATTTCATTTGATGAAATGAACTTGACATAAATATTTTTGTATAGATAAATTGTTTATTTAAAAATTTCAATTGTCTCATAACTTTTTTTAATAAATGAATGTATCACTTGAAAAAGTATTATTTTTAAAACTATTTTATTTCCCTGTATCAAAATGCGTCATGGAATAAATTAATTTGAAGTGTGAAATAATTTTTCTTAATCATTCTGGTTACTTAATTAAAAATGCAAAAATGAATTTCCATTCAGTTATTAATGTAAGCATTTATGTGTTTCAAGAGTTTCATTAAAGAGAACGGATTATTTTTGACACTGCATCAAGAAAGCTAAGTTTCAATTTATTTTGCTATTTACACTCAAAAATTCTTTAATAACCATCCAAACAAAGTGTCACGCCAAATGAGCATTCTTATTATCTTTGAAAGCAAACCAACAGGATGAACCCGTGCCAACTTTTAATTTCCGAAACGCGAGGCCCTGCGAACGCAATTCCGACGCTAGTTCTGCGTGACATCTACAAGGGTTCAGTGGATATCTCCTTAATCTCTTCCGCGTCCATGGAAGTAAAAGGAAATCGGAAACACCACAACACAATGTAAAGATATCAACAAACATCGGGTGCGGGACGCGGCATTTAGCGCCTCTTGGTGGCGAGGCCAGAAGCAATTAAGCCTTCAAGCGCTTGAAGACAGAGAAAGAGAGAGAGAGAGAGACCCTAATTAATTTAATGAATATTTAGCACTCCCCAGTCGGATGAAGTTATTATTTCATAATTTTCCGTCCGTGGAATTTAATCTGCTTTAAGACACGCTTGTTTTAATTACGCTTTGTGTCCCTAAGAGTGGGAATGGTTTTACCTTGCGATACTCTAGCAAGCATGTCAAAACTTAATGGAATATAGGGCTGATTTATTAATATTTACCCATGCTTATTCTTCCAAAGGGATATACAAGCAGTTTGCGAATGAAAACCTTAATTGAGTACAAGTCTTTTCAGATGTATCTTTTCTTTGATTAGGAAGTGCTAGCTTAAATTTGCATGATAACTCTATGGGGAATTAGTCATTTGAAATAATGTTTACTTAGGACTCCGAAATAATATTCCGGCAGGAACTTTTCGAATTGTTTTGGCTTATTTTGGAATATTGCCTTAAAGCTTAGCAGCTGCACTGAAATATTCAAATCTAATTGAGGTTTAGCTGAGCAAACAGGAGATAAATTATGCAATAGGGAAAAGTTTCTGATTGTTTGTGGATTATTTTAAGAGGAACTCGTTATTAATGGTTAATGAGTGACATTTTGTTAGATTTTTCTAAGCTGGAATAAGTGAATGCTAAATTTTTAAAACTTTTAAGAGCACATTCTTCTGTTCAAAATTTACAACTAAGCTGACTGTTTAATATATGTTTTATCCATAAGTGTAAAGGACTGAAATATTATTTTTAATTCCATCTCAATACTTATGCAATCTCTCAATTTGCTTTGAGTTTCATCTACAATATTATATTTTTTTAAAAGAAGTTATTTTCCGCATTTTTCCTTGTTTGGAATAATTGTAGTGAAACTGAATTTCTTTTTTTAGGGACACATAAATATTTTATCATTCATTTATGTAAATCTCCTGTTATAGTTGAAATATAACATGTTAATCGCTGAATATCACTTCAGATATAAAAAATAATATTATCTCTAATGTTATATTATTAATATGTAAATAAAATTAGGTAATACATGATGCAAATTATCCATGCCCAAGTATATGGTTGAATGTCTCTGAAAAAAGTAGCTTTTAAAACGTTTTAGATATTTCACATTATTTTAGAAATTAAAAATTTTCTCCATAAGCAAACTGATAAATCAAGTACAGAATTTTAAATTTATTTATAGATTTAAGGAGAATTTACGATCCAAAACTATGGTCCATCATTTAAGAATTATTTTTATTTTATTTATTTATTTATTATTATTTTATTACACTATGGACTTAAATTTATTCACCTTTCTTTAACAGAAAATAATTTTATTTTTATCTCGATCACAAGCAAAAAAAGTTGTTCTAATTATAATTTTTAAAGTCAGATTTAGAGTTAAATATTTTATTTTATAGCCTTTCTTTAGGATAAAAATATGTTAATTATTAAATGGATTATTTGTGAGTCATATTTATGGTGGAAACTCTCCTTTGTTATGACATGTAGTCGAAAACTAAAAACAATCCTTGTAGAGTAGGTTTTCAGGTGCTTATCAGCCGATTGGTTAGCGTTCTTGCCTCCAGTTCAACAGTTCATGGGTTCGAGTCCAATCTTGGGCCTGAATGTTTTAGTGGCTTTGACTCCAATTTAAAACCTAATTTCCTGGTTTTAGTAGCCCTTGTGATCAAAAACAAATTGTTACACGATGCACAAGCTAGAGGCTTATTCCAGCCTATTGAAAAGCTGCAAACACAGCCAAATGTCACATAATTTTGAATTATGATCAAATGAAGAAGTCGACAGCCAAACTGGCATATCTCTACACTATATCAGTGGAAAGATATTGCATTTCTTACATTAGTGAGCATCAGGGAAAATACTTGATTTTCTGGTATTATGTATCGAACCCCTGATCTCTCTGGCACTTAAGCGATATTGTCCCAACTGGATCACTATTGATTTAGCCGAAGATGTCTTAAACTATTATTTTAATATTCATTGCCTATTTATGCAAACCAGATTATATATATATATATATATATATATATATATATATATATATATATATATATATATATATATATATATATATATATATATATATATATATATATATATCCTACATATTTTATATATATATATATATATATGTTATAATATATAACGTAAAGTATTTTGATTCATTCATTAATAGGTTTATCCCTTAACTTGATAATCTTTTCTTTTATCTAGGGCAAAATGTTTTTATTGTTGGAGTTTTATATTTAGAGTAGTTGAAAAATATTTTTTATGTAAATTTGAGTCATAGTTCATTTCTTTGTTACTTTATTCAAACATTTGTTTATGTTAAATATATTCGAGTGAAAGATAATCTATATATATAAGGCAACGTTATCCAAAGAATGTATTACAATTTTGTTGTGCTATTATTGTATGATGTCATTTGCATATTTTCAATTTTCTTAATCTTATTTTATAGTATGAGAACTTACATTCTATAATTTGTTTTGCTGATATACTATGATAAACATTATGTTGATATTTATTACGGAAAGAATTATTTACATAAAATATTCATTTAAAAAATATTTACTATAATTCATTTCTTATTGATAAATAATTTTTAAAAAATTAAAGTTCACAAACATTTATAAAAGTGTGTATTAAGTAAGATTTGCTAATAAATTTTAGCGTTATTTAAATTTTCCATATACAATCTATTCGTAAATCACTCATATACAAATTTATTTGATTTTGCTTTCCACAGTTTTATTATCTAATGATACGTGTCATAAATCACAGCCAAGTTGGCGAGTATTCTTCCGTTGGCAGAAATATCATGGCAGTGAGCGATCTTTGTCAAAACACGACACGCGCAAATGGAAAGCACAAATCCCATTTTGCTTTCTTATCTTTAAGCATTTTTCCTCCCTCCTTGAACAAATAATTATAAAATATTTGTATATCTTTATTCCTATCAAATTATTCCTATCAAAACTTCAACATCGTACTTAGTTTACATTGTAATTTTAAGGAAGGAGAAAGATTTGTCTCTTAAAAACGGGCTGCACTTCTTTTAACTTTCGATTAATTTTGAGTAAATGAAACAATTGAAAATTGCAATAATTAGACTCCTTAGACAATTAAAATTGCATGACAATTGCAATAATTATACTTATTGAAACATGCTGATGAATCTATTATATTTAATCTCTGAAAAATCAAGTTTTAATTTGAAAACTTGATTTAAAAAATTTGAATTTTTTCATATTTCTGAGTAAATTGTATTTTTTGTTTCGACACTTCTTTATCTCTTATTTTTTTAAAGATTCAATAGTGTGATATATCTATTTCGATGCTTTTATTGATCTTATATTTTGCTACTTGCACTTCTAATTTTATATACGATAGAATAGAAAAAATAGCAAAGAAATATCTAAGGAAATTAAATATGTTTTTCCCAGAGAAATCTAAAAATGTAATTTTTAATTAATTAATTACAATCTGTAAATAGTTTAAAAAAAGGAATGAAAAATATAAATTTTAAATCATGATCTTTCTTAAAAATCAATAAAAAATTCAATATTTCTTATTTCTTTGGATATATTTAAGTATATTTACCAGCTAAAACAATGCAAAAATTAATTTTTAAGCTAGCGTTAAAAAGGAGGATTATAATAAACCAATAGCTTTATGTTATATACTTTAAAGCAAAAATTATTAAAGAAACACTCATACTTTTATCAGTTGCAAATCTTGTCTTAAAAAATATCTTATATGTTAATTTAACTATTTTCTTAGTAACATTTTCAGTTTGCATGTCTTTAAATGAAATTAGAAACTTTCTTTAAAAATAATACAATATTCTATACCGATTAACTTTAAATGTAGAAGTTTAAAATCTCACACATAAATACATAATAATATTCAAAATATCAATTTTTACCTTTTTAAGTTAACTCACAAATATAAAGTCTTAAAATAATATTCAAGTAAGGAATTAAAGATGTTTTTAAATAATTAATACGTTATACTAGAATGATATATGGATAATAAGACATTTGTCAACAAAAAGAATCTTCATATAAGCGTTTAACAATTAAGAACACGTTTTTGTCTCGTGCAACCACTTGATGGAATGAATAAATCCCGGTCTAATTAGCCCTCGGGTGCAAAACATGACCGTTGAGCGACAAACAAACCAAACCAAACCAAATGTACATACTTCAAAATATGCACCAAATTCATGATTATTAACTTAGTTTATTAGCTAAAAATATTAGTGTATGTTTATTCATATATACAAATTATTTTTATGCTCTAACTGCCAATCCTGTAACTATGCCTCAATGACACAAAAAAGTCGAAACCTAAATCTGAAAGAATAAAAGTGTAATTTTAATTGCTTTTCTCTTTAAAGGACAGTACATAAAATACTAAGTTTTCACTTACCTTATCTTCTCTTATTTGCTGACTGATTAATAATGATTTAGGACCATATTTTTATAGTCAAAAAATAAATTGATGGAAAAATATTCATTTTTCAAATTAAAGTACTGAATTATATCAAGCATGCAAATATTTTGCAGACAGCATACGCGCGTATTAATATCATTTATTTTATATAAAATTTATTCTGAAATATTGTATAATATTTATTACTAATATAAAATAGTTTATGCTACAAATGAATATGATATGAATATTTTGTATGAGATGCATTCAGAATTATCGAAACATCGATTCATATAATTTGTGAAGTATTTCTAGGTATCCTGACAAATTGAGTTTAATTCTTTCATTTACTATTATCTGATAATTTTTAAAAATAATGATTTAATCAAAAAATAATATTGTAATTTTATTCAATTAATTATATCAAATGTTTTTCCCAAATGATTTTCAAATATGTCACAACACTTATTATTTAAATAGATAATTAATAAAATATATGAACATTATTTGATGACTTCACCAAAATCACATAATTAATTACCACTAATAAATAAATGCTTAAATAATTTATGTCCTGCTGTTATTAATATTCTGCGCCTTTCCAGTAGTAGAAGCAAGGGAAATGATATCACCTCATATAGTAGGGAAGCCAGTGAGTGTGCCATTGTATCCTGGAAAGTGGGTGGGGCTTCGAAATTTAGGAGCAGAGGCCAAGAAGAATACTATCAGACTTAGCTTGTCATCCCCACAGTTATCAATTCACATGGAGGACTTTGAGGCCAAGACATATTTAACGAACAGTATGAAACATATCATGTCTTTAGTTGTGTCTGGATTCGAACTCATTATCTTCCGATGATGAGAATGAACAACTTAAGCAATAAGGCCACCATGGCCCATTTCATAATCTGATTAACATGTTGTAGCCGATAATAGCAAACACATGACAGATTTTGATTGTGTCTAGATTCAAACTCATTATTTTGCGATACGAACACTTCAAACAATCAGGCCATTGTAGCCTATTTAATAACCCGATATCGCATGCAATCATATCTCTTAATTTTGTGTACACTCTTTTAAGCTTATATTCTCATAACCGTTAAAATAAGTTAATAAATAAGTTAATAAATATTTAAAAATATACTTTAAAACCAAAAAATATCGATTCTAGTAAATGCCTGAATGGTATGCCTGAATGCAATTGTATTAGATTAGACCTGAATCATAAGGAATTACCATGAACACAAAAAGAAAATTTTAGAAATTAATGTATTCTGAAATATTTATATTATGTTTCAAATTGTCATTAAAAAGAAACATCAATTTAAGTTTATTAAAAGAACACAGGGGCGTAATTTAAGATAGGAACTAATAAAACAATGAAAAGCTTTTTAAAACCACGTATAACAGCTTATACTGTTAAACGTAAGCAAAAAGTGAAATAAATTAATATGGAAGAACGGAAGAGAGAGAAATACATAAACGTCCATTCGTAGTCACAGAAACACAAGTGAACAATATATGTGAATCGAACTCATAATATGTTGAATTTGAGTTCGGTACATTAACCACTTGCCTGAGGCATAAGAAATAAGCGCTTGTAATGATTTGGCAGAAAACTCTAGGAGATCATGGGAATCAATATAATCTAAGCATTGCTGGATACCTTGTATTTTACCAAGATATAAAATATACACTATATCTAATAGCACCCTATGTAGTAAAATTTCATTTCTTAAAGGAATAAATATTATTATTCTAGTTTTACTTAATCTATTCTTTTCTAATTGTACATTTAAAAATTGAATAAATACAAATCTGAGAATTACTCAACGTTAATAAAAGTTAAGAACTTATTTGAGAGATTTATGTAACATATACTTTTTCAGATTTAAAATTATTCTAACATTTAATAGAAAAATTTATTACATTCAATCAACTGCCTTCGTCTATATATGTATTTCTTTAAATTGCATAAATAATTCAGGAGCAAACTGGCCTAGTGGACAGAATTGTGCTTTTAGCCTTCAGATTAATGGCTTATGTGCTCTAATCCGACTTATTGTAGATGTTAGTAATACTTCAGAAACAATTTGAAAGATGTACTTCAGTATAACTATCTCAATAATTAAAAAAAAAAATTGTGTTCTAGAACGTCAACCAATTATGAAAAGACAAATCTGTATTTCCATCAAATTTCGAGAAAAGTTAATACTATTTTATGTTTCGACAATAAGAAAATAGATTTGTATCTTAAAAAATTTAGCTTTGTTATTCATTTTTAATTTAATAATTAACTGTAGAATAATTCGTTTACATTAATTTGAAGAAGAAATAACAAATACCCTATCTCGGAGATTTTTCAAACAAGAAAACTTGATTAAATTTTATTTTCATAAAGAGAAATATGGATTAACTTTAAAAATTAAACTTCATTTTTAAAACTTTCGCGCACAGAAAAGTAATTGAATGTTTTACAAGCTTCTTTCACGTGCATATATATATATATGTATATATATATATATATATATATATATATATATATATATATATATATATATATATATATATATATATATATATATATATATATATATATATATATATATATATATATATATATATATATATATATATATATATATATATATATATATATATATATATATATATATATATATATATATATATATATATATATATTTATTTATATATATATATATGTATACTCTACTGGCCATTAAAATTGCTACACCAGGAAAGCGGCACACCACACACGTGAAATTTGCATGACAGGTAGAACTTGCTGTGATATGCAAATGATTAGATTTTCAGAGCATTCATACAAAGCAGGCGACAGTAGCGACATCTACAATGTGTATAAAACCAGAGATTTGACAGTAGTTTTCTCATACTCAATTTCCGTTTTAACGTTGTTTTCGGCAAAGAAAGTTGTTGTAATGCCTCGTGTAAGAAGAAGAAATGCCTATCAGCACGTGTGTGACTTTGATCGAGGAAAGAGTATAGCCTACCGGGATTGCTGTTTATCGTAACGCAACATTGATGCTTGCGTCGGTCGAGATCCCATGACTGTTAGCAAAATATGGAATCGATGGGTTCAGGACAATCATACGGAACGTCATGCAGGATCTCAGCGGCACCACATCACTAACAGCAGAGAAGACAGACATCATATCCGCATGGGCACAAGGGATCGTACAGCCACGTCACGAACCCTGAGTCGAGAAATGGAGTCATTTGCAAGGCAACAAGTTTCTGCTCAAACAGTTCGACGATGTTTGCAGCAGCATAGATTGTCTGCACGGCGACCATGGCTTCAGCTACCATTGACGCTGCGTCACAGACAGGAGCGACTTCAATGGTGTGATCAGCGACGAACCTGGACGCGGGAATAGCATCACGTCATCTTTACAGATAAATCTCGGTTCTGTATACAGGACCATGATGGCCACATCCGTGTTTGGAGGCATCGTGGAGAACGCACATTGCCAGCTTGCGTTGGATATCGTCATACTGGCCCATCTGCTGGAGTTATGGTATGGGATGTCATTGGATACACGTCTCGATCACCTATTGTTCGCATTACCGGCACTTTGAACAGTAACCGTTACATTTCCGATGTGTTAAGGCCCGTGGCCCTGTCCTGTCTTCGAGCCCTCCCTATTGCTTTGTTTCAACAGGATAATACACGACCGCATGTTGCCCGTACCGTTCTGAACTTCCTTGATACAGAATAGGTTCGACTGTTACCCTGGCCAGCACATTTTCCTGATTTGTCAGCAATTGAGAACGTGTGGTCAATGGTTGCCGAGCGATTGGCACGCCATCACTCACCATCCACTACTGTCGATGAGCTGTGGCATAGTGTTGAAGCTGCATGGACTGAGATCCCCGTACATGCCATAACTATATGGCTCTGTTTGACTCCATGCCTAGGCGGATAAATGCTGCTATTGCAGCCAAAGGTGGCTGCTCTGGGTACTGATTTCTCAAGATCTATACATCCGAATTTCCTGTAAATCTAATCACATGTTTTTTCCTTTGTAATGTATGTGTCCAATAAATATCATTCTGTTATTTGCATTCCTTCTTGGTGTAGCAATTTTAATTGCCAGTAGTGTATATGTATACCGAGCTGGTAGCCGAATGGTTAGCGTTCTTGCCTTCAGTTCAACAGCTCGTGGGTTTGAATCCCACCCTGGGCATGTATGTTTGTAGTGGTTGGAATCCACTTTAAACCGTAGGTCCCTTTTTAACTAATTAACCCTCGTGTGCAAAAAATGAACGTTGAGCGACAAACAAACTGTACAAACTCAATATATATATATATATGTGTGTGTGGGTATGTATGTAATTTAGGATTGCTTTTAAAAGAAACATCAAACTGATTTTAGTTTTGGCACTTCTTTGTCACCTAGAAGTTGGACGAAAAAAATAAATGTGTGAATGCTTGGTTACATTTTATTCATTAAATTTAAACAAAAAGTAATCTTAATAGATTACTTGAAATATCGTATACTTTATCTTAGATACGAACGAAATATTTTATTTATTTCTTTAAAGGAAAGAGGATTAAAAGATCTTGGATTTTCAGGATTCTGTCAATCGATTTTGCAGCACTGATTGGAGGATTCTCTTTCTTGATTCTCCAATCAGTGCTGTGTACAGAGTACTTTATTTTTCGGCAAATCAATTTTAAAAATAAGTAAGAAAATCTCTTGCTTCCAATACGTTGAAGCCAAATAAATTCGTTTTTTATTAGATGAAAGGAGATGAAGTTGCCTTTATAGATCCACAAATACTTTTTCCTTTTGAAAAAAAGCTTTTCGAAACACTGGAAAGACAAATCAATATCTGTAAAATGTGTTAGCCTTTATAATATAAAGACACACTATTAAGCTATTTCAAAGAATATACTTTAAAGCATATTTTTTGCAGTAATACATAACATTGACAAACATTTAATACACTACAGTTAATGTGTTTGAACCAAATTATATGCTTTACTTCCATTATCTGTATGGGGCGTAGTACTTGGCTCACTGTTTTAATGTAAAATAAATATAATATTGATTGAAGGTTTATAAAAGTCCTCAAAAATAGTGTAATGATGAAATAAATGATAAAAAAATCAATTTTGAGAAGTCACACACACAATACCTGTTGGTATACATAAATTGATTATTACAACACTGCAACTTAATTTTTCTTAAGTCATAAGATGCATTTCATGTCCACAGTTTACTATTTCTTATAGTAGGGGGTAAGCAGTTTCTCATAGAATAATTTGTTTCAGCAGTTTCGATATTTTTTTCCAAAAATTCCATCAAAACTCTAATATTGTAAATATAAAAGAAACATTAGTAACGTTTACCTGAATCATACATTCAAAATTGTCTGACGTTATTTTCTTTAGATTTCATCTCAATTAAATCTGTAAATTGGACAGTTAGTCAATGAAAAAAGTTTGAGGCTGTCGTAATGTACTTTGTTTTCAACCATGTATATTGCCTATTTACAAACATTTCCCAAATTGTGAGCAGTTTTCATGTGTTTCATAAAAAATAAACCTAGAAAACTCTCAAGCATGCACCTCAACCGATATGAAAGTAGAAGTGCTATATTTCTTCCTCTGTTCAAAAGCAGCAGAGATTGAACCCAGAATATTTCGCTCAGAAGGTGAAGTTATGCGACCAGGCTGTTGAAAAGGAAATCTATCAGAAGAAGTCCATGGATTTAAATTACCTCCACCAATAGTTTTTCGTGAGTCCTAGTATGCATCTCATTTACAATTTCAGATACATATTCACACACACAAATCACTTTAATTTAATACATTAACAGCATTAAAATTTGATGCAAACCATGATGAATTCAGTCATCTGGAACTATAAGAAAAATCAATAAAGGATCGAGATTTTTTGCTTACTATAGAATATGTGAAAAAGATGAATAAAACGATTGGTCCAATTGCTATAAAAACTGATTGATCTAAGTAATTTATAATGAAATTCATACAATTAAATATTTCAGAAAAAATTAAACAAAATTCATTTTAAAATTTGATGATTAGCAAATCAATATTGGATTAATATACATCGTTAAAGGATAAAATATATTGTATTTAGTAGCACAATTTGTTAAAATTACAGAAATGTTACCCCTGGATTTTCTTGTCAGAATTGATTCTTATTAGACAAATCCATTAAATCCATTCTTATTAAAATGGATTTAATGTTTATCTATTCTTATTAGACAAATCCAATTTTAAAATAATTGTTGTTGTTTACTAATGACACTTGGACAAGCAAGCGAATTAAGTGGATTGGGAAGGTCTTTCGTTTTAATCAGAGCACCACGAAGGTGAAAGTACGACTTTGCTCTACACACATGCCATAGGTAACCACTTATAGGGTAGGTAACCATTCCCACCTCATTCATACAAGGAAAGGACAAAGACAGGATTGACGGAGAGAAAAAGTACATTCATGCCCGAACCGGTATTCGAACCCAGGACCTCCTTATCCGTAGTCAGGCACGCTGACTACTAGACAAGTTGGTCGACAAAATAATTGTGATCTCCTTCTACTAATATGCCATATATTTTTCGTGTAATATAATTCTGAAGCTGTATGAATGTGAAGGTAGGAAAGAAATCAGAATATGAGTTTAACAATATTAAAAATAATTCCTTATATCCCGAGTGATTATTTAAGAATATGTGACCAGAGAGAGGCTGTTGAAAATGAAGTCTATCAGAAGAAGTCCATGGATTTAAATTACCTCCACCAATAGTTTTTCGTGAGTCCTAGTATGCATCTCATTTACAATTTCAGATACATATTCACACACACAAATCACTTTAATTTAATACATTAACAGCATTAAAATTTGATGCAAACCATGATGAATTCAGTCATCTGGAATTATAAGAAAAATCAATAAAGGATCGAGATTTTTTGCTTACTATAGAATATGTGAAAAAGATGAATAAAACGATTGGTCCAATTGCTATAAAAACTGATTGATCTAAGTAATTTATAATAAAATTCATACAATTAAATATTTCAGAAAAATTTAAACAAAATTCATTTTAAAATTTGATGATCAGCAAATCAATATTGGATTAATGTACATCGTTTAAAGGATACAATATATTGTATTTCGTAGCACAATTTGTTAAAATTACAGAAATGTTACCCCTGGATTTGCTTGTCAGAATTGATTCTTATTAGACAAATCCATTAAATCTATTCTTATTAAAATGGATTTAATGTTGATCCATTCTTATTAGACAAATCCAATTTTAAAATAATTGTTGTTGTTTACTAATGACACTTGGACAAGCCAAGCTCACTATGCTGTGCGAATTAGGTGGATTGGGAGCGTCTTTCGTTTTAATCAGACCACCACGAAGGTGAAAGTACGACTTTGCTCTACACACATGCCATAGGTAACCACTTATAGGGTAGGTAACCATTCCCACCTCATTCATACAAGGAAAGGACAAAGACAGGATTGACGGAGAGAAAAAGTACATTCATGCCCGAACCGGTATTCGAACCCAGGACCTCCTTATCCGTAGTCAGGCACGCTGACTACTAGACAAGTTGGTCGACAAAATAATTGTGATCTCCTTCTACTAATATGCCATATATTTTTCGTGTAATATAATTCTGAAGCTGTATGAATGTGAAGGTAGGAAAGAAATCAGAATATGAGTTTAACAATATTAAAAATAATTCCTTATATCCCGAGTGATTATTTAAGATTATGTGACCAGAGAGAGGCTGTTGAAAAGGAAGTCTATCAGAAGAAGTCATTGAATTTAAATCACATACTGCTGTGTTGCAAATGGACTAGAATTTGTATAAAATGTACAGTTGTAAAAACGAAAGAATAGAACCTTAAACCCTAATATACAGAATATATGATGTAAAGAACATGAACCACACAATATTTTTTTAGAAATTTTATCCATTGGGATCAAAATACAGTTAAAAGAAACTTCTACTAAAATTTTACGTTACACATGGTTTCATTTCTATCGTGCCAGCAGCATAAATATTTTATTTTATTAGGTTCGTGAAGAAGAAATATGGAACGACGGTTGGCATAAGAATAATTCTGCTCTATAGTAAATCTGTGAAAAGGTTGATGTAGAAGTTATATACATTCTCTTTAAATAACTAAAACTGACAAATTCAATTCAATGACATCGTTCATCAAAATTATTTTATTTCCATTCTTCAATCTTTTGTTGACACCACTTGTGTTTACATTGATATATGACATTATTGACTTATGCTTTTCAGTACCATTAAATCAAGGCATCGGTTTTCAAGCGGATATTCAATTCGTATCACTTGTTTTCTTTCAAATCGACCATGAAAGCATTTAAAAATTATCATTCTGAAACATATTGAGACTCACTGTCGCCATATAAATATTCATTGATCTATTAATTATTTTGTTAAAGTATAAAATATTTAGTAAATTTGTATAAAATTGAATTAGAATATTGTAAAAATATTTAAATGGTTTAACCATTTCTAAGACCTAATTCAATGATCTTTAGAGTAATTGTCCACGATTTGGTAATAAACAATGTCGAACTAAGGGAGATATATATCGAGAGTTTTGGTCCAGCTTTTTTCCAACCATTGTTGAACTATGGGAGATATAAGTCGAAATTTTGCCTTCTGCACGCACGTCTATCGAAGTGGGTATTTGAGGAATGTCAGTATTTTCTTCCTAACGCCAACTGAATACAGAAAATTGTTGTTGTTGCACCAGCATGCTTCCTTGTACCTAGCCTTAAGTTGGGCTCTATCAGTTAGATAGAAGCAACCGGGTAGAGGCCTAATGATTTTGGAGCAGGCACCAAGCAGTAGACCTTCAATACTTGGACGGCTACCCCAGAGGCATCATTTCACTTGGAGATTTTTGGGACCACCCCCAGTTTTAACTAGACCCAGATACATTTAGTATAAATGATAGCTCTATGACCGGAATTCGAGAACGTCCGATAATGAGAACGTCACCCTAACCAACCAAGCCACCACGTTCTATAAAGAACAATGTCTGTGAAAAACCTTGTCAAAGATACTTTTCATAGACAACGTTCTGTTGCGATGATATTTAACTCAGAGGAGTTAAAGTATCACCGCAACAGGTTTAAACTCTAAGTTTCTCCATCACACGGCGTCAGAGTTTATTTGAAAATTTTTAATTTTTCAAATAGTAAATTTCAATCATTTTCGTAAGCAAACTGATGAGGGATGAAATTCTCATTTGCTTTTCTACATATTAATGTTTTCTTTTTATTAAAACATATATCATAATTTTATTGGCTACTTTTTTGACGAATGTTTGTAGTTAACATAAACTGTTAAGAAATTTTTTTATCGAAAATCCTCTAAGAATATTCCCTCCTAAGTAAATAAGATAAAAAGTACTAAAATTAATAAGTTGTACATTTTTATTTGAGAATAATTAAGAGTACGTTATATTGTACTTAATCATCTTAGTGCACTTCATGATTCAAGACAAATTTCGAGACTTCAGTTCCAAAAGTAATAAGACTGCACACAAGATTTTGTTCAATAAGACGTCTCTCTTTGTATTCAATAAATCATGGGCCTGAATCAAATACCTGAAAAATCCAAATAATGACACCAAGTAGAGAATAATTTAACAACCGGAAAAAATCATAACAAATCAAGAAAAAACCGAAAAATCATGAAATTTAACGACCAATTAGATAGTAGCAGCCGAATGTAATCTTCTTGATTTTAAAGCAGGGACCAAGCAGAAGACCTGCAACACTTGCCCTGTCACCCCCAGAGGTATCATTTCACTTGGAGGACATTGCGACAACACTCATAAGGGGATGGTCCATCCTCAAGTGTTGACTTCAGATATGTTTTTCATGCCAGTGGACACATTTCACTTACGAATAAAATTTCAAAAACATCCACAACGAAGATGTACGAAGAAAACAGAAACATAGTTTCTTGTTTTTGTTGTTCAAAAATGGCTGTAATTGAACATGAAAATTTTTTCCAAAAATTATGGTTATAATATCAGCCCATTATAATGCATTCACAAGTATGATAGATAAGAATTTTTAAATTAGATTTTGTGGACTCTACATTTCAATTTTTTTAAAGTGTAGCACCAATTAACAAGAAATCTTTCACAATACTTCCTCTCATTTTATAAATACAATAAATACTTAATTAATATTTAAAAAAAATGTTAATTGTTCACAGAAAACTCAGTTTTTGCATCTTTTGAGAAAAAGTTTGGAAAACATTAAATAGTTATACGTAATAGATAAACTTTTTGATTTAAAATAATTTCAAGAAGTCAATTAATATGGAAATACATAAAGTGTCATTAGCAAAATGTGTATAAGTTACTATAAAGAACATCGGTAATAATTCTGGAAATAAATTGTGAAAGTTAATCAACATTGCTGTAAAATATCTTCAAGTAGTCAATAAAAATGGAAAATTTTAAATCATAACTAACAAGATGTATGAATATTTATCAAGCGTTTTGATAAAATTATTAAGACTAAAGGTTTAAGTCAAACCCCATAGCTTCGAATTATTTTCAAGTAGCAAAATAATATAGAAAATATAAATCAAACATGGTAAAAATGTGTGATTGTAAAACTTGCATTATCAAAAGTATTGATAATATTCCTGAAAAATAAATTCAAAAATTAATCCGTATTGTCTTAATATATATTGAAGTAGTCAATTGATATAAAAAAAACAATGAAACATAATTTAATTTATGATTAATAATAATTTAGTAAAAAATGTATTATTTGCTGTGAAGTATATGGATAATAATTCTGGAAATTAAATGAGCAAGTTTATTTCCGAAGTTTTTAAGCAACTTCAAGAAGTCAACTAATATGGTAAACAATGAGTCCTAATTAGCATAACATATATGAATTATTTAAAAAAAAATGTAATTTTATATTTTGTGGAAATAAAATGTTCGGAATTATTTTCGTTAGTTATCAATGAATGAATTCTAAATTATTTATCATGTTGTACCACGTTTTCAAGGGAGAGATTCCGTACTCTAAAATAAAAGGCTTGTATTTTATCAATACATTTTTACAACATTTTTGACATACATTATTCACTAATCACAATATTTAGACATTCTACATACAATATGCATAATATCCCGCTCTCGCTGCACTTTTAAACGCGTTTAAGTCTCGCCAGACCTTTCTCACGTTGACATCTTTTGATTCAATTCAGTTCGAATTGATTTATCTTAAATCAGTTTGACAAATTGATTTAAATATGTTTCCAAGGATTTAGCGCCATCTTGTTTTCTACTATCTTGTTTCAATATGTTTTATGAAATATCTGAAACCGATCAAAATAAACACAAAAGAAGCAAAATTAAAAAATATAATAACAGAAATAAGTACAAAAATAGTAAATAAATACCAAAAAAATTATATTAAATTTGAGAAGAAATAGGTCGGTCAATGACATTCTTTAGTTTCGTTTTCCTCACATCAAATATGATAATGTTAATTCTTTGTCATTTGGTCTGTAATTACTTAATAAACTTGCTTAGCTATAAAATAAATTCGAAAATATCATATAATTTATAATAACAAGCAATAAATAAGGCTTTGAACAACTACCAATATTTCTTAAATCAGTTTGGAGTTTAAAGCAGTGCAAATGCTGTTTTCAACGTCTTGTTTAAATTAAATCATATTTAACTACAAATTTATTTAAAAACAGCAGTGCGAACGGTGCATAAGTACATTAATTAAATTAAACAATTTTTTTGTGTTTTGAAAAAGAAAATTCCAAAAGCGCAATTCAAAAAATGGTAATATCTAGCAATTCTTAAGCAACGGAAACATCAAGTCACATTCTTTTATTTAGTTTTAAGAACGAATAATATATTTTAAAATTTTCTTTTAAAGGGGGCCTTAATAGTTCTTCGTCTCCGAGGTACCTATGTAATTACACTGGAGTGCTTTCCTTAACCATTTCTCAAAACATGTGAGAACACAACATAAAATAACGATTTCAAATCTGTGCAAAAGACAAATAAATTTCAGATGATTATTCGAAGTATATTTCAAGAAGTGACACATAAATTCTTATAAATTACATCGCTGAAAATTCCTAACATTTTCATCGAGGCATCCCATTTCTCATTCGCTTAAATTGCCTTGCAAGATAATACATCCTCCGACTAATTTATTTGTATGTGTTCTTCATATCTTTCTCTTTTGCGTAGAAGACCACGCCCAAAATGGTGAGTGATGGACCCTGCAAAGGGAAAATTTTCCCTGATTAAATTGAGCCGCAGTTATCCTGTCTTTCTCTAAGAACAAATGACAGTATTAAAATGAAGTTTATGACGTTCATCATCCTCTAAACTGCGTCACATATGCATAATGAAGTGAAGATTATATTTAGAAAGTCCAACTTCAAGTAACCTGGCTTTTGAAAAGAAAAGAAAGAACTCTTTCTCGCTCGCTTTGCCTGAATATGAATGGGAATCTGATTATTTCTGAATATATTTCCATATTAAATCATGTCATTTTTAGATACATTTTGCAGACTTTTTTCTGATTTTTATCATATTTTATAATAGTTAAATCTCATTAGTGCAACATTAAGTAGTAAGAAAAGAGCTAATAGTTTAATATTCTTTATAAAACATAGTTTCATAAAAGCATAACAATGTAAATTAGTTGTTTGAGAGAAAAGAGAGAAAAATATAATTAATCTCTTTATTTTTGGTTAGAATAGTGATACAAATGATGTTGATTTATCAATAAAATGTTTTTTCAATTAAGTTACATTCAGTGACAGTAGTATCATTCACTTTGTTCTGGATTGATTTGAGAATTATAAATACTAATTCTCAAATATTTTTTTATTTCTCAAAATCCCTTTTATCTCAATTAATTTAACTTGTTTAAAAATAGCCAGTCCTCTTTTTCTTGAACGCCTCTATGAAAGATTAATGTAGTTAAACCCACTCAACTTTATCGTCTTTGACTGGGTTAAGCATCAAACCTGGTACTTTTCGGACTTAAATGAATTTTCCCATCATGCCTCTCATCAAAAGAGATTCATCTGTTATACTTTTGTCATATTTTAGTGTAGCATGTATAGATCAATATCAAGTACTTTTTTTTTTCCTTTTTATATCTGTATTTTATTTTGGCACTCTTCAGAATGAAATAAAAGGCTATGTGATGGGAAAAAAAGGATCTCTTACAATAAGCAAAACTATAACATATTTGGGGGTTCTGATAAGATTCTCTTTCTGTAGACACAATTTTAAAATGATAATAATCATCCTATTAAGTTATTATACAATAATGCAATATATTATTTGTAAAAACACAAACATAAAAGTGAAACCCGCTCAACTATATAACTTCTTTGTTCTAAATCCTTGTTCAGAGAGTTCTGACTTCAGGAAAGACTTTTTTTCCAGAAAAAATCTGCAATTAACATAAAATCAATGAATAGAAAATCCCTTTTAAGTATCAAAAACATGCCTTTCAATAAATTACCAAACCTATTTAAGGTACAAACTGCTTCTAGGAAATTTTCTTTCTCTAGAAAACTATTCTTATCTATAATTTTTGGAACTTGTTTGAGATATAAAATGGTTAAACTTAGTACCGCATTCATTATATATTTTATACAATAAATCTGTGTAGTAACAATAACATTTTAAAGATCAATGCAAAACAAATCATTTTCAAAAAATAGGTTAGATATTTTATAAATTTACGTGATTAATTTTTTAAGTATTTCTCTCAACTTATAGTATATTATTTATTCTATTTTACCGTTTCTTAAATATTTTCTTTTATTTATTGCATACGTAAAAAAAATAATAGAAAAAAGTATATTTAACAATCTTATAAAACATTTTATTCTTTGAAAAACTCTTTAAAGCTTAGTTCTTTTTTTTTTTTTTTTTTTTTTTACTGTTTGTTTCAAATTAGAAGCGACAGTCACTGGAAAAGTAATATGTTTGTGTACGTCAATTGTTATATATTTCTTTTAAAATATGTCCATTACATTAGAAATTAAATTATCGAACTTGATAAAGTAGCTGTCATAAAACTTAGTTGTTGTCATGAAAATAAAAGTTGATGTTTATTCGTGTAAGAAATTTTTATTTTTCATTGAATTATCGCACTTAAAGCAAAATGGATTTGGTTTTCAAATTCTATTTTTGATAATACATGTTTTAAAAAATTCTATAATTATTTAGAATAAAATATTCAATTGAATAAAATATATAAAACCAAATATGAAAATTTGTTTGTTTGAAATCAAAGAAAATTTCTTTTATAATGTCTATTTTTTACCACAAAATTGGATTCCACGATTAAAGAATGTGAATAACATTCTTAAAATCAAAAGAGAAATGTTGACTAAATTTAAATACATTGAATGTATTTCTATTTTGATTTATGTAATTTACTACATGTGGAACAATGACATAAGAATTTCTGTTTGAAATCAGTAAAAAGGTGGTGTTAAATATTTTTTAAATTTTCAACATTTGGAAGTTTATCTTTGCATTAAATGTTCGTCTTAAAATATTTTTAAATAAAAAGAATTGCAACGTATTTGAAAAGTAGTGCCTTTTACTTTGATAAGACCCTATATTTGATTGTACATGCAAAGTTTAATTATGTAACATGTATTTATCTTTATAAGCAATTTTAAACTTCAAAAGTTATTTTGCAAAAATGATAAACTAAATAGATCGATAAAATAGAATAATGTTAGAGGACTTAATTTTATACGTTTATTCATATATCCATAGTATTTCCTATTAGGCGTAGTTAATGATAATCATGGGTAAAAAATAATCAATCACACACACAAATGGTGATTCTAATTACATAACTGAAATCTATCTGACTGTGCTTGATAAATATCAAAAAAATAATAGCGAGAGTTGCTATTTTTAAACTTTTAAAATGATGTATACAAAAAGATTTTAGTTCTATTTGATGAGTTCGATTGTTCGATTTCAGCAGCTTATTTCTTAAAGACGTTAATAAAGACTTGGAATACTCCAGATTACTAAAAAGTAAAACAAGTTTCTATCGTTTTGTGCTTTTCCATTCATATTTAAAAACTCACAATAAACATATAATTCTTACAAATATAATTCATGCTCTTTGATTTTTTTTAAAAATTTCAGTGTTATTTCAATGAGAAAATGCAAGCTTATAAGCATTTTTAACGTTTTCCATGTAACTGTTATCTGTTTCTGATTACAAGTGCAGTTTTATTGTTAATAAATAACGACGACACATAAAATGATGCAGCTAAAAATGACATTCGCAATGAAGAATTATAAAATTTTATGCTAAAAGTTTAAACTAAATTGATCAAACTGTAGGCAGATGAAACATTTTTGTAAACTTCTTCTTGTTAAAGAGCTTATTTTAAACATTTAAATTAATCCAAATATTTGAATTGAAGATAAAAATGGTAACTCAAATGCAATAAATAAATTATTTAGCTATGTTATGGAACAGAATGTAGAAATACTAATTTAAATATATTTAAATTAATAATTTGGGATTATTTATATATATTTGAAGTTTTATATTTTGTATTCAACGATCACACACACATTATGAAATTCATGATGTTATACTGATTATATGTAAACATTTTAAAATACATTTTTAGTATAAATAAAGTATTTAATTAGATTCTTTAAAAAGCTTAAGAAAAAAACTTTTTGCAAGGGAAATTTAGACAAAATTTGGTAATAAAGTATTAATTCAGAAAATGGCTTAATTTTCAAATTTATTAATGCAGAAAAGTCTGAATATCTGGTAATGTTTTATCATATTCTCTATGTTCACATTATCTTAATTTTACACTATAATTATTAATATTACTATAATATCTGCAGTGATTAATTGTCAAAAGCTAAATATTTATGAAAGAAAAAGTTTTAGAGTTAGTTCAATTGTGATGATGATTCAATTAATTTGAATTAATATATTTTATGGTGATAATTCCGTTTATTATTTAATGTTAAAAAATGTCAATAAATAAAATAAGAACAGCAAACATTTTCGGTTATCTCATGTTCATGATGTCATTATACGCTAACTGATACACATGATGTTATCATACATAAAATCAATGCTATCTTAAAATTGAAAATGTTTAATTTTCATTTTAAATGTAGAGTGCAAATTAAATAATAAAATCTAACATCAGACTTAGTAGGTATTCTAAGCAGTACCACCTGTACTTAATACTCATGTAATTGGTGCACACTGCCTTGCAACTGAAATGATAAATATTTAAGATAATCTGCCACATCCATTTAATGACATCAAAATGTTAAACCGAGCATCAATCAATTACCAGTGCTGCGCCATCATATGCTTAAAAAATGAAAAAGCTGACAAATGTTAATTGTATATTAGAGTAATTTTATTTTTTTAACTGAGGATTTTTCCAGCATCTAACAAGGACAAATATTCTTTCACAGTTGTTCAGAAAAATTATATATGTATTTATATATATATATATATATATATATATATATATATATATATATATATATATATATATATATATATATATATATATATATATATATATATATATATATAATATATATATATATATATATATATATATATATATATATATATATATATATATATATATATATATATATATATATATATTATATATATATATATATATATATATATATATATATATATATATATATTTATATATATATATATATATATATATATATATATATATATATATATATGGATGTATGTAATGTATGTATGTATAATACATAAACTAATGATTTTGATTTACTTCAACGCCATTGATAATTAAATGAATTCAAAAACCATTTTGTAAACCAAAATAATATCACTGTTATTGTTCTGAAAACAATACTCCAACTATGAACATGAAGATTATTTACTTAATAAATATATAATACTACAATCATATTTTATATGACGTGTGCATTAGTAATTCTATATTTTAGTTGCATGCTGTATTGAATTCGTAATATGACATTTCAATAGTCTATATAAAAGAAAGCAAAATCAAAGAGAGCCCATGTTGGTATAAGAAAAATTAATTTAAATGTTATGCTTTTTAATATCATATTGATATAAAATTAAAAGATGAAGGATATTGAAGTCATTTTTAAAATACCATGTTTAACTTTTTTAGATTCATATATTGCGTGGAAATAGAATAAGTTTGGAATTCTCTTTAAGAATTATACTCAAAATGTTACATGTGTAGAAATTAATGACATATTTTCTAAAAGAAGTGTGGATTCCTAATGTTTAAAACAGCTTGTATCTATTTTTTTAAACTTTTATGAATATGAAACTTATATTTATTCAATGAAAGACACATGAAGAATTACCTTTCGCATTTTTGCTAAATATTTTAACTTTTCAGATGTTTGATTACAAAAATTTTGAGCAAATCTATTTAAAAATGTCATTAATTACATAGGTCATTAAATGTCACTAATTATGCAGGTCACTAAAATGTCACTAATTACATAGGTCACAAATCTCACTAAATAATCAAGGGTATTATTAAATCTCACCAATTACACAAGGATATTGCTTCTTAAGTAATAAATTATATTGAGAATATGAAAAGGTAAAGGGTACCATTATTTTAATACTTATTACCCGCAATGATACCTTCACATGATGTTTAATATGAAGCGTTTATAAATCGAAACCCACCATCACCCAATTATTAGAGCAGTCATTTAGTAAATGAACCTTTTGAAAAGCAGAAATAAAGAATATGGATTCCTTGTTAAATCATTCCACAATTATATCACCATGTGATTATGGGAAAAAAATTCTGGAAATTGATCATCGATTGTTTTCATAAGCAGTTCTTGACATTCTTTAAATACTACTTTTCTTTTGTTGCCTATTACTTTAAAATAATTGTTTAGTACATGAAATAGAATTTAAATTCCCTATCTCATGCCAGTCTGATATTCTTAATTTATGCAATTAAGAATATATTTGGAGATTGCATGTATTGACATTCTAAAAATTCAGCTTCATTAAATTTATTTCCGATATTCCCACTGTACAAATTAAAATTGAAGTTGGATACTACTAAGTCACGTTTTTTTTCGAAATTTAAAAGAAATCATCTTACGCATTTTATAGATTTTTCATGAACTTAAGCTAATCCAAAAAATATTTTTTTCTTTCCTTGATGCTTCCCCCTCCACTAGATTACATATAAAATGTGCCTTTTGTTTCATAGCTTATACATTTTTTTATGTATCCTGCTATAACTATTCCATAGAATAATTTACATAATTTTCAAACAATTTCTAATATAAAGTAGTACAAATGCATGTGATATGTTAATACAGCATTAAATAAATGCATGTTAAATATTACAAATTATTTGAAACTTTATTAAAATTTTTAAACGCAAATTATATTTTGCTTTTATAAATATGCAATATAACTATATAAGTATACAACATATATATATATATATATATATATATATATATATATATATATATATATATATATATATATATATATATATATATATATATATATATATATATATATATATATATATATATATATATATATATATATATATATATATATATATATAAACATGTGTAAAAAGATAATATGCACATTACATTCTCTTAGCAAAAATTATTAAAAATTTATAATTAATGTTTGAAACAATTAACAATCTAAATATTCATTATTTCTATAACATATTTAAAAAAGTATTTTTTCATTACAGAATATATTATTATTTATTTCACACTATAATATTAGTAGCTTCACGTGATCAAGTAGTTACATATTATAATGTATTCTGACTCTTCATTTTGCTATAAGCGTAAGTGATATCCTACATAAACGTTAGATAAAACTAACAGAATTTCATTAAAACATTTATACTGAATAAATTTTTCTTTATCTTGAAATATATATGTATATATATATCATAATTTAGCGAGATAGCAAAGTATAATTTTTTACTTAAAAACATGATTTCTATTTTAAATTTACTAATAACTTTAAAATCTAATGAATATTTTAAGAGATGCATTAATTTATTTTTTTAAACTAATTTGCATATAATCATTTTTCTTTCGTTTTAGTTGACAAAATTAGGAATAATTCCATAAAAGTAGAAAAGCAATATTTCTCTTAAGAAGCTTTTGCTTAAAACTCTTAAATTTTTATTCTCAGAAGAAATTATATTTGAAGAATAATTTAATTAAATCTACTAAGATTGAATGCTGAATTATAATTCAAAAATTTTTTTTAATTATGCATTGGAATAAATGCAAGTGGAACATCATATTTTTTAGAAACAAAAAAACAAACAAATATCATAGAAATAATTCATAAACCTAATTATCTTAAACATTTTTATTCGGTCATATATTTTTAATACTGCTTAGAAAATAAAGCATAGAAAAGAAAACGAGAATATCCATGGATAATTAATGCATTATACCAAAATTTGTATTGATGATAATAATGTTTTTCCCGGTTGGATTTAGTTTAAAGGTTCCGTAATGGAAATCTATCTTTATAATGTTAACCCGCTTTACTAATTTAAAGGCATATATTTTTTAGAAAAAAAGTTGATCAACATTCGGTATAATTCAGATCTCTTGACAATAACTTGTTTATCTTTCACCAAAATCCATGAACCACAAATCGCAAAAAAATTTAAGATAACTCAATTAGCTAATTTAATGATAAATTTAATTTTGATTTTGAATTTTGCAAATGTAATAAAATGCAAAATATTCAAATTAGAAAACATTTTTCAAGATATTTGTATTCATCTAAAAATTAGATTAACGCACAATTCTTTTCGTCAAAAAAGCTGATTTTAAAAATTTCAAATAATATTGATATCTTAATTCTATTATTCATGTTAAGTATTAAAAAATGCTTTTAAATTGCCAATAAAAAAATCCTTTCTTTTATAACATTTATAGCAAACATTACCTCAGTGTGACTAAATTCATTGATTCAGTGTGACTAAATCAAATGATAAATATTTCTTGAGAACTGTTTTAAATTCAGATTAAATTAATAAAAATGTAGAAGAAATAAAGTCAACTGTTAAAATATGTTGAATTTTTAAGTTATATTTAATTGTCAGTTAGTCATGGATTTGTTTTTATCTAAAGGAAAGATTAAGATTCAATTACAATACATACA